>OX155962.1:18231047-18594888 GCA_944548615.1 Micropterix aruncella | reverse complement strand
AAAACAAATATTTTTTATTTTATTTTATTTTTTTGGAAAATGTTTTTTCTTTCATTTTATTTTTTCTGAAAATTTTCTTTTATTTAATTTTTTTGAAACAATATGTATGGGAAAATGTTTTTTCTTTTATTTTATTTTTTTCGTTAATTTTCCAATGTTTTTAATAGTTATTCTGCTATTCGGGACGGAGACAACTACAACAAATAAAAAACCATGAAAATCGGTCCAGCCGTCCTCGAGTTATAAGTGTTCGAACAAACCCGACTTTGTTTTATATATATATATATATATATATATATATATATATATATATATATATATATATATATATATATATATATATATATATATATATATATATATAGATTTCAGATAACTGAATCTGGTCCTGTCTCTACCCCTTTCAAAAGGGCACCCCTTCCGGATACAGCGTCGGGCGGCGTTTTTACCGCGTTTTCATGTAAAAAATCCGGCGTCACTTTATTAATCAATGAGCCATGGCTATTTTTCTATAAAATACACTCTTTTCGGCGTTCGACAATGGCTTAATGACCCTCATGTTTTATACAGTGGCTGTTTTGACGTGAAATTTACGACACGCGACCGCCGCCAAAAAAATGCCAAAAATGCGCAAACAACGATTTGGCTATTTTTCCGCAAAAGCTGGAATTCGACGGGGTGCTGTTTGGGGGAATCAATCTATCAGAAATCATCACACCTTTCACTTTAATGGCTTTTATTCTAGAGGAAAAGTGTTAGTTAAACCAACGCATGGCTTTTCTGTGGATGCAAATTTTCTTAATTATTCATCATAAAAAGACAACCGTAATGAAACCATGTCAAAAGTTGTAAAATGTAGGAAAACGACAAGGCATTTTTTTGGTTCGTCGAGACTTTTTACTACATTTTGTGTAAAAAAAGTAATGGCATCTCGAGGTGCAATGATTCGACTCGGTATAAAATTACAAAAATACCTGTGTACTTTCATCACATAATGTGGGTTTCTCACAAATTCTGGTTTTCTTCCAAAAACACCCACAGACTTAAGAAAGAGGTCAGCTAGATCTTGCAACAGGAGTGGCAGCAAATACTAACTACTTGATTCCCCTGCGCAAAGGCAAATGTATTTTATGGCCCAAAAATATTTAATAGCATCGACGACAAGTTGAAAATATTTACCGATATTGACAGGTTTACATTAAATATAATCAGATGGCTAATTGAAATTGGATACCTGTGTGTGTAATTTAGTTATATAATATCTATGTGTATTTTTTATCTATGTATGTGTATTTTGTATTGTTTTTATTCAATGAATAAATAAAATTGATATATGTTATCACTTAATGTGTGGTGATTATTTATTATTTATGTTTTTATAAATATTTTTTGGTATTATTAATATAAAACGGTGGAGGGTTATCATATTTTTTTTAAATATGAATTTTTCTGTCCTTTTCTATTTTTTGTTTCGAATAACATTATTAAAAAAACTATTACTTTATATTTTCATACCACAATTGTGCATCCAGATGTAAGTCCAAGAAGCCTCGTTAGATACGCAAAGGGCCGTTCGTTACTTAAGCTGTGTCGATCTTAAGCTGTTCTTTTACAATGACAATATAACTACGACAATATAACTACGACAATATAATATAACTACGACAATATAATTTCTTATATATAACTACGACAATGACAATATAACTACGACAATATAATTTCTTATTACGGTGACAATATAACTACTTTTTTATTACAAGCATTAAATTAATAAAAATAATCACTTGACAGCTGCATTAAATCCCTACGTCTTAGATCCTATTTTCATAGCTTATATTTTTTTGTTCCATAATTATAGTGGACGATCAATGCAGTCACGTAACAACGTTAGGTGTGACCTAATTTCTAGGAGACGCTGTCACGATTACCATGTCTAGAGACAAACTTACAACCTAGTGAGCATTAATAAGGAAAACACAATTGAGCTGCATTGCCAGAGGCCATTAATCATCACGCGAAGCGAGAACAATGTTGTCAGGGAGTCGAGGCAGTATGCACTTCAGAATTGATGGCGCCGAGAATTGAGAATCAAATAGTATAATGCAATTGCTAATAATATTGCTGCATTTTAGTCTTACTCAGATGAAATTTCAGATACTATCATCAGTTCGGTAGTTAAAATTAATGGAAGTAATGTAGATTAAGTAGGTAAGCAAAAAAAAAATTTAAGACCTTCCGGCAGACATAAAAGATACAAAGTCACTGAAAAGTTGTAATAAGACCTACACTACATATTTGCTTGATATTTCGAATGCTGAATAAGACAGATACAATTTCAAAGTAATCGTTGCACACTTTCTAAAAGTTGTTGATGAAAAATTAATTTTTACACAGCCACTAACCAAATACCTCACCGTATCCTCTCCTTTATCCTTCCCTGGACAACCTTAGCATAAGTTATTGACATATATTTGTATAAGATTATGTTAAATTTAACTTTACTACTTCTGGGTGTATTGTACGATGACAACTAGGTATTAGTTTAAGAAATGATTGACAGTAAGATATCGCTATAGCGATAAGTCCGCCATTTGTGCATAAATTGTCTTTTTTTATAAAACCAATGTAATATTCATTAAGTAATGTTTTTATAGCACAATAAAGTTGTTGTATTCTATTCCATTATAGTCATTTCTTCATTCTAAAGCTCTACATGTATTTTATCTGTCTCTGTTAGCGAGTAAGTTGAATATTTCTTTTTTATAAAACATGTTTGTTTCTACTCTTTATTGTGAAATTTCACAATGGGCGGGTTTATTATCATACGACAATCTCTCACAACCAACCCTACTATGAAGTAGCATGTGTGTATATCTTGTTTTTGCATTCGATCGGTTGAATATGAATGCAATTCCTTTAATTTTATTTCAATGGTGTCGAATCGAACCCGGAACGGAACGGAACGGAATCGAACCCGGAACCTTACGATATAAGATCAGACGACCTATCCACTATGCCACCGACTGATGCACTTAATTTGCCTCAATTAATCATCACCATATGATTAGGATTAGATATATATTATAAACATCAACTTCAGTTGAAAAATTATGATAATAATTTTAAATATCTTGTTCATATTAGGGGGGAGGGGGGGGGGGTTTAATAAATAAACATTATTGTTCAGAGCTGCAGTCAATAAAGTTGATAAAACCATCGGTAGCAGATGTGGCTCCAAAAGATAAATAAATTAATGATCCGTCGAGCCGGATCAAACAGCGACTATTCCAATCTTTGCTTGTATTTTATGTTATTAATTTTATTTATTCCATTTTACATGCCTTACTAGAGTTACACAAGGAATCGTAACGCATGTATTATAATGCATCTGCAATACTTGTACAACCTATTTCCTGTATTCTCTTCCTGTTTTCTGTCAATTACTAAATAAACCTTTATCTATTGAGTAATGGTAGATTGTTTCCAATTATTTAGAAGCATGTGCTTAACAATATCAACTGACTTCATCCTGATCCTGCAAGCGCGCCCCAATTTAGATACGGTACACTCAACCCTTCAGCAACCCATAATAATCACCGTGTACGGTTTAATGTACGGTAAAGTCCGAAGATTCGCCATGCACTATTTGCGCCGCTGAGTTATTGGCGTTTCCATTTCTGATTTACGCTTGTCCGTGCGTGGAGTGTCGAGAGTCCCCTCTTGTCATGATTTGTGGGCATTTTTTGTGACACCCCGTACGCCAAGCCGTAGCCGGCGAGAGCTCAATCAGCTTGGAAAATTAGCGGTCGAAAAATTCGGAGATCTGTATAACGACACACTGGAACGACATAGCTTGAGCACAGTATACTGTAGCTTGAGTGGTGAAGTGGTGTTTATTAATTGTTGTTTTTATGTTGTTCATAGTGTACATTAGTTGATATGTTGTTGATAATGTACCTACATTTATTTTTATGATTCCATTAACTTCATTAAAGATTCGATCATATCTAGCCTATCTCCTACTTCTAAAGATTTCATTAACTGGTATCCCACTGTACTGTATTATAAGACTATTTTATTATACCATACCATTATATTATGTAATATAAATAATAATATCTAATTATTCAAATTTCATTTTCTCTTTATATACTCTTTTTTCGAACTGACCTTATAAATAACTTACTTTATTATTACTTTTGTTTTCCTTATATTATTATTAACTTATTATAACCACTATCAACGTGCTCGTGTTATTTCTATCATAAGTTGTTAGGCAATCGTAGTAAACCGATCATAGGGTAGTAAATTTGTTTTGTTTAATTAGGTTTTGAACATACTCGTATCGTGTATTTACTGTAACTGTAAGTTTACTATAAAGTAAAATAAATAAATAAATTTGTATCATGAAATTTATGGCAGAATTCACAAAGAAAAATGTTATGGTGAATTCACATAAAGTAGGTTTTCACCGAAAACTATGATGATTTCACCTAATTTTAAATGACTCCTCTTATAATAAAGTTCATTGTGAGTTTTCTTTTAACGTTTAATACTTTATTCATTTATTTTTTGTACATTTAGCCCCATTGTTATCAATGTTATAAGTAACTCGGAAAAATTGAACACCGAAATGCAGCTAATGCTCATTGCCCACCTAACTATATAGGAATAAACTGTCCCGTATCTAGGCGGGTCAGAGTAAATAATTAAAATTAGTAATACAACTTATGTAACAATTAGCCTAAATAACGTAAAAAACTTTTTATTTTTATGTTTAATGAATATGCTTAATTAAGATTAAATAATATATAATAATAAATAAATAACACTATAATACAAATCAAAACACTAAATTTGTAAGAATAATACATTGTAGGTAATACAATATGGCAAATACACATATACGTAAATACGATATATGGTATAAACTTGTTTATGATTTAATAAAATATATAAATACAATTGTAAAAAAACAGTGCTAAAAAATACGAAATTATATAAATAAAAATATGATATGATATACTAGTTTGTATGGTCACATTTTTGTGGACAGTGGTCATTTAAAATTCACAATATTTCTACACGTAGTAATAGTAATTTCCTTATGTAATGTAAATATTTTTAACTTAATAATTTATTAGTGTAAATCAGGCTAGTATGTACACCTATTTAGCGTAAATCAGCTACATAATTCAAGTATAATATGAACACAGTATTGTTAGTTATCCACTGAAAAGGCACTAGCCGAGGGGATCTGTTACGTAATTTGTAACTTTTTTATTAATAAAGACTACTACTAAAAAGAATGACACTCAATTTATTTTTCTTTTTAAAGTGCCTCACCTACAGGAGGTTGGCTGCCAGCTCTGTGATTTTTCCCTGTCTTAGGAAAAGCGAAATAGTTCTTCTACCCTTGAGGTGTTTGTTCACTCTGGTATGTTGCGGAGCCTAGACATTTTTCGTGGTTTACCGCAAACTTTCCCCATAATTATGAGCTGAAGCAGTTGGTATCGCTCATGTCTCAGCACATGGCTCAGGTACGCCACTTCCTTTGCTTGATTATGGGTAAAAGTTCGCGATCTCTACCGACAAGTTGGAGTATTCTAACATTGGGAACTCTCTGGATCCAGCTGTTATACTACACGCGCTATATGAATTTGCCAAGTGATCTGGATTGCCCGATAAGACCAGTCACCGCTAAAAACTAGTAACGCGAAATCAGTTCTAGACTAATTCCATCAGGGCGATGTATAAAATCTTTAGTTTACGACAATAGGCTACAGATTTTGGCGACTTCTAATACTTTCGTACAATCACACTATTATAATATGCTAATGAGATTCTTCATGGCAGCTGTATAAAATCATAAATCAAACTGTAATAATTTTTACTACGACTATGAAAATATTTTATTTCGTAAACATCCAAATATCGCCGCTTGTTATAAGTAATTACTAGCCTTCACAACTGCGTTTAGTGTCGATGTCCATTCAACGATACATTTTATTAGGGATCGAGTGAAAAGCTCCTCACTATTTGTGAAAGACATAATTCAAAATTTATTGCAATCGACGAATCGACAATCTTTCCGGAGTGTCCGTGAAGCTATTCATCGGACGCTACTTTTCATAGGTTGGATAGGGATGTCGTTTATAATCGAAAGAATAAAATATCGATATCGCTATACAGGTTTTTTTAGGACTCCATACCAAATTATCTGTCTTAAATAAAAATGTATTTAAAATTAATCAATTTCTATATTTAAAAATTTCAAAAATATATAATTTTAATTTATTTTCGAATTTGACGGATTAAAAATTTATAGTAAAAAGTAGAAACAAATAATTAGATATAAATGTTTGACCACTTTTTGATTTTACTTTCTCGGCTTACCACCAGGAAAATATTGTCAAAACGTATTTTTTTAGATTGACAGAAATATCTATTTTGAGCCCCCCTGAGATGATTAAGACCATTTTCAGTTAAAGTTCCTCTGTGTGTCTGTGTGTGTGTCTGTGAGTATGAATTCCTGCACGATAGCGCCCATACGCTTAATCCGATTGAGCTGAAATTTGGTAAGCTAAAATCATTTGGTTATGGCAAGTGGTTAAAAGATTGTGGCTGAAATCGCTCCACTAGGGGGCGCACTAATCATTTATCAATCTTGAAATATTGTACTTGAGATTTTGCTTTTCAGATGCGTTATTGGGTCGAAATCTCGTTGTGAATTTTGGTCAGATATCTCACACACAAGCTGCACTAATTTAATTTCCGCCATATATTTTAAACAAATATTAACACCGCGCCGCCTGAGGCTAGCCGAGAAACGAACCGTGCCGCCTGAGGCCCCGCAGTGGGACCTAGCCGGGAACCACCGCCGGCCCAGAGAGGGCACCCGTCGATTTTATTTATGAAATTATACTCAGATGAAATCAGTCCTTGGCTACTTACTGGGAAAGCATTGGGGTGAAACAGCCGACTTTTTTTCTATTTTTAAATTCGATAAATCATTGAATACATCAATCCCTACTCATCACCCGAATAAAAACATTCGCCCAAAAGGCGCAAGGGTTTTTATTGTCCCCTATCACCGCTGCTGCGCTGCCACTTCCGCGACAATATGATTTTTAAATCATTGTCTCTTGCCACGGAGCGCTGCTCTGTGTCTCTTGCTCTCGCTAGTGGGACCGGTCATTGGAAAGAATAATCATAGATCTGCCCTTATTTATTTAAGTAGATACAGCAAGGGGACGTATGAAGTTGTTGTGATGCAGGTTGGTCTATGCATTTCGTGGATTGGATCGGATGACGTTATGTCCGGAAATCGGTATAATGATATGTTACTTGTATAAATATTTATAATCAGAATATGTATAAATTGGTATATGTAAATTATTAAATTAATAAACGGCTACAGGGTGTATATTATGTGGGGATAGAAGCTATACAGTATTATAGTATCACAAGCCCGGGTGGAATTGACGACCGTAATCATTATAGCAACCCATCTGGTAGATGGTTAAATGGATTCTGTCCCCATCCACCATTTGGAGCACAAATTATGTAATATAAAATAATAAAAAAAATAATAGAAAAAGTCTTTTGTCATCAAAAATCGTAATTACTAACATTTTATTGAACTTAAAAAAGGGTCAATAATACATACAGGATTCTGCAACGATTACGCAAGGAATAATCGAGGAGAGCCGAAGACTGAACAGAATAAGAAGATTCAGAAACCACAAAAAAATATAAGGAAAAAAATATCACATACATCTCGGTTTCGTGATAGGAGTTAATAAATAAATATACCTAAGTTCTGACTTGTACAATGTATTGTTAATTTTTATTTAATTCTATTTTTGTGTATGTAGTGTGGTATGGGTATGTGTCTGGTATGCGCGGTGTGTGTGTGTGTGTATTTAATTGAATGTAGACAAATATTCTTATGATCTAATCAGCCTACGTTTTGTAAATGAAATAGAAATACCCACTTCACAATATATTCATGTTTACGTTTATAGTTTATAAAATAATAAAATGTCCACCCTAGAGCTGGTGACTCCCAGTTTAGTGAGATTTATCATTACAGCTCTGGT
This sequence comes from Micropterix aruncella, assembly GCA_944548615.1. Classification (NCBI taxonomy): domain Eukaryota; kingdom Metazoa; phylum Arthropoda; class Insecta; order Lepidoptera; family Micropterigidae; genus Micropterix; species Micropterix aruncella. Next base: position 18,586,783 of record OX155962.1, on the reverse strand, counting down.
AGGGATACTGTTTCGCCATTAGTTTCTAAAACATACTATAATGAACCATTGTTGCTATTAAATAAATTAAAAAAAATACGTCGTCGGTATTACTGGTTATTATTAAATAAAATAAATGGTGAAAAAAAGATTTTTTAAAATCTAACACTTGTATGTTTAGAGCAGTAGTAAACAGGGACAACGACAACGCTATTGTCCCTAATTACGATCGATTCAATTTTGCAACTTTCATCACATTCTCCCACATATTAATATCAATATAGTCTTTGGCACCGAAGTTCACATTAGGAACAAAAGCTCCCTCACACTGATAATAGCCGAATCTCGCAATTTCTGGATCATCCGCAAAGCCAAAACTACTATATGTTGTCTGTCGTCATCCAACATTGCTAATAAAATGTTCTCCTCATGTCGAAAGAAACCATTTCTTTGTATAACTGGATCTACAATTAATTTAAGGTGTTTTGGATTATATCCCGAAAGAACAATAGTTTTGTGTAAATGCTTTGCTACATAAATGCAACTTGATTTAGTTTTGATGGAAAACCACAGCGGAGCATAAACTTTGTAGATGAATATTACCAATTGTACCTACTAGGTTTTCTGTAGATGAAACTATCGGAACATACAGCCTGAGAATTCAGTTCTCCAATGTAAGCCGCCTGGAATGAACGATCTTTCCGGGGTTATTTTTGGATATTTTTTTATTACAATCACCCGAATCAATTTCGTTACAATGTTAACAATGTTAAAGAGGTATAATTGTTTCTTACCCAAATCCCTTGTGTTTGAAACATCTCTTTATTTTTTTTAAATTTAATACCCATTTTTTTTAAATACAGCTTTGTATAAAATCCAGCCAAGCCTAAGGCTTACCTGCTGGAGATTATGATAGGGTGACTTTCAGTGCAACTTTAGTAGCCATTTTGACCATATTATAATATATCTGCTGCATTATCTGCTACATTAGTCAGGATTAGTCCGCACAGAAAGCCACCCCACCCCCTTGATAATATTTACATAAAAGGATGAACGTACTTAATGCTAATAAAATAAAATATGTATCTTATTCGTATCATTTACACGTGTGTTTCACTTTCACTTATTTTAAAGCTAACTATTTTTAATTACTTTTTTTTTTACATTTTTTTTTAGTTTTTAAATTTAGAGGTATTTTATTGAATATATGAAGGATTAGCCAAATCAATCTTCTTTTTCCATAAAAGTTGCGAAAAGGAGGGACGAGTAGCCGTTCATTTTGTATCTGTCTATTGCTGTGTTTATGTTGGACATAAATTCGTAACTCGTCAGTTTCGAAATATTGAACTGTCAATTTATAAATAAATAATACATCAGCTGGTAATCTGTCACAATAATTGAAAAGTCCTATCTGGTCGTTTCTGAATTTATTTCGAATCTTGCTTGGAACTATTATTTTTAAAATACGGTGTTGTAGAGATGTGATGCGCGATATATAAGATTTAAATGTGTTGCCGTAGGTTCCAATTCTGGTGGAGTGCAACAGATTGACTCATAGTATATCAAGGGTCGATTTTCGCAATCTTTTAAGCATTTGCCTATTACTCCCATAAAGCTTCGCGGTCCAGTTGTGGGTCCATCAAGGTTTTCGAAAAAATGAGGCAATGCTAGTTCATTGGCGTGTAATTGACAAATAAACCACTATAATGGACTTTGTAGACATTATTTAATGCATCGTATGCATTAAAGAATGTATACATTACGACAGCTGTCCCGTCGCAACCAATCACCATCATCACAGTCCAAAGCTTTTAATGTAAATCACCAGTATCACAGTCCACAGCTTTTCATGTAAAAAGTCCATTATTTTCTTACTCACGGTTGTTGTTGTTCCGGATGATAATGAAATGTGTCCTATGTATTCCGAGTTCGGTTTCTTGCACAAACTACTATGCTCTTCTATAACGATTTTCCGTCTAGAAGAATCTACCATAGTTAGAGTTTTATCTTTTGGTCCATCAAAAATATAAGCCAAATGTGTCTTCGAGTATTATCACGGGCTCAAAATCTTTCTAAAATGGGTACTTTTACATGTTTTGAACATCTGCATAAATAAAAATCTTCACACTTACATGCCGCTAGTCGCTGAAGATGCTCCTGATATGAGCCGATGTTTTTACTTGACTTTTCTGTAAGATTTGAGTAAACTGCGGTAGTGTCGGGGTCGCGGAGATGCTAATATGATGATTTGACATTATAATGATCGATTGTTATGCAATTTAAATCAAATATATTTAGTATTATGAAAATATGAAGACTCTTTACTAGAAATAACCGACCTAGAAAATTTCTCAAATATTATTTTTTTCTCAAATTTCAAAAGGCAGGGGCAGTAATTGTAAAGGTTCAATTTTAAAAATATTTTATATTTGAAACACTTACACATAGATACAACTTTCGATAATAGTTCCATTACGATTTAACAAATCATTTTTTTACATACAAGACCGATCCACCCTCATATTTATTCAAAACTTAAAATAAAATAAATTTGAAAACATAAACATAACAACAAACGATTCGCATTTAAATACAACCATACAGAGCTACACTTTTGCGTTGTGTTATGCTCAATCGAAAGATCTACAAATAGAAAACAAGAAAAAATAAAAGGTATTTCGAAAAAGTGTTACCTTCGTAATCAGGTGCATTTATTTCTGCACTCGATTATTATGAAGGAGCTTATCTCCGTATTTCTTTTAGCGATGGTTTCCATAGGCTCGTAGCAAATTTTTGGCGAGCCCGCCACGCTCCTTCAGAATTTAACACTAAATATCGACATTGTCTAGCCGGCCATTTAGTATGAAATTTATGTGATTCGGAACAATAGACTGACTCGCCGGTCGATGGTCCGGAAACATCTGCTTTTCATTGGATTATATCGTTGCATTTTGGTGGACCTCTCACTACAATATCTTGGCCATAGAGTGCTATAATTATTTACAGCTTATTTGAAAATCTCAGTGGTTGTTTAAAACAGGCTTTAATTTTTTCGTCACAATATGCAATAATATATGTTTTTGGCATCCATTACGAAGTTAATTTGTTAAGTCGCTTTAACGAATAAAAAACGGTTGTGTCACCCCAAGACCTTCCCGACAAGTAGCCAAGGACTGATTATATCTGAATATTAACTTCTTAAATAAAATCGATGAGCGTTCTCTCTCGGCCGGCGGACGAACCAGTTGGGTCCCGTTGACAACCCATTAGATAAAGTATTATTTGATTAAAATGTAGAAGGCGGTAATATTTAAGATGGCTTTAATATTTAATTAAAATATATGGCTTATTTTAAATATCATTAGTGTGGCTTGTATATAAGATATTTCAAACCAAATTTCACGATGTGGTTTCGGCCCAACATGGCGATTCTGTGTACCAAATTTTAAGCCTGTGTGTTCAATATTTCGAGATAGATATATGACTAGTGTGCCCACTGGTTGACTTATTTCAACCACAATTGCCATTACTAAATGATGCCTGCATACCAAATTTCAGATCAATCGGATTAAGCGTTTGGGCGCTATCTTGGAGAAACACACACAGACACACAGACAGATAGACACGCAGACAGACAGGTGGATAGTCTTAATCGTCTTAAAGGGGGGCTTTAAATAGATATTTCCGTCTTAATCGCAATACTTTTTGTGCTCGTCGTTTGGTGGGCCGGAAATATAATTATATTTAACATAAACATATTTTGATAAATATGTTTAATATCAAACTTGGCATCACTTCTGAATGCTATTTAAAATTGTTCGAATGTAGCATTCTAAATTCACTAAATATTAAACGAGTACTTTTTTTACAAGAAATGTCACATTAAGAAGAAGAAGATTCATCCTTAATCCCACTGTATTTAATAGGTACCTCATTAATCCACGATAAAGCTGCGCGCGAACACGCGGCGCGGTCGCGGAGGGCCGGTGTGGCGCCAAGGTTAACCGTCGGTTGCATTATCTAACGACAGATTATAATGGTCTCCCTTTCATTCCCTGGCGGATTCCAGTAATATTCAGCGCGTCTTGCGTGGGTAATTGACGCCAATTACTGGGATCGCGCTCGTCGCGTGCTCTAACTGTTGATCCGGACCCGGTGAACCTCGTTTACACGTCAAGATCTACTAGCTAAGAGTGCATTAGATTCAGTTAAATCACAGCATACAATACAAACAAATTAATTGTTTTATTAATTTCAGTGTCAGGTTTTCACGTAAATCTTTATATATAATCAGCCTGCATATATCTGTGCTCGCAAAAGTAAAAAATTAGTCGGTCGATTGACCTGAATTTTGACACAACGTTGCTTTTGAATACGCGCGACAATAGTCTTCCCGTATCGGTGAAATCTTCGGTGCGCTTCGACATCGGTGCGTTTCCTATTTGTTTCATATCAGAGTGAGTTACAGCGAAGCGTGGCCGGGTTTAGCTAGTACGCCTATAAATGTCTTCTTATACTGGGAGCATAACAGAAAATAAATAAAATAATATCCAGGTTCGTGTTGAAACTCAAAAAGTATTGCTATATCGAAATCCATGTGACAGCTAAAAACCAATAGAATTTATTTCACCTAGTGATCACCACCCGACATCACACTACACAGTGTGATGTCACGCGCGAGTTGCAATTTTGCGATCGCTTCGCCACCTCTGGAAACTTTCCCGCATTATTACTTTAGCATCAGTAAAGCTACGACGCTCGTTATGATCACAATCGACAGCTGTAATGGCATTCAACCGATTACCTGTATAAAAAATTATTTTGGATTTGTTTCGATACAAAGGAATTAGGTTAATATTAAAAAAAAGGCAACATTTCGGCTTATACTTGTAAAAGGCCAAGACGAAATACATGAATCGCATGCTGCTTGAAAGAACATCTTAACAAGCAAATCATCTTAAAAACATCTTACATCTTAAAAAGCAGGAAAACAATCCAGTGATACTTTACAATTACCTCTTGAGAGAGTAAAAGGGAGAGGGAATGAAAATTTGAGCTAGTTCTTCCCTCTCCACTCACGAATGTGTTTAGGTAAAGGTGCTAACAGTTAGTGTGTATTATAAATAGGATAGTAAACGAATTTACCGTGTGAAATTTGTAGCACCCGACGTTTCGGTGATGTTTCAGCCGCCGTTGTCCAGGGTACACTGAAAGAGCTGTCAATCCGTTGTTTTGCGGGTAGGCCGCATACCGCTGCCGCCACTGCGTAGGTTATAACGGGGGTGGGGACCATGGTGGGGGGCCTTTATAATCTAAGCAGCGGCGGCAGCGGTATGCGGCCTACCTCGTCCGGCCTACCCATAGAGTCGGACGAATAAAACTGCGACGGATTGATTATGTGGTTAAAGAACTAAATGCACTTGGAGAAAACCACTGGAAAATCAAAGCCAATGACAGGAAGAAGTGGAAGTGGAAGAAGTGGAAGAAGATTACTGGAAGAACTGTGGGTGGGTTTTACGGGGACTTTTTTACTTGGTTTCGCGGTGTTCAAAAGAGTTGGAGTTCTTCCACGCTGCTAGAAATTAGTAATAATCTGAATATCTATTATATCTACTAACATTAGTAACTGCATTTTTTAAACCAGTCTGATAGTTGACCGCTCCGAATGCGGCTTTTAGTATAGCTAAATACTGTCCATACCGCACTCACAGTTAATGACTCTTACGTTTCTATGAAGTTACTTAACTCGTTTAATCAATAGAAATAATTATCAATATTTAGACGTCAATTACTGTAGTTAAATATGGCATTAAGGAAGCTGCATCCAAAAGCATGGGTTTAATAACTTTCCAAAATACCGGAATTGATTATTAAATGGAGGGTAATATAGATTTAATACGCCATACTTTATAAAGGTTTTGATGTGGATGAAAAGTGCTGTTATCCGTCGTTTTCTTTTACTTTTGGATAGCTTTCCAATTATTCGGTCCAAACCTATGCAATCGTCGTTTTTTTTTATTCTGGCGACGTCACTTAGATCTAAAATATTTCGATTTTGAACTGGAATTCCACATTCAAATAAAATTCATTCAAAGCAATTTTATTCTTATTTTTACACACATATACACACAACCTTCATTTAACGGTCCTTTCAATCTACTTTCAACATATCAATTGATTGATAACGTATAAAAAAATGTTTATTTCTACATTACTCTTCTACTTTTTAAGATTTCACTAACTGCCATCCTAATGTACTATATTATATGATTATTATATTAAAACATACTATTGTATTATATCATATTATATATAATAAATATTATTATCCAATTACTCATACATCTATTTTGCTCTATCCAAATAACCTTATTAACAACTTATTTAATTATTTTTTTTCTTACCCTTATTTTACTATTAGCCTTATTATATTTTTTTCTACTATCAACGTGTTCATGTTATTTCTTTGTTAATGTCTAATGCAAGCATTGCAAACTATTCATAGGATAGTAAATTTGTTTCGTTTAAATATGTTTTAAAAATACTAGTATCATATATTTACGTTTGCTACTAAAAATACTAGTATATATATGTAAGTTTGCTATAAAATAAAATAAAATAAATACAATGTTATAAGTGAAATAGAAATATCATCATTTTAATTAAATTGTATAGCATTAGTGTTTATTAACCCTTCAGGCCTCGCGACTCGCGGTTAACCCTCAGTTTGACTGCGATATCGCAGTCGCGGGGCCTGAAGGGTTAATTAAGTATCATATTGGAGTTGGTGAGTTGCTTTTCCGTTTCATTTATACCAATTGCCATCAACCGTGCTTTAGACAGTTTCTTAAGTTTATTGGATTTGAGATGTTACTTTTATCACCTACGTACTTTATAAAAATTTAATTGAGCGGAAAAGCAGTATTGTCTTTGGGCGAAATTATTCTTGTTTTTGGGACCAGATATTGATTTACTGCCCTAGAATTTTTTCTTATTTTCGAATATCATGATTGTACCAATTTTAATGAAATTGATTGAGAATACTAACAAAATTCATACAGGCTAATTCATCCAGAAATAGAGTAGTTGCAGGGTGCTGTGAGCCTTACAACACCCACTTAAATAGTATTGATATATTTAATAATTCCATAACCACTTACAAATATTTTGTAAATGAACCCATAGTCAATACAAAAACTGTCAATTTTTAGCTATTTTATTCATAATACTACTACTATTATTATACTTTATATACGCTATTATTACTATTATATGCATTTTTTTCACTCCACATCCACATACTCAACATACTCACAAATACACATACAGACACACACATACACACACAGACACACATCCTAAACGCAAGTCTCTTATATAGTATAAAAATTTTAGGTATTTTATTTTTTTTATAGTAGTTCAACGTTAATTTCTGTAATTCCATTGAAATCCGTAATCGGTTTTATTTAATAAGTAACATATAGTTTCATAGTGTAATTTACTGTGTGATTTCTAAATAAAGAATAAGGAATAAAATAAACCTAAGGTCAAAAACCTCAGACTCCGTGTAAAATATTTCCGTTGGATTTCTCTCTGGTCGCCTATTCATAACGTTCAAACTGTTTTTTTTTTGGGATTTATTTAATTTTCATACACATAGGCGCTTCCGCCCTCCGACAGGACTCTACAAAAACCACAGAGAATGCGCCAGTGAGAAATAGACCGATTTAAGAGTTTTGCTATTTAAGACAGACCGAAAACCTACGAAGATATAATCCAGCTTTAAGGTTTCAATAGATAGCTAGTTGATATGTATATACCGTTTTAGAAATTGGTCTACCTCTACGCCTAAGTATTTCAAACTTTTAACTTGTTTGATCACACTGGTAGAGTTTAGATGAGCAGTTTAGTTCCAATTGGATTATACATAACATAAAGTTCCCCAAAGAAACGTTCCTCGAGGATATATAAACTATTTGCTTATTATGAAATCGAAGACTACCGCGGTTGTTTGACATCATAAATAGGATAAAACGAATTTACTGCGTGAAGTTTGTTTGTTTGAAAAAAAAAAATAGAAAACTATACCTAATTCATAATGCCCAAAAAACTTTACGTGCCCTTATTATTGGGAAAAAACTGGTTATTCAATAAAAATATTGCTTGCGCTTCCGAAAAAGTGATAACCTTCTTTCAAAGTTTCTCTCCGAATTATAACTATTCTGACTTATTGTATAATTTGCTTATTACTTACAGCTGTATAATGTTATGTATGGTCGATTGCGTGTTTATTTATTTCACGCCATGCAAAAGTATACCTACGTTGTCATTGTCATCTCCCATGGATGTACAGATATAATAAGATGTATAGAGCGGCGACTTTAGTGTCAGGGTATCCACATCGGTACGGAGTGCTTTGACCCTACGCTCAGGTGTTGACCGGGTGTTCGTTATTACTACGCTTGCTATTCTTGTGCCCCACGACCACAATTTTATTCAACCAGAATGCATCTTGCATCCAACCTAGCTAACAGTCTTTATTTAACCTTTAGACCAGTTGTTTAGTCCATGGTAAATTTTGAATTATTATTGTATTGTTAGATATAGATAGGTGCTATTGTTTCTAAACACTGCAGTATGTTACTTTGTTGAATAATCGTCAATATTACTAAAATAAAATGTAAGATTTTACCTAATAGATCTGTCAAATAAAAATATAAAAATAAATAAAAATTATAAAATAATTACAAAATCTCTTTTGGCGGACGTAAAATATTATGCCTTCAAAAGGAGTATGAATAATGAGGTAATAAAAATATAGTCGGAAGAAAACCCTATAGTGAAATTATCCTACAATAGTTAATACATTAATTAGCAGCTGGTAGTTTAGAGATTATATTTTAATTATGTATTGGGTCCTATTTTAAGTAGGTATGTATTGTAATTGCTGTTTTTTCATACTGACTATATTGAACTTGGATAACTTGGGTTTGAGTTTAAATTTCAAATTTAAATAAATTTTTGTGCAAGGCTATGGGTATTTTTTTTAAGACCGGCTGTTTATTTGTCTTTTCGTCGTTTGTTTTTGCTCAAATATATTTGTTTGTGAAACTTTGGTAAAGTTAAAAGTTTGCATTATTTTCAAATATGAGATCATGTGCCGGTGTTTTATGTATATAACAGCTTCTTGCAGTCTGGCTATACAGTTACCGTAAATGTGTACTGTTAAGAACTGCAAGCAGTGATGGAAAAGCTCGCAATTAAATAACCAAGCCTGGTTAATCTCTCATCGCTACTGATTCTGCATGACAACGTATAATCATAGATTTCACTGCAAACAATCGCAAAGTTGCGGGAGTTGCGGCTGGAGACTCTTGGTCACCCATCGTACTAACCAGACCTTGCTCTAATAGACTTCCATTTTTTATAGAATTTAGATAACTTTTAAAAAAGGAAAAAAACCAACATGTAAGAGTCGGTGAAAAACGCATTCAAAATATTCATTGGTTTCTGTCCACACGAGTTCCAACAGCAGAGGAATTAAGCGATTCCCATTAAAATGGCAAATCTGTCTAGATAATAGGAGTCAATATTTTTATTAATTAAATATATATTTTTCATACAAAGTGTTTGCCATTAAATTTCTTTTATAGAACAGCAACTTCATATGTAAAGACCGAATAATATATCCCAATAAAAAAATACCCGATCCATAGTAATCGATTTATCTTATAAAACTATAAAATTAACCTCCTAATATAATCACATCTGAGGTGAATTTGAAAATAAAATATATACAGGACAAGCTTTTAAAAATAATTATGTATTTATAAATTAATGTCGGTGATTATTAGTACTAAACTGAAAAGTGACATAATTAATCTCAAACGTGTCACGTTAAGATAGAATGTCAGGCCTAGGAATTCATAATAATGTATCATTATGTAAATTAAATGCAAATTTTCAATTACTTTATCAGTGCTAATAAATAGGTGACGGATTATTCAATTAGTAGGTACACGTCGATGATAAACAAAAGGAAAATGTAATTCTGATTAATTACATTGATATTTTATATTTTTATTGTTCTTTAATACTTCAGTCATGGGATTATTTTAATTCGCTAGTCAAAATGAGATTCTTTCACTTTTCTTTGCGTATTTCTTGCCTTTCATTGGTTTTCTTAAATTAATTGTTTGTTTTGTTTGTTTATACTCTTTATTGTGAAATGTCACAATGGGCGGGTTTATTGTCATATGACAATCTCTTACAACCAACCCTACTATGACGTGTTATATGTATGTGTGCGTGTAAGATGTCTGTAAGTGTGTGTCTTGTTATTGCATTCGATCGACAGAATTGAAAATGCAATTCCGTTAATTTGATCCCAACGGAAAATGGTGACCCAGCCGGGAATCGAACCCGGGACCTTACAATGTAAGATCAGGCGACCTAACCACTATGCCACCGGGCCGTGTGGCTACAATGTTGGCTGGTATGTTGGGCTACATGGCTGCTCAACGCTTCATTTACTTTGGGCTACTTCATCAATAAGGTCAACCTTTACGGTTCCTTTGCTGATACCGTCGCTCCTTACTTTAGCTCTTAGACTATACTCAGCATCACGCAGGCGTCAGAAATGTTAGGATTTCCTACTTTTTATAGCTTTTCCTAATTTCCGGATTCGTCGTCTTCTCTAATTTTTTTCAATATTTAGGTATGTGAAGATATTGAATTAGGTCACGTACGTTTCACACCCTGACTTGAATAGAATAGAAGAAATCAGAGACTGTCGCGGTTATTTGACATTTTAAATAAGATAAAAAACGAATTTACCGCGTGAATTTTGTAGCACCCGACGTTTCGGCGACGTTGCAGCCGCCGTTGTCCAGGGTAGACTGACTGTCTACCCTGGACAACGGCGGCTGCAACGTCGCCGAAACGTCGGGTGCTACAAAATTCACGCGTTAAATTCGTTTATTATCTTATTTATAAAATAGAAGAAGTCGACGAATTCATATTCAAATTCAAAGAACGACATTTTATAATACTACGATATATCAAGAAAGTACGATAATTTTTCACCTGTGCTCCGACTTACCCTACTCTTTAGGCACCTAACCTCTGCGCAAAGCAGTCTTGGAGAGAATCGATTCCAAAATATAATAATCAAAACATAAGCGATTTGGATAATACTGAATGCATATTCTAAAAGAAAATATTGTAACCTTACATAGCTTTTTATTTTTAATTACAATGGGTTATCGTTGAGTATGATATTTATTTTAAATATTGACAATTACTTTATTCGAATATTTATTTTCATTACTATACAATTATTGCTATGGTAATAATTATCACTTTAGGTATTAGTCTTATTATTTTAATAGGAATTTTCATTACTATATTATTTTCTAATAACATTCTGATGATTTTCATTGTCGATTATAGTTTATTTAAAAAATATCAAAATAGTTAATCTCCTTTAAAGAAATTATTGAGAATAGGAGACGCGAGAATGGCGCATTCAATCGTAAGAATGCCTACCTTTTGGAGTAAAATAAGATTGTTTAATATTGGTGTCTCTAAGCTGATTAGAAGAAACATCGCTTTGATGTCCACAATTTTATCACTGTTGACTTTGACTTTTTTATTATTGTTTTAATGAGGTTAGTGTTCTTCTAATCCATACAATCTTTGACCTATCCATTGCATTCAGGTCTGCCAGTTCATTAAACGAGCAGTTAATGGTACCTGTTCAGTTGATCTACCTTGAAGACCCGCTCGTTAATTTGGGTCGGCCCAACTCAAGGCTCAGCCCCCATCCGGTAGCCCCTCATAGTGGGTAAAACTTCAAAAAGTTTCTGTTTTTCCTGTCACGGCAGATATATCAGTTTCTCCGGGGGATGTCCTTCGAACGCTGCTGGGCGGTTTGGGTATCGTGCGGCGTCAGCCAATCGACTGTGCACTCCAGCAAATAACGGGCGGCGGGGCTCAGGAAATGCTCTAATAACAGGTAGAGACCGCGCAAGCGACTTAGGATCCATGACCAAACAGGAGGACTGAGAAATCCTGCTAAATCGTAGTGAGGGCGCTAGGCTACCCGCTCAGTCCACTTCCTAGTGTCAAGCGGTAAGGCGTTGGACTCTCACGGACAAGTGGCAAAGCTAGACGGTGGACTGTTTCGTCACAAATTCTCTACGTTTACCCCACGGTTGAAAATGCGATCAATATCGTTATACCTTCCTGGGTTGGCGGGTTCTCCTGTTGTAGGTGAGAACTCCTCAATTCATTTAATAGTAATATAATTGGAAACCGTCTACAATTCTATTATGATTTGGCGATATAAAGCCTACATATACGTCTAATCACTAATGATGGAACCATGCAATTTGTAGTAATCTATACTAATATTATAAAGAGGTAACGTTTGTGAGGTTGTAGGAAGTAATCTCTGGATCTAATGAACCGATTTTGAAAATTCTTTTACCAATAGAAAGCCACATTATTTGTGAGCGCCATAGACTATATAATAATCCGAAAAATGAAAAGACTTTTTCGTGGTAGTCGGATTTCCAAAGTAAGTCGGAAAAAACGGTCGAACGAAAATATTTCTAACTAACGCTGCCTTAACGATGAGAGATATATGATTAAGATATAGAGAAAAGTTGTAGAGATTGATAATGCCTACAAAAAAGTCAGCGACAGCATATGACTAACTTTTATATTTAAGTCACAAAAAGTAGTTTTTCAAATTAAAAAAAATAATTTTAATCGTTAGGTCATGTTTATTGGTCATATTATCAACAATTATGTCTTCATATCAAAAACTTCATATCAAAAAAAATAAATTTCTCGTCTCAAGTGTTTAAAACAAAAGACTTTTTCCTTTTACTGCATATAATTTCACTTTCACTGCATAAATGGTTAAATAGATAAGACACCCGCAAATTAGACACTCACAAGAAGACACTCACAAATAACGGTAATATAGTCAAATTGGCATGCAAATACATACATACATATGCAGTAAAAATATAACCCTTCTTTTGGCAGTCAGGAAATAAATCATAGCACTCAGTACTAACCAAACCATACTCATAATTTCATCACAAGTAAAAAGTTTTACCGCCCAACGAAGTGGGCACGGGTCAGCTAGTATCTGATAAAAATAATATCAGAGAAGATAAAGAAAACATTAATGACCTAAATGTATATAGGTATATAAACTCTCTATGAAATGTAAATATAAATAGTGAGTGAAAGAAAGAAAAAAATATATAAAAGAACGAGGAAATATCTCATAACAGCTGTGGAAGAGCTCGATAGAAGAATGATGCATTCGACCTGCAGGATCGAAAGGCCAAATGAATATTTCGAAATAGCAGTAATCTCGCCGATTGTAAACACATATTTTTCTCACACGCAATAAAGATTTTCAATAATAGCATCCAATCACCCGGGTTGCATCACAAGTACGAAACGACTCCTTTCAATGCGTACCTATCTGTGAAATATCAATAGATAAATGCGAGTGTGGTCCTTTGCTTATATTTCGTCATCGTATCTGTGGTCAATTTAATACTGTCGGTGTTAAGGCGACGATGTAGGTAAATTTCGAAAATTACATTTTTTGGCAATTTTTGAACAGTCATACTGAAATAACTGATGATGTTAGCCAACAAAAAAAAATTATCGTAACTCACAGTACCTTTCTTAAGTAGATAGCTATTTCAGATTTTTTTTTAAGTATTGGAAAATTGAGGAAAATAATTAAATCTGGGAGCTATACAGGAAATTTTCATTTTAGAGCATTTTTTGAAACGTGCCTCACACTAAACTGCACGATCAAGAAACTCAAAAAAAATACTACGGCATTTTAACAATAGTTGTAAAGAGGAATGCTTTCGCATAAATTTAAAAAAATAAGTTTTTCTTGTTAAAAAAAATTATATAAAAAGTGTAACTTTCATCCATATTCACTGTTAAATATTACTTATTACTGTGTGTTTTTTTCAAGTTTGTTTTTTTTTACATAAACTATGTACAATAAACTTGTAGTACTGACGATTATTTTTTTCAAATAAAATATCAGTATATTTTAAAAATAATATTTTGCAGAGCCCGTTTATATTATTTTTGTCATACAATGAGATGAGCGCGCTCTTCTCGCGACGACGCGCTGGCATTCAAAATGCCGCAAGCGACATTGGGTCAATATGGTTCTTATGTGGGGATCAATTACTGATTCAAATGGCATAACAGCCAACCTTTTATAATGAAATGTTATTGGCTCTTAGAAACGTGGTTCATTTCGGCTTCGAAGGCCGACATATGCGGTTGCGTTCGCGACGCTCTGTTTCATGACTTATTATTACCAAATTGACATTTCGATGGATCGGAGATGTGAAGTAAAAAAATATCGGTTTTAGATGGCTATTTCACCGTGTAAATGAAAGAGGTTTAAAAACATGATAAATCATATGTTGAAAAATAGAAACAATAATAAGTAAAATAATATTTAATATTTATTTATTTATTTTTTTTAATTTACAATATTACTTTTTTTTAATAAAAAGTGTTCATTTATTTGATAACAATGTTTCTTTATGTATAAAAACAAAAAAAAAATATACATATCGGTAGGTTTTGAACCTACGACCGGTGTGATCTTATGCGAGTTTGAAACAAGTGCGCCACTTCAGCTTGCTTCCCGCGAGTCAAAATGTGTCATATATAAGGGGACAGTAAATAATGCCAATACATTTGCGTTAGAGCCATATGACAGAGCTATACACCATGTATAAATATAATATACTATTAGGCTACGATTCTGACCGTTCTAATATAGAAAACCGTCAGATAGGCAGAATTGTAATTTAAAAAACAAAACGTAGGTATCTACTTTTTAAAAGCTTTTATTCAACTTGTAATGTCTGTGAAAAAAAAAACTAAAAATGCGAAGAAATATTACATCAGCAGTAGCTTATAATAAATGTCAAAACTTTTCAATTGATGAGAAAATTGATTGCCTGTATAATGACATTTTGAACGCCCCGATAGATGCATTTGGAAACCATGATAAATGTAGAAGTTTTTAAAATTGTTTGTCGGAAAATGAAACACTGGATGCAATGAGTTGTTTGATGGGTGACATTATTTGGGAAAGAATACGTTACATAACTTAAAACGTAGGTAGCAATACATGCAAGAAGCCTAATTCATGATGTAGATAGTAATGTTCTCGAAAGGTTTAACGGCATCATTGCAAAATTTATTGGTGGTAAGAGGACAAATTACATCCAAAAGCAGTCTTACCAAGCGCGATGTAATGCGGCAGTTATATCATTTAATACAAAACAGCCACTCTCAAGATTACATAAAAAATATATAGGCAAAAGTCCCTCTGGCAGGATATCAAAAGTGGAATAAAGAAGACAGAGGCATTTAAGTAAATCCATTCTTTATAAAAGAAATAAAAGCAGAAAGTTTTTTTGAAAAAAAAAACAATAATTCGCATTATGGAGAACATTGCAACCAACCCGATGTTCCATCAGAAATATTCGAAAAAAGCAAAGCTCTGTTATTTCAAGAATTGGAAAATAGAAAAATGATCGATTGCGAATTGAAAAACTTACGGTTATTCAAGGTGAAAGCAGCGAGTGGTTGGAATTACGAAGAAAAATGGTAACTGCGTCTAACTTTGGCAAAATTGTCAATAGTTAACAACACACAAAATGCGCCAATTTAGTTAAATCCATGACTGAAAATGGGATTTGAGCAACGTAGCATCAATTTGCCATGGAAAAGAAAATGAAACAACTGCACTAGAATGAAAAATATGTCTAGAAAAAGTGGAAATTCAGCAATGTGGATTATTCATTGACCCTAAATTTCCATTTTTGGGAGCTTCTCCAGATGGAATATCTGATGATTATATTTTTGAAGTCAAATTTCCCATTACAGGTCCATATTTTATTTCTGGAAAAATACAGCGCATACAATATACATACGTGTGCATAAATGTAGAAAAAAAAGAAAAATATTACGCCTATAATCGTTTATTACACATTTGGATTTCAGCATATTACACTTAAAAATTAATTATAAAATAAACAAAGTTCATATTAAATATAAAAAATATATAGAAAACCGATGGGAGAGGTAGGGAATTGGAAGTGATTAGGAAGAAGGAGTTAGACGATGGTATGTGTATATGTATATAGATATAAATAAAGATATAGATAGGTCGTATAGTGGATATATAAATACAGATATTTTTTGATGTTTATAGGTATTTATAGATATATAATAAATATTTATAGATATTTATAAATATTTGTGGTAGCTACTGATATGTTGTATATATATCCTTCTAGCCGTGTTCGGCCACAGCGACTGCATTGTAGATTCTAGTGACTTCTTTAGTCTTCTCAGAGTCCACTGTTCGGAAGCAGTCAAGTGCGCAGGCTATATTATAGTGCACAGGTGGGCGCGCGACCACGGGTGCACTCTCTCTTCCTCCCTCTTCTGAACCCGATGGAACGGAGACCGTTACGACCAGAGAAAAGTTTGGATGCAGATAAAATAAAATAAATCAATTAATTGCTAACGCAGCAATGACTGTCATTGTTAAATTTTTACTCAATATTGCAGAGCTATTTTTTCGGATTTAGTTCGTTTTTCACACTGTCATTTATGAAATTGGTAGTTATGGCTTGTGGTGATGTTTGAGTTTTTTCTGGAGCTATTGTAGAGATGACCGGTGACTTATTGGTAGTTGTTGTAGTAGGCGGTGATATAGAAGATGCATTATTGGATTTATCCTGGTTTTCTGATGATCTCGTGTTGTTGCTCGTGGGGCTGTGTTGAATACAGCATACAGTCTCTTGTTCCGACATTATACAAAATTGTGATAGTTTCCCTTTTGGCAAATCCCCCTCAGTTTTTGGACAATTTTTCGCCGGTAGACATACTCCTAAAACGCCATTTATTTCACATGACTCTTCACGGCAGTGTATATGCCAGGTCCCTTGGCACTTCCGCAAGGGCTCTTTCCAATACTGGTAACGGTGATTATGTTGAAAAGGCATTGGTTGTCAGCTATCGCCACTTGCAGAGGTCCACCACTATCGCCTCCACAAGAGTCTCGTAATCCTTCTAAGCTGCCAGCGCACAATTGATCGTCCTTATACCTTGCGGTAACCTCCTTCTGAGAGTCTTTGCATATAGTCTTCGAAAGGTGGCTGGTCAATCAAATCCACCACCACCTTCAGTAAGTCCTCCGATGTATCTTCAGCAAAGTCGATCTGCCTTCAGCCAGTAACTACAGCTCGCTTGTTTTCGATGGTCGACTTTTCCATAGACACGCTGGTCGAATATTTAAAGTGAACAGCTCAGACCGATCAGATCCTTCGGGACGCGTCCCGTGTTAACCGCGAGTTAATCCAGACTATAGAATTGCACTATAATCACTAAAATTTATTATTTAATTATTATTTAGAGGGGAGAAAATTTTAAAATATGTTGACACTTAGAATTTAAATTTCGAATTTTATTTTGTTGTATAGAAAGTATATAACTAATTACTATAGGTATTAACAAGCTCGTTAGGTGCAATTGATTTGAATAATTCTTTAACGAACGTCGGTTGGTTGAGGTTGAAAATGTCGATGGTGGAGAAACAAGAGTCGTACGTGCATATCAGCCCATAAGCGATGGAATGTTTCCCGTAGTTGGTATTGGCACGAGATACCTCAAACGTGCGTGAATTGCGAATTAATCGCTGAGGAACGAAAAAACGTAAGTTTTCAACAAGGTATGAACTATCTGTGGTATTGTGGATAACTTTAAAGAAAGTGTGCTGGAAAGAAACTGTAACTGGAACGATACATATAACTGGAAAGGAAGTGTGCCTATTTACATTTTGGTCTGGTAAAAACGATCTCCTCAAAACCGAATATATACAGACGAATGATTTGATTTGGACAAATGTCATGGAAAAAACTTGTTTGTTTTTATATGGACTGTGTATTACCTGAAATTATCGATCCAGGAGTATGAAGGAATATGGATTTAAGGGAGCCTGAATACACTTTGAAAGAAGCAAATAAAAGAAACGACACGATAAAACGAAAGAAATCGGTTCCTCTCCCTTGTCCAACGCTTAAGCGGTAGTTAGTTTTCAGTGATTCCATCACAAAGTGAGCAAAGAACTCACAGAGAATGTACTTGCCAATAACACTCCAAAGCAAAGCACAAGCAATATAGAGCCACCGAAAAGTACACGATATTCCAAATCGGTGCTGAGTACAGATCTAATTAATAATGATGAACAGGCTTTTGAAAATGTATTATCATTTGATGAATTTTAATTACAAAAGTCGGCGCACCACTACAAAGCGACACTGTCAAGGCTACAAAAAGGAAGTCTCAAATGTACTGCGCAATTTTAAATGTATTTATTCGTCTCTTTACATTTAATATGTATGTATCTACTCAGAAATAACAGACTACTTTGCCAACCAGAAATGTCTTCATGATTTTTTGTCTTAATGATTTTATATTTTAATTAATAATTATTTATTTTTAATGATGTGTATTTCTTTAAAGTTTACAATGATGTGCTTACAGTATCTAAAAATAAATTATATTACTTTTTAATTAAATAATTTTTTAATGATAATGTACAAGGCGATGGGTGTCGTTATGTCCTCCTCAAAGAACTATTATACCGCGAATAAATAGTTCGATACACAATGTTGTTTTTTAATTCGATTCTAAATGTTTTTTCTGCCAAAAAATACTATCAAAAACTGTCACTACAACTATCAAAAAAATACTAAAGCTGTATCTCACGGAACATGAATTGCGATTTATGTCATTTAAAAGCCCTTGGAAAACTGTATCCAAAACAGTTAACGGCATTTCTCCAATTGTCATCTATCACCATTTAAAATAATTTTAAAATGTCGAAAATTAATTAGTGACAGGTGACTCTTCTTAATACAGTTTTTCAGGGGATTTCAAATGACATATCGCAAATGAAATTCTGTAAGATATGGCTTCTGTCAATTTTTGACAGTGATAGTTTGGTTTAACAGTTGACAGCCAAAATCTAATGGGCGCATTCCAGGGTGATACTATCCCTATGTTCCAAATTTCAACTCAATCGGTTCAACGGCTCGGCAGTTATCGTGAGAGATTACATACAGGCAAACAGACATACATTTCTCTGAAAATGGTCTTAATCATCTTGGTGGACCTCAAAATGGACATCTCTATCGTTATCTAAACATTTTTTTCCGCACGATCACAACACCTTCCCTACCAGTGGCAGCCGGGAAAGTAATATAATGTTCAAGTTTAGATGATGATAAAGCGTAGCCTTCTTCACCAGCGTAGGTACATGACACTTGCATAATCCCAAAATATAAATCCCATTGCAATAGTGTATACCTAGTGTGTTTAGTCCAGACATCGATAGCGAGTGAATATCGCTGCGAGATGAGTCAACATAATAAACACCTGCCCCGTCGCGAGGGGAGGGGGTAAGTAGGCGGGGCTTAAAAACTCAGATACGGTTTATTTTTTAAGTAGTACGTCGCCTTAAATCTGCGGTTAGAAATTGTCTATGGTACTGCGGCGCGGATAATTTGTTCAGTGACGCGCACGTGCCATGGCGCTATAGAAGCGAACCTTACGTTGGCTTTACACCAGCAAAAGCTCCATTAATAGCACCGTCTTAATCTAATTTATTATCTATTGCCAGCAGATATTCATTAACTGCGTCAGAGTGAATCGGATGGTTACCAGCAAGGGGCCGTCCATATTTACGTAACGAAGTTTTAGGACATTCAACCCCCCCTCCCCCTACTATGTAACACAGAGTAGCGTTCCACACTCCACAGTAGCGCAGCCCCCCCCCCTCTCTACCAGACAATGTTACGTGACATTTTTTTATAGAATCCGTGAATTGAAAACTTACAAATAAAAATTCAGATTAAAAATATACCTAGGTCCACTAAATTTATTTTTATTTAGTTTATTTTATTCATGGTAAATTAAAGTACAACACATATTTAATCGTGTACAGTAGAATCATGTCTCAAAACAAATGCCGTTTATAATATACACTAAAAAAAATTATTTAAAAATAAAAAAATAAAATGAATAATTATTGGGTTAAAAATTCAATAATTATACAGATGTATATCCATAGGGTTTCTATACATTCTTTAATTCAGTGTTGCTTTATTATAAACAAGGTAAAAATGAATTTACCCAGTGAATTTCGTAACACCCGACGTTTCGGCGATGCTACAGCGGCAACTGCCGCTGTAGCATCAAAACGGCGATTGCAACATCGCTGAAACTCCGGGTGTTACAAACTTCGCGCGGTAAATTCACACTTATAATGTTTAAAATGTCAAACAACTTCGATAGTCCATCTTGCTTCGCCACCACTCCCGGCCCTTATTTAATATAAATATGCTTTAATAACGACAAATTAAAAAAATAATTTGTATTTTAAAAACTGAAGAAAAAAAAAGTTATTTTGAATTCATCTTTCCAATTGTTGGCAAAGCAAGATCCCCTTACTGAGATGGTCTACCCCTTTCGTGGTATAACGTCTATATTATCGTAGTCATTGATGTTTTCCACGTCCAGCCATTCAACATCCTCGTTCCCTTCATAGTTTGTGATGCAATGAGCCTGCCGATATAAGCAGGGTCATTATTTAGGAAATTTAATATCATCATCATCATCATCATCAGCGCGCATTCGACCACCGTTGGGCATACGCCTCTCCAATCACTCTCCATCCGGATCGGTTGTCCGTTTCCCTCATCCAGACAGGTCCAGCTGTCTCCTTGATGTCATCGGACCATCTGGTCTGTGGTCTGCCCACACTTCTTCTGCCTAGCCGGGGTCTCCACTCCAAAACGCGCTTGCTCCACTGTTCGTCGTGTCGTCGGGCCACGTGGCCGGCCCAAACCCGTTTCAGCTTGGCCACACTTTGACCCACGTCGACCACCTTCGTGCGCTGCCTGATGAGCTCGTTTCGGGTTCGATCGCGCAACGATATGCCGAGCATGACTCGCTCCATGTTACGCTGCACCACCTTAAGCTCGTGGATCATCTCAGCAGTCAGAGTCCATGTCTCAAAAGCATACTTCATAGCCGGTAACACGCATTGATTATACACCTTTGTCTTGAGCGATTGGGGAATTCTGGACTTCAGCACGAAGCTCAGCTTCCCGAACCACATTTAAATTTAATATATTGATACAATATTTTTAATACAGTTTTTGAATTTTAATTCTTTTGATTGTTCCTTCGTGTCCTTCTTCACTAGCCTAAAGAAGGAAACAGCAACATCGGTCAATATTTAAAATAGCCATGATTATCGATAATCTGGATATTGATATTGGATATTGGGGATGGATATAGCATTATTTTTAGACCTGAATATCATATCCCAAGTAAAAGTGGAAAACAGCCTTTATGATTAGGAGGGCGCCTCAGATGAAGACTTGTCTGGTCCGGTTCTTCGAGACGACAACTGCGCACAGTAGCGGCAGCTACGTGACCCAACTACTTATGCATAGGTTGTACCTTCAAGTGGGTATTACGCTAACGTAGCCAGGCTATTATAATGTTTATTATCTGTAAGAGCAATAGAACCTGCTGTGATAGCTATTTAGGATGACTATCAGACTTAACAGGTAACCGATTGCGATAATGATATCTCTATCTCTACATCTTATATCGATTCAAATTATCTCGGATCAAAAAGTCTCCAGACAAATTCTGTGCTATATTACCCAATCGCATCAGTGATGTTCCATGTCGTTAAAACTAAGCAGGAATCACGAATTCCTCCCGGGTCACTGTATACTGAATCTATATCAGATGGGACTATCAGAGACCGATTTGTTCAGATTTTGCTTTAAATTTGCGTAGACGCCTAGAAGAAGTTCCGGTGAATAGTAATTTTCATTATCACGATACGAGGAATAAATCCAATATCCACATAAACCGACAGCGACTTAGCAAAGTGCGATACATTTTTATTCACCAAAATTTGTCCTACTATAATAAGATTCCAGAGCAAATGAAAAGCCTTGGAGAGGACCAATTTAAAAAGATAATAAGATAAAGATAAAATAATTTGTTAAGAAACCCAATTCATGGTATAAGGGAGTTTGAAAATTCCGAATTAGCAAAATTTGTAAAATTTTAAACATAACTGTATTATGATAGTTGACATTTTAATTCTCATATAATTTAGTATACATCTATTTATGTTTTAAAAATACGAAGGCATATTGCTGGATTGACAATATTTTTTTTTACGTTGATTATTCTACATAGAAGTTGGATTTCTATTTTACTCTATTATTCTCTCTTATTATTTAATGACATTAGTACATTTTGATTATTTGTATGTAGGTAATATTGACAATAATATTACAGCTATGACAACTATCATGATAGTTATGTTTTTAATAATTAAATTTAAAGCATTTAATTTTGTGACGCATCCAAGTGTAGGAATGCCTATTTACTGGAGTACTTGATTGTATTGTATTATAAAGATCAGAGACATCGGTATACTTCCTCTGATGTGAACAAGTAACCGATGGTTGGGAAGATAATTTATAGACCAAAGAGAAATCGTAGATATCGTTCCCTCAAAAATCTTTATATTAACGAAGTGTATAGAATGCACAAAACTGTATAATACAAAACATAACGAAATGGAGACACGAAGATCTGTATAGGTCGTATATCTGGACGTAGGAGCCCAGACGCCAGGTCTTCTATTTGAATGAACCTATTTCCTATACTTTAAGAAAGACCCTATCTTTTTGATGCTATTGGTCAGTACTTCTATGCTTCAATTTTATGTTTTTGATTATTGGATACTGACGTCAAACTCAATTCTCTGGAGATTCTGAAATATATATTATGATTAAAACCACTACTAAATATAACTAATTATATCAGTTAGAATCATTATCAATGGTTAAATAGTTTTAAAAATGTTTCTTTTTTTATTCATCGAGAAATAATTTGTAAAAATATTAGGATTTAATTTTTTCAAACAAAAGAAAAATATTAAGGAATTGATGAAAAAGATATCAGAAGAAATGAAGTCCCCTCTGTCGACTAAGATTATGTTAATATTAATAGTAATAGTAGTACTTTTATTTTGAAAGTAGCAAAACAAGTATTTAAAAAACACCCAACTAGGATAATAATGTCCGTGCTCATGTCCCAGCACGTGGCGCAGGTTTGCCACTTTTCTTTGCTTGATTATAGGTAAAAGTTCGCGATCTCTACCGACTAGTCTAGTTCTCTAACGACTACTCTAATATCGGAGTACTCTAACACTCTTTGGATCCAAATAATGCTGAGCATTTTACGGTAGCACCACATCTCAAAAGTTTTCGACGCTTCTGGGTGTCAGTTTTCAGGTTCCAATCTTCGCTACCGTAAAACACCATAGGCCACACATAGCAATGAATAATTCGTAATCGGAGCTTGATGTTAAGTTTCCGACCGCATAAAATTGTATCTAACCAATATTGGTTAGGGCGCTCCGCGCTGCGTAAAATGCCAACTTTTTAAATATTTATTCATTATTATCTTAATTGTTTGACGAGATAAGGTTATAATATTATAAATTTCAAATTTCAATGCGATCATTTTACAGTTATTCTTTTTACGATCCGTATAGTAGTTTAAAAGTTATGGTCGTTTTTCTCAAGGCCATCGACTTCACGCGCAAAACTGTCCCGGGCAGAAGTGACGACTAAATTTTTACCCCGCGACAGGAGGGGTTAATTACCTTTTCCATTTTCTTGAACGATGATCATATTACCTTTTCCATTTTCTTAAACGATTTATTTTTATGCCTTTTTTAATATTAGGAGCATAAAATATTGATTTAATCTAAAAATTAAAGAGTTTTCGAACAAGGAGATCGATTGATTATCCTTGCTCTGTAGTGATTTAGTGGAGAATAATGAAATCTTCCTCGTTTCGCATAATTTATGCACTATCAACATCATGTTCAGAGATATAATTTCAGAGCATTAATATATTCGTTTAATTATAAAATACATCAAGCCAGGTGCAGCAACGCGTCGAAATCGATTGCAACTTTGTTGTGTCTTAAAGATGTGGTCGCTGTTAACGAGTGCGCACAATGTACATGTACTGAGATAGATTACCATGTCTCATTATCTGTCAGTTTCGAGTGTATCCCACTTTCGTGGTTTGTGGAAACGGGTCCCTGGTTGCCGAACGTCGGAACCAGTTCTTAGATGAGTCCGTCTGAGGGCTATCTTGTAAATCCGGCGTGATATCTCTGAATTGAGTTATCGTAATTAAATTAATAATAAATCGTATGAATCTGGTAAATACATTAGGTTATTCATCTTTATTTTCCTCATCTAAAGGTTGGATATTTACACCATATTGCCTATCTTTATATCGGGCGCAGCCTCATTAAATAAACCTCTCGTACTGCGTTCAATCGCTCTCTAATTTATAACTCCGGAGTATCCTTACCTTTACCTTGACAGTTGTAGCAGTCCATATTGCACATAATTACCCTAATTCTAAGGTCTAATTGCACATAAAATGATTTAAATATGTTAGTTTTCATAGCTTGTTTTTTCACTTTGCGCTAATGCGCACTCGTAGTTGCTGTCTTTATCTCGTCAGGATGACCGCATTTACAATATAGCTGCATTTCAATTTCCTGAAACGAATTTAATATTGCTCGATGACTCGAGTAATATCAGGCAAACAGTAGGTTGGTGATCGCTGTAAAAAAATAAACGTGACTAATATTGACGAGAAAATTTTGTAAAATTCTAATTTATAATGATAATAAAACCGCTGACCGTTCTTCTACAGCTCCACTAAAATGTCATTGTATTTCGCCACTATCCTAAATCTTGTACCGCCCTTTCCTGTTTCCTTTATTTTATGAAATTTAGTTTTTTAGAGTAGTTTGACAGATAACCAATATGTTTTTACTATTATTTAGTATTTTAACTATTTCATTCATTAACAAACAAAAATCATTATAATCAATACACCTATTTCCATATATTATACAAACAAGAATTTTCTATTTAGAGCACCGAGACAGGCTCTATAATAGAACCAGCCATAGGTAGTCATGAGCTTCAAATGTAGAAACTTTCTCAGGATTATTATTAAAATCTTTGCATTATTATTAGCATTTTTGTTTTGATATTTTTTAAGGATATTGATTTTTGTACTGACACTTTTGTAAATCATGAGATAAACGGCGCATACAAAATTATTAATTAAGCATGTGGATTACCAATAAAATATAATACTCTAATTAGTAATAATGTAAAAATATTAGCGATAACCATGTATTATTAGAGTATTGTTTCAAAATAAAATTAAAAAAATAAAATAAAATCTGTTTACTCTAAAACAGGTTAGCTCTAAAATATTGCTTGCAGCCAATAAGCTCGCTTTTTTAAAGAATAGCGCGTTTAATTATTATTATTATTATTATTTACCATGGCTCCCCAGGATGAAAACACCTATGAAAAAGATTTAATTTAACCCGTTGAGTATGAGTCAACCAAATCTGGTCGCGAAACAATTATCCGTTGAGTACGAGTCGACCAAATCTGGTCGCGCGTTTTTTTCACTTCTTTGACGTTCTCATATTTATTCATAATTATCTAATTGTTTTACAAAATGATATTTCAATATTCTATATTCGAAATTTCAATGCAATCATTGTGCAGTTGTTCTTTTTATGATTGGTGTAGTAGTTTCGTAGTTATAGTACTTTAAGTCGAGCGCCGTCGATGTCGCCAAAAATCCTGCAGATGCATCCATAAAAATACCCATTTACTCCAAGGGTTAAATATAATGATAATATTATGTGGAAATCGACGTGCCAGTCAAAAACGAATTCACAACCTGCTAGAAATGTTCTCAACAAAGGCGGAACCGCTTAGCTGTGTGTGCATTAGACTAAGAAGGCAATTACTTTAAAAAGATTTAGGTTTTTAGACCAGTGCATCAATCATTTATACATTGTCATAGTGTCTAATATTACACAGTAATATTAGTTATTGTAAGGAGCTAGATAGTCAATAACTTATATATCTATGTACATAGTGATATTTTATTCACTGAATACATTGTTCACAATTGTTAGCAATATGCTCAATATCTGTATTAGCAACTACCAACTAATTACTTTGACTTAATGTTTTCTTCTCCGTAATGCTAAAGTGTGCTATGAATCCAATTATATATTTTTTTGTTTGTTCAGAATTATATTTCGATATCCCCACAAATGGCGTCCTTGTATAATTGTACTTTCAGAACGTTATAATTTCAAGTTATTTACATATATTCATAATCCAATTACGATTTGAGAATTATAGATGAGACAACCGTGTTAACTATTCTTTGTTTTAGAATAAATTTGGCTTCTTAAATTTACTTTTTCAATCTGTGGTCTCCTTTCGCTCAGAAATCGTTAACCAGTCCGGTGCTTTATATAAACTCTACTATCATAAAGAGATATTTTTTTTCGATTTTATTTATATTTCAAACTCCGGCTTCTTGAAAGGAAACTTTTACTAACAATCGACGTTAGATTTCATAAATATATTTACCTGGTTCATGCTTAGATTTAAAAGCTTGGAGGTTTGCTCATATGTATGCTAATTTATTAATTCTTTCGTAGATTTTGTCCTGGTAGGTTATATGTCCTGTGAGTATGTGCATTTTGCTGTAATTAAAGCTACTTCATTTAAAATTGTCCATATTATAGTTATTTCCCTGCATGCTTTTGATTTTATTTTCTGTGTCATATTGTTGGATGTACATATCATTACCAGTCAGAATGCGATCAAAAATTTCTTCCTCTTCTTCTTCCAATGTTTCCAAAAAGTCCTTCGAAGTTGCAAAACCAAAATTTGATCACATCTGAAACATCACGCAAGATCTTCCCGACCCATTCTCTGCTACAGCCTACTTCTTCAGCTATCTGCCAAATCTTCAATCTTCTATCTGTGAGCCCCAGTTGTTGCACTGCGGCCACAATTTCATCCGTAAGCGCAGCAGTTGGCGTACCAGAACGCGGGTCATCTTCCAGCAACCTTGTCTGAAAAGTCTACGCCATGGTTTTGTGTCAAACATAGGTTGGGCAAGAGTCACCGTAAATATATCGCATCAAATCAATAATCTCTTGCGACGTTTTTCACTTTTAGAAAAAAAAAATACTGCTTGGGACTTAGGTAGCGAATGGTTTTTTACAGCTTTGGCCATAAGATCCATTTTGTTCTCGGATCGTCTAAACTCAAGATTCACCTCCTATTTAGAAGCCTCCACGTGCCGAAGGCTACCCCGGGTAAGACTCTCGCGTATCAGGCATCACGGCTGGTTAACCGGTTTCCCCTGGTGCTACTATGTTGTTTGCGCACCGTTTGGCGATGCCAATCGGTTGTGCACTCTGACTAATTGCTGCAGGAGTCTGGAGACTATGAAAATTAATGTCTCCTAAACAGCGGGGGTGGATGTTGACCTGTCGTCAACCACTCTTTAAATGATCATTAAGCTAGGTACCTGATCCTAAATTCAGAGACGCACAAAATATGCCTTTAGTCTGCGATAGATTCAAACCAAATCACCGCTGAACATACGGCACGTAGAGGTCACGTAAGTGACTTCGAACCCGTGACTAGTCGGAAGGACGGAGGTATCCTGAAGGTTAATTCCAGGCGGAGTTATCCTTCCAAAACTGGTAGTAAGGGGGCTAGGCTGCCAGCTGCTTATCTTTTCCGGTGTCTCGCCGTAAGGCGTTGGCCTCTAACGGGCTTGTTGGCGGAGTTAAACAGTAGATTGTCTTGTCTCTAAGTTGTCTACATTCATCCCACGGCTGAAAG
Source organism: Micropterix aruncella (assembly GCA_944548615.1). NCBI lineage: Eukaryota > Metazoa > Arthropoda > Insecta > Lepidoptera > Micropterigidae > Micropterix > Micropterix aruncella. The sequence goes on along the minus strand of OX155962.1, from coordinate 18,558,836 downwards.
AATGATCACATATCGTTATAACAGTAGGTTGTCTTGTCTCTAAGTTGTCTACATTCATCTTACGGCTTAAAGAATTATCACATATCGTTACACCGGCCTGAGGTGATAGGTTCGCCCGTTGTAGTCGTCACCGCTCTACTATTGCTCGGTATTTAATGTTACGCTTGTGCGGAGAAATACCCGAAATGTGGCTACTGAGCGCAAACTAAGAGAAATACGCTGGTGAGATGCCACATGTACTACTCCCTTCAAGGACCCGGGGGGTGTTCATCTTTATGGCCCATCAAAATACGGACCTATCCGAAAATTTTCAGCCTCACCTGAACTTTCTTTTAAGTATTTTAAAAAGAAGTTTCGATTATTCTCTGTAGTATTTACGAAGTAAGACTACCTCGCAAGAAGTGTGGCGCCACGGTCGTCGAGAGCGTGCCTGTTCAGCAGGTCAATATTTATTACCCTGCCTTTACTTATGCACTTCGCATCCACAAAGTAAACAAATGGGTAGGTGCATATTTATCCAAGCGCAGAACAATCGGACAGCATTACTAGTTACATATACGCAGCTACTATTCCCTGTGATACCATCAAAGGAAGATCTATAACCGCTTTGACAGCCAGAGCCTTATAGTGTACTAAAACATTAGAGAGAGTTATACAAAAATATCACAACACGAAATAGTAAGATCTTTGCTCGCTCGCTCTTTCGATCCTACTTCTTTTTCATGTGCCGTCTCTGCTGCGAAAGTTAGCTATCATTTTGGACACCATTTCAAACTTGCAGACTGTTGCTCAGAACAAGGACCTTGTATTCTATGATATCCTTCACATTCTAGTATCCTCAGAATTCTAAGTAACATTCATCTAATTTTCTATGACTAGAATTAGGGCTCCCTTCCGAGTTGACGCGATTAAAAATTTAGGTATTTTTGCAATGACAAGGGCCCGCGTGCTTTCGATCAATACATAAAGATGTATAGGTATACCGCGGCGACAAGGGAATATGTCCCACCGTTGACAGTGGAGAATTACGAATGACGATTTCGGCTTCGCGCGTTGTCTAATATAGTCGATTTGGCTTTTCAATTATAATATAATAAATTATCAAATCAATAGTTTTATATAAAACAAAAATTAGATTACATTAACAAAATCTTATGATCACTCTGTAATTATTTAAATCACTTAAAAGTATCTATAAATATTTAAAAAATTTGTTTGACCATAACATTTCTGGAAATTACGTAATTTCAAATATTTTTTGTATGGAAGTTTCAAAAACTGTCTTGGTACTATGCAAATATGTAGATCATACGCTGGTGTAAATAGTATTTTTTTAATATTGAGAATCGTATCTAGGTTTTTCAAAAACTGAAGAGAAATCTCGCTCGTTTTTATTTTTTTGGAAAACAGTAACAGAATAAAGATAATTCACAAATAATATAGAAATAATTTACAATGTCGTTTTGGCGAAATGATAGCTTAAAGACCAGGTTTTTAAAATCCGGCATAATTGTATTAAAATTCTTTTTCGTGTTCTCACAACCAAGCCACAAATTTATGCTTCATATAGTTTTGGCCGCCACGGCCTCTTGACGGATTTATGATTTTTAAAATTTTTTAATAGCCGCAATTTTGAAAAAATAAAGATGGATATCTCTCATCAACTTTTCAAATCTTGGCAAATGGACGACCTAATTTTATACGTAATTTGGTCCTAACTGGCGAGCAGTTTCTGAGATACTTAAATGAAAAACTTAATCACTTAAAATGAAAAACTTAAAATGAAAAATTCAACAGACCTATGGAATATATCCACCAAAATCCTAAAGAGTTCTGTAACCGTAATCTCGCACAATCTATCTTTTATCTTTAATCGATGCATGGAACATGGATTCTTTCCCACCGAAATGAAGATGGCCAAAGTAGTGCCGATATTTAAAAAAGGTTGCCCAGAAAACAGAGATAATTATCGACCCATATCTCTTTTACCAGTTTTCAGCAAAATTTTTGAAAAATTACTTCTTATCCGACTTGTTAATTTCTTTGCTGAAAACCAAATCCTGTCTAAAAAACAATTTGGATTTCAAAAAAATCTCTCTACGCAAGATGCAATCGCCAGTCTAATTAAAAAAACACTACTTGGGTTAGACAATATGAAAAAAACCGTAGGCATTTTCTGTGACCTCTCTAAGGCTTTTGATTGCGTAGACCACTCAATTCTACTTGAAAAATTGGAACACTACGGCATTAGGAATAAGGAACTGCAACTCATGGAATCTTATTTGCAAGAACGCACTCAGATTACGCAAGTCGAAAATAGCAAGAGCGCGCCACAGAATATCCGCAAAGGTGTTCCTCAAGGATCGATACTTGGACCTTTTCTCTTCCTCGTCTATATTAATGACATCCCAGAGTGCCTGAAATCCGTGGATGATGAAATCATTTTATTCGCCGATGATACTTCACTTCTTTTTAGCGATAAAAATAAAGACACTTTGGCCCAAAGAATAAAAGAAACAATAGATAGGCTTAGTATATGGTTCCAAGTTAATAAATTGTCACTTAACGTAAATAAATCAAAATCAATATGCTTCTCTTTGCGGCCGTCTGATTATAATGAAATAGACGTATACTTTGGGTCTGACCAACTAGAAAATGTCTCCTCCACGAAATTTCTCGGTTTAGAAATTGATCAAAAATTACAATGGTCTGATCACTTAAATGATCTCAGTAAAAAATTGTGCAGTGCCATATTGGCCATTAGAAAGATAAGAAGTTTATGCGGTTTTGAAGCAGCTAAATCCGTCTATTTTGCATATTTCCACTCTCTAATAACGTATGGCCTACTGTTTTGGGGAATGGCACCAAACTCAAAAAGAATTTTTCTCCTCCAGAAAAGAGCGGTACGCAGTTTATATAGAGTCTCACCGAGAAGTTCTTGTAAGCCGCTATTTGTAAAATCAGGAATAATGACTCTATTTTCTTCTTACATCTACCAAAATATTATGTACGCTCGTAGACACCTAACAGAAGCTCCGGTGAATAGTGATTTTCATCATCACGATACGAGAAATAAATCCAATCTCCACATAAACCGACAGCGACTTAGCAAAGTGCGATACAGTTTTATTCATCAAAATTTGTCGTTCTATAATAAGATTCCAGAGCAAATGAAAAGCCTCGGAGAGGTCCAATTTAAAAAGATAATCATAAATAATTTGGTAAGAAACCCAATTTATGGTATAAGGGAGTTTGAAAATTCTGAGTCTATTTTCCATGTTGATGATTAATGAAATGCGTAAAGTTTTAAACATAACGGTATTATGATAGCTGACATTCTAATTCTCATATAATTTATTAAACATCTATTCATTTTAAAAAAAAACTACGAAAACATTATTGCTGGATTGACAATAAAATATATATTTTTTGATTATTCTACATAGAATTTGCATTTCTATTTTAATATATTATTCTCCTTGACTCTTAAATCACATTAGTATATTTTGATTATTTGTATATAGGTAATATTGAATATAATATTACAGCGATGACAACTATCACGATAGTTATGTTTTTAATAATTAAATTTTTAGCATTTAATTTTGTGACGCATCCAAGTGTAGGAATGCCTATCTACTGGAGTAGTTGATTGTATTGTATTGTATTGTATTGTATTGTATTGTATACAGTGGGTGCAGACACACACACTCATAGACAGATAATTTTCAGAAATATTTTTTTCTAGATTTCCAGGATTATTTAAGGAAATTAAAAATAAGGTTGGATTTTTTTTATATTTTTTTTATTTCATCGATGTGGTGTTGGATCTCAGTCAGGAATTACTTGAAAAAAAAGGTAAAAAAATTGTTTGTTTGATACATTAAATACTTATAAGGATTTGCTGTTATATTTTAAAATGATTTTTATCTTAGAATTATAATTTAAGAAATTAATTGTAGAAAAAGAAACATTTAAACATATGATAATTTCAAAAATATGACAGCAATTCCTCTTGTATCAAGCCTAAAATATCAAGCCAAATTTAAACCAAATGGTACTAGTAGATTTCATTTAATCTCTAAGATTTCTTTGTTATAGAAATTGAAAAGAGGGTTCCATTTATGGTATTATATTAAAATATAGTATAGATCTAACAGGCTAAAATTAAACAAAGGCATACGAGTAAATTTCAGTCAATGTTTTTTTTCGACTTTTTCGTTATATAAATTGTGAAGGGGTTTCCAACTAGGGTATTATTTTAAAACCTAGTGTAGATCTAATTACATTAGTATAAACCATCGCCATGCAAATAATTAGAGTTCCTAAAGTACAGTTTGTCCATCTACTGAAAGCAAGCCCCTAAAGTCATCAGACGGAAGATAATACTCTAACCAACCCTCTTCTCCTCTAATACCTCTTCGCCTAACTTTCGTATATTCCGTCTACGGTTTTAACCCCTGATAGATATCATCAATTTCTAGTAATGTGGCTACAGGCGGGTAAGCCTGACCCAATGTAGTTTTTTTTTAATTATTATTATGTGCTTTTAAATAAATGAGAATTATTAGGGACGCAATCGAAATCAGAAGAATGCCAAACTTCAATCAAAGTTCCAAACTTCGCGCCAAATTCCAAAGTTCCAATCTGCGCCACCTGGCGTTGGCCCAATGAACGTAGACAGCCGGTACGCAGCACAAGCGACAGTCGCACCCTTATTGTCCCCGTAAATAGAGAGCTAATATGCTCAGTGAAATTGGGCCATTATGGCCCATGTGTTAGGGTCTGCCCAAATCACGGGTCAGCATCCATCTGGTAGTCTTCGAATAGAGGAGCGAGCCCGGGTAGGACTATGAGTCTGCGCACCGGTTTCCCCTGGGAATCGTTCTTCGGGCGCTCCTGGACGGTTTGCAAGCCGTGCGGCGTAAGCCAATTGACTGTGCATTCCGACAGATGACCGGGGGGAGTCAGGAAACGGCTTTGTTTCCTGACTCCGGACAACCGGACAGCCGGACAAAGGTCGCCATGGCTTGCGATAGAGTCGGTAGATGCCGAGTCACCGCTAACATAAGGTAGAGCACTGCTCAAGCAACCTCCAACCCGCAGCCAGTCGGGAGGCCGAGGAAATCTCGCCGCAACTGGTAGTCAGGGGTGAGACGACCCGCTGGGTGGTTCTCAGTGTCTCGCGTTAGGCGTTGGACTCTGACGGGCAGCGGCGAAGCTAGTTGATGGATTGTTTTGTCCTTAAGTCTTCTACGCTCACCTCACGGAAGACAGAACGATCACTATCTCTTGAACTTACTGGGGTGACAGGTTCGCTCGTCGTAGTCAACAACTCTAAATGTTCCCGTGAGGACGGCAAATTCAACTTTACCACAAAATGCCGGGAAAACTATTACGTTGTTCCACGCGGTAAGAATCCGCGTTCATTCTATAGGTACTGTATTTTTAATGTTGGCCATCGGAACTCAAACTGGTAAGATATCTTCATTAGGGCTTCTAACTAACACGATGTTTTTGCTGTACGTTAAAAGCTATATGGGAGCGATTTAACGTAATGCGAAAATCGCAAGTGCGCAAGCATCACCTAGAATGTGTAACGTCCCTTCCGGGATGCAAAAGGTACGGCCGAGTTTATACTTCACAAGTTTAGGGGTTAACGCGGTAATATCACGCGGTATCAATACAATTATTCGAATGCATGAGATCAGTAGAAAGACCATCGGATGAATACCAAAATCAACTGTTATTGGTCTTTGCAGAATTTACAGGATATACATCTTATTATTTACATACTACTTGTTCATAGCTCTATCCGTTCTGCCAGAGTTTTTTAACTTTGATATATTGTTTTCATCATTTCAACGGCAAAAAAATATAATAACCTATTATCTTTGCCTAATTTGATTACTTTCGTGGATTTTGAGCTATTGTGTCTGATGCGATACGAGATAAAATAGTGCAGGTACGAGATAAAATGGTGCGACAAATGATGTCGCTATCGCTCGCGATACATCACGATATGTAGGGTTTGATGTGTTGCGTTATTTATAGCGCGTGAAATATGGAATACTACCAGGTGAAAATCGCGTTAGTTTGAAAGAACCTCCTATCTGACAGTAGGGCGGTGTTGACTACAACGGGCGAACCCGTCATCCTAGGCTGGTATAACGATATGTGATTATTCTTTCAGCCGCAGGATGAGCGTAGAGGACTTAGAGACAATACAATTTACTGCCTAGCTCCGCCAACAAGCCCGTTAGAGTCCAACGCCTTACGGCGAGGCACCGGGAAAGGTACCCAGCGGGCAGCCTTGCACCCTAACTACCAGTTTTGGAAGGATATCTCCGTCCTAAGGACTGATCACGGGTTCGAAGTCATTTGCGCGACCTCTACCTGCCTTATGCTCAGCGGCTATTCGGGTTGAATCTATCGCGGACCAAAGGCATCTTTTGCCCGGCTCTGAATTCAGGATCAGGTAGCCTTCATTTCAAGAGTGGTTGACGACAGGTCAACATCCACTCCAGCTGTTTAGGAGACCACTCCAGCTGTTTAGAATTCCTTACTATCCAGACTTCCGAGTGCACGACCGATTGGCGTCACCGAACGGTGCTCAAACCGTTCAGTAGCGCCGGGATGCAATCCTACCAGTAGGAACCGGTCCACCAGCCGTGAGGCCTGAAACGCAAGAGTCTTACTCGGGGTAGCCTTCCGCAGGTGGAGGCTTCTGAATAGGACCTGAATCGTGAGTTGGGCCGATCCGATAACGAAATGGATTATATGGCCCAAGCTGCACGAAACCATTCGCTGCTGAAGAAGACTTTCGAAACTATTCACTCCCATCTGACAGAGGGCTGTGTACATAAATATACATTGATACCAGTCTGATCCTTGTCTTAGAGCATCACCGTACAATTTCAGGTTGGGTTTTTGCGCGGGTCATCCTGACCCGTCGGCAGAAGGTAAGGGTTAAATACCCTACGTAACATCTGCATATACTTAATATGGTCCTTAACACTGCCAACAGTTGGCCGTTGGAGAAGGTTATAAAGGCGAGACGGTCCATTGCGTATTCCCCGCGCGATATTGCAAGTATCATCATCAGATCTGGCTCAAGTTCGAGACGTAAAACGTGCCCAGGGCGGATAGAAAACACGAACAAGAGAGCGGGACAGATGCACCGACGTACGGAGAGAATGAGCGAGATGTAAAGGGCGCACGGGAGAACTGGTTTAGTGCTACATATTCTGCTTTAATAAACAACATAAAGGGCATTGGAACTCAACGGGGACGGAGTGAAAGAAGCCTTCGACATTATTTCGATCAATTTTATCGATTTGTAAAAACTTTCGAAAGACATTTAGATGGAATCATTGTGATAATTATTGTATGATATGTCATTATTATCCCTAACATGATTATTTTCTGAAAACGCACATTATGTTGGATTTTTCATGTAATGAGGCTGGTTCAATGGTAATATTGTACAAAAAAAATGGTTAATCATTAATTTAATTCTAAGAGCAAAGTTATAAAATTGGCTTATTTTTGAGTAACCTATAATATCGATTGCCGTCATAAATATGTCGAAATAATCTATATTAATATAAAGCAATATCCTGACTAACTGACACTCATTCATCAACACCGATCGGAAACTACTTAGGCCAGGGACTTGAAATTTCAAAAGATTTTCTTTAATTCTAAGGAAGTATTATTTGAAAGTCGACCCCTGACAAAGTGAAACTAAGGGTTGCTGTTTTAGCTGATTAAATACACATCTGAAGATTAATAAACGACTTCGAATTTCAGGCCATTTTTTATATTTAGAAATTAAAATAAAACATATATTTGAGGAGTTTGCTAATACCTACCCCTAACGCTATAAAGTACTAAGAGTAAATAATAATAGAAAATAATAAAAAAACTCATCAATTTGAAATTTGGTTAAATTATTTTCGTGAGAAATTCAAGAAATATGTGTTGGAGGACATATTTTGATAAAAAAAACACCCGCAACTAGGCGAAAAAAGTGTCATAACTTCAGTATGGGTATATCTGAAATGGAATAAGGTAAGTATCCGAAATTAGTCTGACACACTCCCATGAAAATAAGAAAAAATATATTCGAGATTTTTTCGAAACTCAAAACCTAACAATCAAAAAACCCCTAAAAGGTTTAAATAGGTTGTAGAATATATTTAAAAAAACCGATGAATTGAAAATTTAATTGAAATGCTCCGGGGAAAAATAATGAAGCAAACGTATTGAATTGGCCAGAATCGGGCAGGATTTCGAAGTCGTTTCTTAATCTACAAAGATATGTATTTAATCAGCTAAAACTTCAACCTGTTTTTCATATTACTAGGAGTCGACTTTCGAAAATGCTTCTTTAACACACCCTTATGAATCAAAGGGCCACTTGCAAAGTTTCAAGTCTCAGGCCTTAGTAGTTTCGAATCGGTTAGGATGAATCAGTCTGTCAGGGTCAGACAGTCAGGACATTGTATTTTATTAATATAGATTAATTTGATAATTATTTATGAGGGCAATCGATGTCATAGGTTAATCCAAAATAATAAAATTTCATAATTTTCCCATTAGAATTAAAATCATTACTATGCGTTTATGTTTTTTTGTACAAAAAATACCAAATAACCATCGAACCATCCTCATGACATAAAAAAAACGTAATACAATGGTGCTCAAAAATGGGTAGTGATAGAATTTTGAGTAATATTTTTAGTATATCAAAAGAAAGTCCGGTTTACTAACTAAATTTCACACGGTCAACACCGGGTAATTTCATTGGTAGACATTGACCTAATTACGGGGTGGCAAGGGGTTTCACCCCAGATTTCCCAAACCCCTATTTTTGCCACTCCAAAAATCGGCAGTAAAATATCAGTTATTTGCAAACAAGTGAAAAATTACAGTTTGTACACGTGGCACAACCTTGATTCTTTAATAAACTTGTCTCAGAAACATTTTAATTAACACACAATAATAGCTTTCGTGTTCAAAATGACGGTGTAATAAGTAACATTAATGTATTTGCGTGAATAATGAGACTAAGCGAGTAAGCGATTTTAACTCAAAACAAATGAGCTTCATTTTGTGTAAAATAGTTATTCTACATATGGTGGTATCAAGTACAATTTCAATAAAGCATTTTTCTATTTTAGTATGATGTTTCCTTAATTTGTTCTTAACCCTTCGAGTAGCGGCTTAATTTCATGGCAGACAGCGGCAAATTATTGGAATTTCTTGCAATATCGCCGCGCTCGACAAAAAGTACTATAACTATGTAACTACTATAGCAAACATAAAAAGAATAACTCTGCAATGATTGCATTCAAATTTATTATTTAGAATATTGAAATCTCATTTTGTAAAACAATGAGATAATTATGAATAAATATGAGAAATTCGAAAAAGTAAAAAAAACTCGGCAATTCTAACTCGTACTTGTCTTACGGAAAAATACGGAACCCTATTTAGAAATTGTAAATACTATCGTCATCTTCATTAGATTTTCTATCAAAGGTAATATGTCGTTTTGATTATTTACGTACAAAAATATTTACATATTAGCTCATAAAAACCAATAAAAAATTTGATGATTTCTCGAAAAAAAAAATGATGATGTTTGACAATGGAATTTTACCAGGTATATCCGCGAAATGACGCGCGAAATTATTCTAGCAGCCGTGCCATGTATCTATGGTAATAATGAGATAATTTTTATGGATTTTAAAATGCGATTGAATTAGAAAATAATATTATTGTGGGCTCCGGGAGCAAGCCGCAAATATTAGTCGTTACGCTTTCAACGGTGTTCTGATGTGCAACCAAATTTGGTCGTTACGTAGCCCAAGGGTAGGTTCAAGGGTAGGTTACGTAGCTCAAGGGTAGGTTCATTCAAATTATCACAAACAGACCAAACTTTAAAAATTTGGTTATAGATGTGACTAAAAATAAAATATGTCAGTACAACAAGGCACATAAATAATAAACAGAATAGGTATACATTGTTTAACATTTATGTTGGTATGGTATGTAGAAAAGAATAAAAAATGCTTAAACTACATCATTTTAACGCCAATTTTTTTTTAAAATCCGGGGAAGGTCCCCAGACCCCCCTTTGACCTGGGGGTTATTCGATACCCCCCAGACCCTCCGCCAGACCTTAACTCCAGTTAAAAAGCTGAAATTACGCCCATGTTGGTAGACAATAATTTGAAAGGATATATAGTCGCTTCGCGTGTGACATATTTTTGATCTTGCCGATTGGCGTTCCTTGTCTTACCTATTTAATACACAACAGCCTCTGATTACATAAAAACGTGATGATACATGGGATCGACTCCGCGCCACTAAGAAATTTTAATAAGGTTGTAAAGGTTTCAAGTTCATTATCAAGGTTTTCTATTTCAAGTTCATTATCAAATTTTTGATTATCCGATTCGGCCCTGTGGTTTCTTCTAGCAAGTAGCAAAAGGCTAGCACGTGCTCGTTCGTTCAATCATGCTCATAATATGGAGTTTGACGCGGTTGTACTTAGCGTCGTCGTTCCAGAGGCTAATAATAAAACGAAGGCACCGGGATCTCAAGATATAACAGATAAAAGTTGACTATAGTATAATTACCATTATAATTTTATATGATAAAATGTAATTTTCAGCTTCCAAAATAATTAATCTTGGTACACGATATTGTACATAAATCTTGTTTATGAGCAAAATTCAACACAACTTTGCCCCGTATCGAAAATAAATTTATTCTTATCCTTATTCTTATTATCTCTACGGTTTGAGATCTTGGGAAAGTGATTTTTGGAAAAGGCGTGTTCGTTTGTGTCTGTGTATGTGGTGTGTGTGTGTGTGTGTGTGTGTGTGTGTGTGTGTGTGTGTGAGAGAGAGAGAGAGAGAGAGAGAGAGAGAGAGAGAGAGAGAGATAGGAAGAGTGTGAGGTGTGTATGTGTATCTATGTCTGTACCCACCGTATCTCAGAAACTACACGACCTATTATTAGGACCAAATTGTGTACAATAACTGTTCATCCTAAAGTTGACATTTGAAAACTATGACCGCCATTTTGAAATAAAATAGCGCCCTTTTAAAAAAACTTCGGCTGTGCACCGTATCTTCAAGTTTCAAGATCCTGCGTTTGTATGTGTATGTGTATGTCGTGTGTGTGTATTTATGGTGTGTGCGTGTGTGGTGTATGTGTGTGTGTGTGTGTATGTGTGTGTGAGGGTGGGTGTGTGTGTGTATGTCTATATGCATCTGTACCTACCGTATCTCCGAAAATAGACAACCAATTATTAAGAACAAATTATATACAAAAAATATTCATTACTATTTCAATATTGTAAAATGATATATGCCGAAATAAAATGGTGCTCTTCTTAAAAAAACTTAAAAATCATAAATTTGTTAAGACGGCTCCTAGAAAATGAAAAAGAGTGAATTAGAATTCCGACGACATTGCCTACAACTCATGATTGAGTCACTTTTCGACATCTTCAGCGGGTTTTAAATTTAAAATATTATAATCTGTATATTCAATACTTCATAAACCAGTTCTTATTAATATAAGAGTAATAATAAGAGCACTAGAATGGAGAAAAGGTGTCCTACATATAATCCTGAGAATAATACCGCTATTTGTGTCTTAAGTCATTTCTTCATAGCTTTAATAGTTTACGAGTTTAATTATTAAAATATAATAATAAAACAATGGGCAGAAATAAAGAATTGGAAATTCGACCCTGAAAATTGCGTATACTCGACCCGATTACTATGCATTTTTGATGCTTCATCAAAAGTAAATTTGTTTTCAAAAATAAGTAATTGTATTTATTACAAGTACACAAAAAAGGTGCTTTATTTCTGATAAACATTAAAAACAGCATTAAAGATTTTAAAAAACAATTGAATAAAGCATTTAAATACAAGCTTCGAGTAAAATATTTGAATACAAGCTTTTAAGCAAAATCTTTTTATTTTGAGTATTTTTTTTATTTATTATATATTTATAAAAATCAAATATCAAATCGAAGAGATGAAAACAGAAGAGCCTCGAAACCGAATGTAAATAAATGTTCAGGCTTTTTAAGACAATACCTAGACTCACGCATTGTACATCGTTTTATAAAGACGATGGAAAGTATAATATGATACCGTATATCCACCAGACTTTTTTATTAAAATACATAGACATATAGTTAAATGTGCATATGTGATTAAATTGGGCAACATTTTCACCAATTAAAATACAATTGTACATACAATAATTAAGTCTATTTAGATTTCGACTATTAAATAGTCTAAGACGTTCTTTAGGCACGAGTGACTATTTACAGACATGTGTACTAACTAGGTAATAATACAAAATAATTATTATATATTTACAAGATAAAATAATACATAATATTAGGTATTTCAATTAAATATGTAAACACCTAGATAAATCTAGGTGAAGGTTAGGAAGGTTAAGTTAGGTTAGGTTAGGAATATATATATATATATATATATATATATATATATATATATATATATATATATATATATATATATATATATATATATATATATATATATATATATATATATATATATATATATATATATATATATATATATATATATATATATATAGATTAGGTAGTGTCGATAGTAGCACGTTTAAGTTTCGAACGGTCCTTGCTTCAAGTGCTATCCATACGATATTCCTAAGATCGATATAACAGATCGGCCTATCGATCAACAGGCAGTATCAAATAGATTTAGGTCAGTATATAAGAACTATCCACTATGGTATTCAATCGTGGAGCTATTGGGGATGGAATGGCCCAGTGGTCGGCCCAGTTCAAAGGTCGGCACCCATTCGGTAGGCTCCACGCAGTATTGCGAGCCTGGGTAGGACTCTTTGCCGGCGAGTACCCCTGGGAATCGTCCTTCTGGCGCTCCTTAACGGTTTGCGCACCGTGCAACGTCAGCCAAACGATTGTGCATTCCACTGATAACCGGTGGAGTCTGGAAATGGTTTACTATAAAGCGGGGGTGTTTGTTAACCTTATGTTAACCACTCTTGAAACGGCCAGTCGGCTACTCGATACCAGGTGAATAGCTGGGCAAAGGACGCCGTTATCTGCGCTAGATTCTGTAGACACCGAATCATCGCTATTTGAGAGGGCCGCGCAAGCGATCTCGAACCCGTAACCAGTCAGGAGGCCAGAAAAACCTGGCTGAAACCGGAATTAAGGGCGCGAGTTCGGCCCGCTGTATGCACACCCGGTGTCTCATGGTAAGGCGTTGGCTTCTTACGTGATGGTGGCGTAACTAAACAGTGGACTGCTTCCACCCAAAGTCTTCTACGCTCACCTCGCGGGGATAATTATAGTTAAAACTTCCTGATGTGGCGGATTCGCCCGTTATAGTTGATACCTCCAAGTGTCGTTTTCAATATTATATGTCCGTGGCTAATTGTGTGCATCTCCCGTTGCAGAAGAAGAGGATTGTACATAACCATACTCCTAACAAAATTACTCGGTTACTAGAGTGGCTTGTGCTTTCTCTAGCATTAGTGTATCCATCCCTTCATGTGAGTTTCAAATAGTGATATTGACCTCCAGTCTACTCCTCAATAACGATTTGTTTAACAATCTCATAACGTATATTTTGTTGAACCATTTCAGGTTGAAAATGATGAGCCCGCCGGTGTTTCTACGTGAGTATGATATGCGAGTTTACAGCCGAATTTAACTTTGAGGTTGGTCACTGCCATCACTGGACGAAGCTGACTCTTTGCTAGTTAACCAAATCGTTGTTAAAATCCGTAGTTGAAATCCAAATCGTGAGAGACACTGCTGCTATAGACGGCATCTATATCGTTCACTGGCCTGAACGCTACCAGTTCTTAGAAACAATTTCATATCATCAGCAAACACCAGGCACGATGCCGTTATTAAAGTACGAGCATGGGAAAAAACAACGAGAAAACAAAACTTCATACGTGATTTATACTGAACGTATTGCTGACGATTTGTACGAATATTAATGACAGGTACTTCCACCGAAAAACAACCTACGAATCTTCAGTTCCTTAGGAAAATTTCCCCCTGTAACCTTCCAACTTCATTACTCCACATATTATACAATGGAAAATATTGCGAATAAGAATTTTCCGCTCCACGTGGAAAATTGTAGATAGCGAGCAAACAAGTGGGCAGATACGTATTGTAGGAATAGTAAAGATTGGCTCTTGAAGTAACAACGGTTAGTTTTGAAAGTTTATCCGTATTCCTATGTCTATCTGCATTCCTGTGGGTAATTCAAAAATAAAAAAATGCCATTAGAAGTATTACCATATTGAATTTTAACCATTTATACAAAGGACGGTTAAGATCTTTTATATCATTTTTAAAATGCAGTTTTTTTTTATGGCGGATGCATCTTTAAAATAACTGAACAGGTGGTAAGTTTCATTTTTTTATTTATTTCTCTAAAATCTTTACATATTGTTGCAACTTAGCCTATATATTAATATTATAAAATTAGCGTTAAAATACACTGATACCTTATAAATAATCAAGGACAAAATTTAACAAAGAAATATATATTGCATTCGGTCTTTCAGATTTTCAGTTTCCTACTTCACGCCAGGCTGCATCGCACGAAAGTATCAGCACGGATCTAAAAATAATCTGTAATAAAAAGTATTCAATCTATAGTCAATTAGTAATAAAATAATCGAAACTGGTAATATGAGGTAAAAATAAAAAAATAAAGGAAAACAACAATTAAACTACTTATAAGAAACTAGAATGGTCATTGGAATAATATAACATCTAAAAATAATATTTATATATATATAATATATAATATCTAGAAATAATATATAATTTCCATAACAATAATTTAACTAAAAAACAACTACAACGGTCCATGCAATAATTCCGTTATCATAGATGGTAATGCGAACACTAAGGCTAGTGTCTTTTTAGTAGGTAACTTAAAATAATGTGTTCATATGTGACTTATATTATATATTAGCTATTATACTTATATTATCTATTATAAATTGATTTACGTTAAGTAGCTGAACTGACTTCCTAACCTTAAACTAACCTATATTTCCTATAATAACTCGCTGGATTTACACTAATAAATATTCACAATAAATAAATGACTTTGTATTAAATTAATATACCTACCTACTTCCTAACATAACCTAACCTATATTAAGTATCTTGACAGGTACTTAAGCTGGTTTATAAATATACGCAGGTTTTAAACATTTCTATGTTAACATCTTGAATTTTCTCGAGGACTTGGCGAATGGGAAAATAGAGTTATTGCATGACTTCCCGAATCGAAAACCATTCTGGTATACTAGACAATCATGTGCACAGTGCAGAAGATTCCAGACAATATTTTTCTCTTACCGAGCTGTCAAAGTTGACACAGATGGTGTGCTACTACTGTTTGGAAAGCATATCTACACTTTTCTTTCGAAAGTATGCTAGGACTGTGGGCGGCTGCGGTGCGTCCTCCATACAGCGAGGCGACAAAGGAAAGCTCGTCTGCGGTCTTGACATTGCCGCGGTCGAGGCCAGCCAGACCTCGAATCGAGTCGGGCGGGAAACTCAACTGGGTCAAGTTCACCCCTTGCACCACTCGCCACGTGGGGAGACGCCGCAAGTGGATTTTTCCGCTTTCGGCGCAGGGGTGTACAAGAAAATATTTTGTGAAAATATATAATTTACACCACTGAATAAGAGTATATGAAATCGAAGGCTATCGCGGCTGTTGGACCTTATAAATAGGTTTAAAAACGAACGAATCAGCTCCCTCACTCTGTCGGGCATGCACCTTCGTTGCTCACTTTCAGAAAGTTGTTGAAGAAACATTTATTTTTCACACCGCCACTAACCAAATACCTCATCCCGTCCTCTCCTTTATCCTTACCCTGGGCAAACTTAGCATAATTTATTGACATATATGTGTATTAGTTTACTTTAAATTTAACTTTATTCCTTCTGTGTGTATTGTACTGTGACAGTTAATAATTATTTTATCAAATGGTTGACTGCAGGATATCGCAATAGAGTCCGCCATTTGTTCATAAATTATATTTTTTTCTAAAACCAGTGTAATGCTCATTAAGTAATGTTTTTATAGCACAATAAGTTTATTTTATTCTATTCTATTTTATAAATACGCGTGAAATTTATAGGGTTCTATTAACTAAGTTGTGGAAATATTCTTTTATATATCGGGGAAAAATGTTATTGGAACGGTAAATCAGCGAACTACGCTGTGAATTTTGTTGAAAAAAAATATTCTCTGAATTGAAAATGAGGTAATTATCAGACGATGGCAAATGGTGATAGAAAATCATCACATCTTTTAAAAGAGCGACATATATTGGTCGTTAATAATAATTTCCACAGAATTCAGTCATTTTCAATATCAAAAATATTTCTTGGGCACGACTCTAAAACAAACCACTCATACATAAATCCATACGAAATACCGTAACTCAGTGCTACAGAAAATTTTATTAATTAGTGACAGTCTATGGGTTATCTGCCATTTTTTATTAAATCCTCGTTTATACAGAAGATTCCCTTTTAATTGTTGCAACTGTCATATTTTAGAAAGAGTGGAATCATATAAATATCTCGGTATCACCCATAGATAATAAACTAAGATGGCAAGAACACACGGATAAATTAGCATCTAAAGTTCGTAAACTAGGATACACTTTCAAAGAGGTAAGAAATATTTTAGGCCCAAAAACACTAAAAAGCGTTTATTATGCATTGTGTGAGTGTATCTTGAGCTACGGGATGATAGGATGGGGCGGTTGTTCTAAAAACATTCTTTACCCCTTAGATATTTCACAAAAGTCGATTTTAAAGATTATCATGCGAAATCCGTATCGTTATCCTTCGGAAAATCTTTTCAATGAATATAATGTGTTAGATATTAGGCAACTATATTTAAAAACATCACTATATATTAAGTTCAATCAGGTAAATATTTTTTCTCAAAATACCCTATCAACGAGGTTTTCCGAAGATAATAATATGATAGTACCCAGAAGGTATACTACTTTTGTCAGCGAACCTATACATTCATTGCCCCAAGGTTTTTCAATGCTCTTCCTGGCGACATAAAATCAGCACAAAATAAGACCTACTTTAAAAGGCTGCTTAGAAACTGGCTTGTAAAAGAGGGAAGACAAGGAATTTTAAAAATACTGGACATTATAACCTAACCCGGACATTTGAATATTTTGAATCTTATATTGTATTATTTTATTATTATTATTTTATTTATTATTATTATTATTATTATTGTGTTTTAACGTATATTAAGAGATAATTTGTTTTAGTTTTAACACTATTTTATCTTAGTTATAAGTAAAATGCAGGACTATTTTGTTTAAATTCTTATTCTAATTTTAACTATTTTAAATTGTTTTGTTTTTTTTTGTTTTTTTTATGATTTGAATTTATTTGCTGTCATTTTAATTTTCCACTTCTAACTTTAATTTAAATATTTTATTTAATCAAGTATTTAGTCATTTTTAATATTGTTTTGCAATTCCATTTTTGTGCATACATGGAATATATGCCACTCCTTTAAACACGGTATTTGTGCAAGCACATTAAAAAAATAACGTTTATCTTAGAACAGGTCCCGGCCTAGTTAGGTGACGTTGCCACTAGACTATGCATTGTATTCTTTTTTCTGCTTTTGATTCAATTTTGTAAGTAGTCCTAAGCTGAAATTGTTTACTTTTTAATTATTTGCATTACTTATATAAATAAATAAATAAATAAATAAATTTCCTAAAAGGAAATAGTGTGGTTTGTGACTAATAATAATGGTAATGACGAGAATTCTATAACATTCGCAGTAAAAAATATAAAACATTAAAAATATAAAGTAAAAGGGTATATTAAAAATTTGGCCCGAATAAATGAGTTTATGAAAAAACAATTCATTGAAATCAAAAAAATATAAAACCTTGAGAATTGCGTACACTTGAATTTTAATCATTTTTTTTCTATGAAATGTTAGGAAGGCTTCAATTATTGGAGCCATAATGCTGTAAGGTTTCAAACATTCTCGCGACTTTTAGGATAAAAAATATTTAAAAAATTATATGTACGCCTTTAAAAAAATCATATTTTTTGAATCCATTTAATTATTTTTGCAAAATCTTCTATACTTTAGCCATATTAATAATTCCCGTTTTACTCTGTCAATCTAAGATCTTTGAATTTTGTATTGCTAACATAATAGTTATTTCGGAGTAACTCTTCTTATTGATCTTAGAGCCACTATTCATTGATATGCTATTTTTATAAATCCTAGAATGAGTATTTTCTGCGTAAAGAATGTGTAAGAAAGACGGCAGGAAACCTATTAGTATCCATTACTCTGCTCTCCTTTACCCTAATTTCAAAGTCATTAAAATTTCCAGAATTAGCTCTACGTTGTTAAATACCGGTAGTTTGTTCTCATTTCCCTACCACTGATGGAGCAGGTGTTCCTACATAATGATTGTCATTCCCGTTAGTAAACATGCGGAAAGCAAGCATTTTGTGGCATTTTTATTTCGAGATTTTCCGACTGTTCGTAAAAGAGTCCGATAACCATAACACAGATACGATAAATTCAAGCTTACAAAAGAAAAGATCTATATAAAGTTCCATTACGTCTTATATGAGCAAACAAGCAAGCAAGAGAGAAAGCGAATACAGCCAATTAGAATGTACTTCCGGTATGCCGATGGACCAGGTCAGATAAAAAAAAATAAAGGCCCAACAAAACTCGGCCTACCATCCCCATACGTATCGAAATCGGAAAAAAATAAGAAAGTACACATATATACTTGTAACAATATAAGCGTTTTATGAATGTCACTATTATCATGAAGGGAAATAATTATCATGAAGGGGAATAACAGAAAAAAAACTTCTGACAAACATATTTTGACACCCCTTGAAATCTGTTTCATTTTAGCGCTGTAAAATATTCCACAAGATAATATTTTATAAAGAATGACCAGTCGTATCGTAACCTCAACCTTTACTGAGTTCCACTTCCAATGCTGTTGTAACTTTTCAAGGAATTTTCACACGTGGGTGTTATGGCTATAAATGTATTTTAGAATTGTAGTGATATAATTTATTGCCTTTATTTGCCACCCTAAATCAGATAAAAGATAGCATAATCAGATAAAAGTTATAGTAAAACATATTATGGGAATAATTATATGAAAGTCAAACGTTTTATGAGACAACAATTTCTATTAAAAATCTATTATATCCTATAAGAAAAACGCAATGGAATATTGAAAAAACGAGTAAAAATTTATTATTTCCAGATTAAGATTTTACAGTATTATATATCAATCTCAAACTAAAGGAAAATAGGTTGATAAGTGTTTGCGAAACTTTCAAAATTAGTTAGTTTTTCAGTCAAATTCAGCAAAATATTTCAGAAAATTAAAAGAACTCCGGAAAAAAATAACCAAGTAATAAAATTGCCGAATTTAAAAAAAAACTAGTAACTTCGAAAGATTTCCAATTTGTTTAGAGTGTTCTTCAACTATTCGACCCTGGGATTAACCGGTCGGACGCCAACAATACCTATAGGCATTTTGCGTCATTTGACAGATCCGCGCGTAGCCGGTTCGGCTACAAGACAAGTTCGGTAACAAGAGGTAACGGTTCGGTAACGGTTCGGTAACAAGAGGAAATTCATGAAAAAACGATATGTTAGTATTTATTTGCGAAATCGACCAGAAACTTGCGGCGCAGTTTTTTGCGCGTGAAGGCTGGCTTCCTACCGGTTAATGGAAGGTTTATCATTTTATATGTCTATAGCGATTAATATGATCTACCTAGTCATATATATATCTTCTTCATTAATTTATTCAAGAATTAGTTTCTATAAAACACTGATTTGGGCATGACACTGATAACTCCACCACGTAAAACAAATAAAGTTACAAAAAGTCAACAAATAAAACCGGATTGTCCAAACAAAACAAAACTCAAATATTCACGTATTTGCAGGTGGAACGTCCTGATATCTTTTAGACTTGGAGCATTGCGAACTCCCACAGATAAAATGAACAGCTGTTGCAACGCATTTTTCATGAAAAAATGTAAGGGCATTGTAGAATTGAATTACCAAAAGTGAAATGGCTTGACTCTGTGGCTAGATACCACAGAGCGCGCAACATATCGCGCAAGTCACACGAATTTTTATGTTACCCAAAACATATTTATTTGTGGCGATAATCAGCGAACATTTTATGAACATACCTATATCAGAATAAGAAAACTATAAACTAAATAGGTACGTATTTCCTATTCTATATCACATCCCTCTCTTTTCCTATCCTATCCCAAATTATTATTGCATGCAAATACCAAATTCGCGATTAACATATAATGTAGTTCTTTAGTAATTTAATTTAATGGAATACAATCTTGATAATTTACCGTATAAGGAAACAATGTAAGAAAATGCTGTAGGATACAATTAATGGGCCATCGAAACATTGTACTAAGATAATTTTTCATAATTAATGAAGCGCTGTGGGTTTAAAATAATTTGAGAGTATAAAATTAAATGCACTTTGGGAACCACTAGAAACTAA
Organism: Micropterix aruncella; assembly: GCA_944548615.1. Taxonomy (NCBI): domain Eukaryota; kingdom Metazoa; phylum Arthropoda; class Insecta; order Lepidoptera; family Micropterigidae; genus Micropterix; species Micropterix aruncella. The sequence goes on along the minus strand of OX155962.1, from coordinate 18,538,142 downwards.
ACTCTAGGATAGGCTGGAATGGACGAAGATTTTTGACGTAGTCAAGATTCATAATGAGATAATGATGAGGATGATTGCAATCACAAATAGATACCATAAAAGTCATAGATACCATTAATAATCCAACAAAAAGTTATATGAAACAATTTAAATCTACCGGCCCACAAACCGACGAAGAGGGAAAGTATTGTGAACGCGTTACAAAAATCGAGATGAAGACGGAAATATCCATTCTGAGCCGCCGTGAGACGATTGAGATTATTTCCAGATTGAAGTCTGTATTTGTGTCTGTTTGTTTGTGTGTCTGTGTGTCTAAACGTTTTATCCGATTGAGTTGAAATTTGGCATGCAGGCATCATTTGGTCATGGCAAGAGTTGAAATGGTGGTTGGAATCGGTCCACATATTTCAATCACGAGAAATTAGATTTAGAGACTTTACCACAATGCCTTGTTGGGCCGAAAACATACAGTGGTTGGAATATCACATTTACAATGACTATCTCATATATCTCCGTATAAGCAGCAGAGAACCCTATATACATGTGTGAAGCGCTGCAGGATGAAGATATTTTTGGAAAGACATATCGTATATCCTGCTTTATAACTCATAACTATATCGTATATCCTGCTTATATCCTGCTTTAAAACTCACTAGTGCGCTCTCATCTTGAATTTGGATCCTCGATATGGAACCCATATTTTAAAACGTATTCCGATAGAGTCGAATCCATTCAAAGGAAATTTCTGAGAATGCTATCATTTAAATGCGGCCAGAATCATCTGACTTGCTACGAGGAAAGACTGACTGCTTTTAAATTTGTCACATTAGAAAAACGCCGGCAGGTTGCAGATTTAGTGTTCCTGTACAAAACTTTAAATAATAAAATCGATACCTCTTGTATAGAAAAAATCCAATTTAACATTACTAAAAGAAGTCTTCGATACCCAGACTTATTTAAAACACCTTTACCAAAAAACTATACCGGAGTTAATAACGTAATCCCACGTATTTGTCGTCTGTATAACAAATTTCATCTTGACAATCGCATCGATATATTTCATGATAGTTTATGCTCCTTCAAAGCGTCCCTCTTTAAAATACTGTAATTCTGGTATTTTTTGTTTTTTTTTTCCTTTTTTTATACGTAGTTTTTTAAAACATTCAACCATTGTTCATGCATTGTGCTAATTGTGTACTCATATAAAAAGGATATTGATGTAGTCATGTAACTGTAGTATATATATGTCACTGTATGTGTTGTCAATATTCTGTTTGGGTACCAAATAAAATAAAATAAAATAAAATAAAAATGAAAAAGCCTGTCCAAAAAAAATTCAAGCTACGCTAATAATACCTAAATGTCATCATATATTTTGATTAAATATTAACGCCAATCGTTAGCGCTTGGCCCATGCATCCCCTTCGCCGAGAAACGAACAGTGCCGCCCGAGGTGATTGCACGCGAAACGGGGTTCGTCCGCCGGCCGCGAGATGGCGCTCATTGACTTTATTTATGAAATTTATAATCAGATAAAATCATACCTTAACTACTTCCTGGAAAAGTCTTGGGTAACAAGTTTGTAATAAGACAAGGGCTCGCGATTTATTTTATCTACCGAGAGTCAATACCAATTATGGTCAAAATATGTATTTTATAGAGCACTTCGATCATATAACCTAAACTTTCAATGTTTGAATATTTTTAATTTATTTTCAAATACTTGCTCGAAGAAATTAGAAATACGATAAACAGCCTTCGGGTTTGATTGGTATTTCTCGTCCTTTAGGTAGGTAGGCTGTGGTAATGTACTACACTATAACAATGCTTTCTAGCCAGTATAATATTTTCTATAAAAGTTTATATGTATATTAACATTATAAATACATTGTGATGTAGATTTATATATTTATATTAACTATATTTTTACATTTTATTATTACCTTATCGTATTATTTATATTAATTTATTATTTGTGCACGTGTATGCATGCATATATGTATGTATGTTATATATCATCATATATACTAAATACATCTACATAACCCATAATGTGGCTTCCGTATCCCTTTTCCCTTACTTAAACCTGCATTTTTTCATAGTTCATTGCGCTGTAACAAAATATTCAGTTTAATTATGAAAACTTTTAATTGGACTTAAATTTGTATAATATGTGTTAGCATTAAGTACAAAACGCTGTAAGTTTTCCGAAAAATAAAAATAAAATAAAATAAAAATAACCGATTTCTTTTTAATATTATCGAAGTTTCTATTATTGCTATCTCAATTGGTTGGCATAAAGAAACCATGTACCCACAGGTGTATCGGATTGATTGAATTCCCGATGCATTTGCGTCTCTCGAAGCGATGCGAGGGAGGAGGCAGTACGTAATACGTGTGTCTGGTGTGCGCGTGACGCGTGGATTTGTGGCCTAGGGCCATCGTGGGCGCCGTTCGGCGCTCCATGGCACAGGCTGGCAGCGAGCGCAGAGGCCTCGCATAACCAGTAGCCCGGGGGCCGGGGCCCCGTCCCAGTTGGCAACCGGCCCCACGGCCCACCCCCTGCCGCGAGGAACCCTCCCAGTTGTTTATCACCGGAGAGAAGATCTGAACGGCAGCAGTCGCTTCTGCGCCGCGCTGCTTTTAAACTGATTATTAAATAGGTAAATCAGCAAACTGAAATATAGACGAGGTATAGGTATTTGGAGGTATAGGTATAGGTACTTACATCGGTATAGTATAGCTAACATTCTCGACGGTTAGCTCAGCTGGTCTTCCGGATCTTTGCAATCCCTAGTAGCTTCGTTCGATATTGCGACCAATTTTAGACCTATCATAGACTGCTGCGCACGACGATACACGCTAATGTTTGAATCGGAAGCTACGTGGCTCGATGTAGCGATGCGACCACATACTGCTACCTGAACTACCGCAAATGTCCATTTCGTGTCGACTGCCTCAGAGAGCACACGTGTTTGAGTGCACTTTTGTAAAGCTCTTCAACGGTTTGGGAGCGGTTTGGAAGCATCGATATATGGCCTTTCGCGCTCGAAAATGACCCCTTCAAAACCACTACTAAAAGCCGGCCAGTAGTGTTTGGCCGCAGTCCACTGGCAGACAGCCGACCGTTTCCGGCGTGAGAGCTTCCGCGAAGAATATCGGCGCGCTATTCTCTCGCATACTGTTCAATTTATTGCTCTGTCTGTCACATTATTTACGAGCAAAGTGTATGTGGAGCCAACTTATTTGTATCTGAGGGCCTATCTAGCTAATCATATATCGTTGTTTGGGAGAGAGAAAAGCGGAAGCGGGTGAGCGTGGAGGAAACGTGGTTGCCGTGGTCACTAAACGTGTATACAGCTCCGCTCGGGCGGCGCATCCGCGGCAAGCCACGCATGTGCTTACGACATCTCAAAGCCACGCAGCCGTACCTATCGTGCGCGTGGCCTGCTATGTATGGCAGCACGTGTGAACAAAGCGAGCGTAGCCGTGCGTAGCAGTCTGTGTCGGGCTTTAGGATGATGTCCCCTCTACAGATTGGCCATTGCTTTGGCTTGTCACTAATGTGGAAGCGAGTCAGAATTACTCGTCATGTGTCAAAAATGAATGGGAAAGGGCGAGCGACACACAGGCGATGCGGCCAACGTTGGCCAACGCATGGAGGCGCATGAGGTTGAAATGTAACTATGCAAGTCATGATGGCTATACGAAATTTGCGTATCAGCCCTTCTAGGCTTGCTTTCTATTTTCGAACATAGTTAGTCGCAGCAGGGTAAAAATTACCCATGATTTAAGGTGGCTTTTTTTTCCCACAAGGCATGTGCCTTTTTGTTGAACCCGCCTTGTTGCCTAATTGGCACCATCTTTTAGGTGGGCATTTATAGCATCACGCAGTCAAACACTCAGGCGGTCAACCATCCAAGTATTCACCGCGCCCAACGCTGCTTAACATCGGTAACAACAGGGAGAACCTGTGACAACGTGGACAACTACGGACGCTACAAATTGAAGGATATTATACTTTTCTGAAAATATGAACATTTGCTATATTGCCAGGTATTCAAAGCCACAATTTTGTCTAAAAGTAAAATTATTTGTTATTTAAAAATACTCTTTAATGTGTTTTTTTTAAATCGCGGTTCTTGTAGTTCTATTCTTTTTAATTCGATTATATTCAAAATTATAATTGAACTTGTAACGTGCATATTTTATGTATAATTTTATTCCCTCACTAGTTCAATTTGATTATTTAACTATTTATTGCATTATTACTTTTCTGTCCATAATTATTATTTAACCTTGGTCACTCCTTTGAAATTCCTCTAACAATTTATTTTATTATGTTTTTTATAATGGATATTTTTTAAAATATTATTCGCAGAGTGACTTCTTAGAGTGACTCGACAGAGTGACTTATTATATGATTCTGCCAGTTTTAGAGGTAATTCTGCCAACACCCACTCATTTCATAAATTTTTCACTGAATAATTCTATTGTACCGAAACTGTGGAAAGAATCTTTTACCATCCCTCTTCCAAAAACACCAGTCCCACAATCGGTAAAAGAGTTCAGGCCGATATCAATCTTGCCTCTCTTTTCAAAAGTATTGGAATACGCAGCATACTCTCAACTAAACTACATTCTTATGAATAACAACCTGCTCGATCCCCTGCAGCCAGGTTTCCGCCCAGGTCACGCACCACAACCGATCTTGTCAGAGTCATTGATGACATTAGATGCGCTATGGATGACAGAAAAGTTACCATTCTCTCTTTGTTAGATTTCAGTAGCGCATTTAACTGAGTTGACTTTGACCTTATTCTCGAACGGCTGCGTGCTCTCAATATCTCTGAAAAGGTTATTACATGGTTTGACTCCTACTTACGTGGACGCCGCCAGTGTGTCAAATCTGCCCACAATCGGACCTGATTGAGCTTACTGCCGGCTTTCCGCAGAGGGAGTTTTATCGCCGTTACTCTTCTCAATTTTTATCAACCCTATTGCTAAGGGCCATCATCATACCATCTTTACGCTGACGGCTTTCAAATCTATTATCATGCCAGGCCAGATGACCTTTGCACAGCCGTGGCTATAATGAACTCCGATTTAGATCAAATATCTGCTTGGGCTACAAAACATGGCATAATTATAAATCCAAATAAATCACAAGCAATTGAAGACATTATTTCAAAAACAGCAGATGTCCAAAAAAGTAAATTGTTCAGGAGAGACAAAAAACTGTATAAAATCTCTGTATTGTTATAATTTGTGTTGATCTTTTTAAATGGTGTGCTAGAGAATATAGACAACTGTTTCACGCAATAGTAGTGTCAATTATAAAAAGGTACAAAAAAATGATAAACTGACAGAGTGCTGGACATGTGTCCTTTTCAAAAGAAATCACATCAGTCCCATATAATAAGTTGTAATATGAAATACATAGGTACATGTTTTATTTGTAAGGAAACTTAACTTAGTTAACACTTTGCGTTTCTTTACTATCTAATTCGTTACATTCAAGCATTCTCGTAGTGCTGCTATTTTGCCGGATTGATGAACATCGGAATCTTAGTTTTTATAATGTTAATAATGAATATTCTAGCTTATAAAAAAACTTGTGTTATGCATATAATCTATTACATTAACACTACGCAATTGCATTTAGAGCCTTGTGTCGTCGCCGCTACTATTATCAAATTCATCAACGTCAGACTGTTGAGCCTCGTCAGACATGGATAGAGAGTCGAAAAATACTTTACTCTCTGGTTTTATGAAAGGATAAAGTTTCTATCATTAAGTTTTGCAGTACTGATAGTGAGGTTATGACAGAATCAAACAAACTTGTCTAGCTTATAACTCAGGATATGTTGCATTTATGCAAAAATGAATTAAGCAAAAAATGTGCGCAATAGCGACATCTACCGAACTGCATTAAAATGTCATTTCACGAAAAAATGGACATCTGCTGTTTTTGAAATAATGTCTTCAATTGTGATAGGCGGCAAAAAAACATTGTCAAAAATAGATACTTCATCATTACCGCCAATTTGTGTAAATAGAAAAATTGACGAATATACAAAAAATGTTAAAAACCTTGGAATTCTAATAGATCAACATCTTTCTTGGCAAGATCAAGTAAACCAAGTAAGTCGTCGCATTTTCCATGGTTTTCATAGTCTCCGGCGGCTTCAAAGATTTCTCCCCATGTCACATAAAGAAATGATTGCGTCCACACTCTTAACGCCTATACTTGACTACGGTGATGTTTGTTATATAGATACCAGTGAGGTTATTTTGAATAAGCTGGAGCGTCTGCAAAATATCTTCCTCAGGTATGTTTTTAATTTGCGAAAGTTCGACCACGTTAGCTGCTTCCGAGAGCAACTTCATTGGCTTCCTATTCGCGATCGAAGAAATTTGCATACGGTTTCGCTACTCTACAACTTACTCAATAACCCCACTTTACCCTCTTATATCAAGGAGAATTTCCACCCTTTGGGAGGTCACGGTCTTCCACTTCGACCAAGCCGGGATAACACACTCGCCATTCCGATACATCATTCTTCTGTTTACACGCACTCTTTTACAGTCCATTCGGCTCGTTTATGGAATCAGCTCCCTCAGTCTATCAGGTATGCACCTTCGTTGCATACTTTCAAAAAGTTTTTAAAGAAACATTTATTTTTACACAGCCACTAACCAAATACCTCACCTTGTCCTCTCCTTTATCCTTCCCTGGGCAACCTTAGCCCAAGTTACTGACATATATTTGTATAAGTTTATTTTAAATTTAACTTTACTACTTCTTTGTGTATTGTGCTGTGAAAATTAGGAATCTATTTTAATTAATAATATCATGGTTGTAGAAATGCATGTCATGTGGACTTCCTAACTATATCAATGCTATTGTATAGGAAGTATTCTGGGTAACGTAAGATATATTCTATACATAATATTGATAGAGTTTACTAAGAAAAATAATATTACACAGATACTTGCTACTACAGATTTCAGAGTCCAAGGCCAACTTTATCAGTGAGTTTTAATAGACATGGTGGAATACAATGAAAATAACGCGTTTGTAATAATATTTAAATTTACTAAAAAAATATCAAATTACATTGGTGTAATTCGTGAATGTTTTTCCAGGTTTTGCAATCATTTTTCACAGTTATGCCATTGCGCTGAAGCACCAATCTCAGCAAGGTGTCCGCTCGAGCAAGAAGACAAAGGTTCGAGAAACTGAAAGCGATGAGCATCCCTAAGACGGAAGTGCGAAGATGATTGAATTTGAGACAAAACACATAAAGAGAGGCATTCTTTTATGATCTGGCCAGCGATTATGAATGCGTGCAAATTGAAGAAATGGACCAATAATTGTGCCAATATTGCAATACCTTGAAGTACCGCCACGAACCACTCGGTTTGTATTGCGCAGGGGGTAAAATGAGATTGAAACCCTTGGATCCACCACCAGAACCATTAGGATCGTTGGTCTCTGGAAATGCACCAGATTTTAAGCATTTTCTGTCGTACATACAATATTACAATAATTGCTTCCAAATGACTTCATTTGGTGCAACACATATTGTTCGCGACAATTTTATTCCCGAGGTAAAGGTAATTGCTGCACATTTATTTACAAATGATTTAATTAATTATCACTTCGGTTAAACATCCTTAACGCCACTAAATTTTGAGATTCAATGAAAAATTTTCCATAAGCTGGGTTTGCTGTTGCCGGTGCCAGATGCAGAGCATACATTTCCACAAATGGCAATAGATGAAACTGCTCTTTTGGTGAGACAAAAAATAAACAATCAGATTGGAATCACGCTCGATACCTACTTTAAATTTGTAATAATGATGCTGAGTATGCTGCTTCCAACGAAGAATTTCAACAAACAATGCAAATGTCAAAAAACTGTTAATAAAAATTACCTAAGTTAACACCATCTGCTGCCAAACGAACAAATTCATGGCGAGAGGAAGTTCGCTGAGTTTCGCTAGTTTGATAAATAAAAATATTGCTATAAAATATACCTACCTTATATCTCCCATTGTTTTCATTCAAACTGCTTGTTTCTCAGTCTTAGTTGTACTGTTTACGGACTACAGTTGACAGGCTACAGTATAGTACAGAGAACGTGAGGTATTGGAGAATGAAATAGCGCTTTGACCTTAGACCTTTTGCACCTCCTTAGAATAATTCCAAAATGACCTACAGTAAATATCACTACACTGATTTTGTAATACCCTTTATGTAAATTTAGACGAAGACAAAGTAAACATCGGATTCTCTTACCCGCTTTGCAAATATAAGTAGCGAAATATTGCATTATTAATGAGCTTTGAATGGTAAAGCTTGAGGAGCGGCATTATCGCCGGCATCAGATGTATTTCAATCGCCGTTGTGCAGACTTAATACTGCGCAGTTGGCCTTGAGGTCGACTTACGTAATGGAGGATATAATATAGGTTGCAGTTGCATGTAATTCCTCGGGCGAGAGAAGCACGTCGAGCAGATATACGTTCGCTAGCAATACAAGTGTTTTTAATATTCATGAATACTCCCCATTCTGACTTACGTTATTTATTCAATCGGATCTATCGATATACCAGAAGAAATGAATATGTAATGCACGATACAGAATAAAGTGTTTTATGTCCATTAGGGGCAATGTTACAGTGTTATTACAGTGTATATTATACTTAAATTATTCCACATAATAATATATAGAAAATTATGTACCACTAGCTGTTGCCCGCGGCTTCGCTTCACGTAAAGTTTCGAATCGATTTGTTAATTTAAGTAGACTGGCGTTTATTTGCCTTTTTAGACGCTACCTTTAGATATATAGTGCAAGACGTCCCCCCTCAGGTTCAGACTACCTATATCGTAGACGTACGCGCCTTGTCCTCGCCACCCGCGCCGCCTTCCGCTGTACGGTGACATAGGGTATTTCGAGGTGCTTGCACGCGTCACTAATTTAAAGATATCTCTATAACTATACCACCTAAAAACTTACAGTAAATGACTAATTTTATCTCTATTTAACACCCGGGAAAATAAATATTTTTTTATATGGTTTCTTATTTGATTGCTAATGTTTGATTGCTAACAAACACTGCCAAATTATTTTTCTGATTTTTTTAGACATAAAAGCAGTTATTGTAGCTCTAATATAGAAGGTTGATATATGCTCGAATTTCTCGAATGAATCGAATTTTAGCTCAATCGGATTAAATAGTTGACTGTAAGATATGGATATAGCGAAAAGTCCGCCATTTGCGAATAAAATGTCTTTTTTTTTATAAAACCTGTGTAATATTCATTAAGGAATGTTTTGGTAGCAAAATAAAGTTATTCTATTCTATTCTATTATATTAACCCTTCGAGTAGCGGCATAATTTCACCAGACCGCGGCAATTTATTGGAATTTCTTGCAATATCGCCGCGCTCGACAAAAGTACTATAACTATGGAACTTCTATAGCAATCATAATAAGAATAACTGTGCAATGATTGAATTGAAATTTCATATATAGAATATTTAAATATCATTTTGTAAAACAATTAGATAACTATGAATTATGAGAAATTTGAAAAAGTGAAAAAACTCGGCATTTCTAACTTCTACTTGTCTTACCGAAAAATAGGGAACCCTATTTAGAAATTGTAAATACTATCATGATCTTTTTTAGATTCTCTATCAAAATTTGTATTTAGTTTAGCGTATATACATACAAAAATATTTAGATATTACCTCATAAAAACCGATAAAAATTTTGATTATTTCTTGAAAAAAAAAAAATTATGTTTGGCAATTTAATTTTACCAGAAATATCCGCGAAATGACGCGCGAAATTATTCTAGCGGCCGTCTATGTATCTATGGTAATGAGATATTTGGTATGCATTTTTATTAGGATGCGTTCGAATTAGAAAATAACATTACGGTGCGCTCCGGGAGCAAGCCGCCAATATTGGTCGTTACGTAGTCATCGGTGTTCTGATGTGCAAGCAAATTTGTTCGTTACGTAGCCGAAGGGTTGTTTGTTGCGCTATGGTGAAAGATACACACACACACAGACACACAGACATACTTCAGTCTGGAAATAGTACTAATCGTCTCAGGGGACTCAAATTAGGCAATTCAGTCTTCGTTTTAGTCGCTTAGTCAGTCACAATATTTTCTCTCTTCGTCGGTTGGTAGGCCTGGAAAGTAAAAGACAATTGTTCTCTTTTTACAGTTAGCGATTCATGTATTAAATTTTAACCAAAGCCTTCTCCTCGCCATCCCTCAAGGAAGAGAAAAAAAAACAAACTGATGAGATAGTATCCCTGCATTCGAATGTTCAACGTCGTTTCGCACTCTCGGGTTTCCGATTTGAAGCACTTTTTTTTTTCCACAAAAATATATATGCTTTCGTAGCGATCCCAGTGGCTGGATAAGCGCGTTGGTTGTGTTTATGTTGACGATCTGTGAATGCGATATGATTTACGGGCGTTCCGTGTTCACGTTGCGGCCATGATGGCTTATTGATGCGACCTTACCGTGCGTTTATGTGCACGTGTCGCTGCGCGCGGCCCAGAGGGGGCGTCCCTATCAACATCTGGAGCAATCTCGAAACAATCTGGATACGCATCGCTTGCGTATACTTTTTTCACTTCTTTTTCGAGCAGAGTGAAAAGTAAAAAAAATGTGTCAAAACAAACGGGACGCCATCGCGATCGTGGAGCTGCAGATGCTATAGTGGTGTAGTACGAGACATACTGAAATTATGAAAAAACCTGAAATACGCTTTTCGAAATACCCTCAATTACAATCAACGCATTTTACACCCAACAGTGTGTGTTGCCAGTGGTTACATACTGCACTGAGACGTGGTCGCTAACTTTTAACCTCATACAGAATTTCAAAGTCGCTCAACGCGACATAGAGAGAGTCGCTCAACGCGACGCAGAAGAACCACAGTATACAGACAGTAGCTTCTCTTAGAACGAAATTGAAATAGAAGCAAGCGATGTCACGAATCCTAAGGGCTCGCATATGACCGCCATATGGTCGCTACTTCGCTGACGCAGATGTTCAGATGTTCAAAAAAATTTGACAACTCCCACCCGCAGCTAACGCCAACTGTAGGTGTTTGACGTAACGTATAACTCTGCTCACTTCCCTCGCACCCTGTCCCCGCAACGCCTTGCCACTCGAAAGTGCGCTTACTGTTCTAAACCGGTATACTGTGAGAAGAACCTAGGCCACTGATATCGCTGGTAAAATCAGCAACTCAAAATGGCAATGGGCAGGCCAAATAACTCGCAGAACCGACAACCGTTAAGGAAAAAGGGTTGTCGAAAGGCCACGAACCGGCAGACGCATTGTAGAACGCCCTCCCACAAGATGGACCGATGACATTGCCACGGTCGCAGGAGGTATGTGGGTGGGGGTGGCTCAAGACTGTTCATCATGGCATTCTATGGGGGAGTCTTATGTCCAACAGTGGACGTCTACCGGCTGATGATGATCATTTTAGACCCGATTTAGGGTCGAGTATTGGTCAATACTTCAGTAGGTACTATCCGATAGGTAGTACCTACTGAAGTAGGTACTACCTATCGGATAGTACCAAAGGTCTGCGTCGGCGAAGTAGCGACCATATGGCGGTCATATGCGAGCCCTCGTGACGTAGCCCACTTAGATTTCAATTTCCTTCTAAGAAAAGCTATGGTTTCTACTATGGTTATTCTGCTGATTTCCATGCGAGTCCCCGCGTGACAAGCATGTTGGTTCTGTTAATCGTGTTCGCGTTCGCTTTCAAACTCACGTGGTTTTCTTGATTCTTATGATTATTATTGTTTTAGCCCAATAAACGCACAAGCAGCACATCAAAATACCTAAAATAATTCAAATCTTAATCAGGCAGTGTTAAAGTTTCAAAACGAAGTTTTCTATTCAGTAAAAACACATCTACTAAAAACACATCTAAATCCGAAAACAAGCCGAGAAATCAATATTAAAGAGAAATGACATCGAAATTCAAAAGAAAGCCGAAATAAAAAAAACTCACAACGAGCGATGAGGCGCCTGACGTTTCGATGTAATACTCAAGTAGAGGTAGTCCGATACTATTTATTTTCTCACCGATAATAAATTCTATTTTCTATTTTTATGGCCTTATCTTCTATTATAAGACAACTTTATCAATAATTCTCGCGTCAAAATGTTCTAAGTAAGTTAGTTTTTTAAGATCTTTTTTATTACTTATATCATGTCAAATAATTATCTGATTTATCAAGTAGTATTAAATATCTAATATGATTAATATGAATTATGTGATGATACTCTTCAAAAGCCTATAGTAACGATTTTTCAGAATTAATTTATTCTTTAGCGGATATCTACTAATATCTATTACTCACTGTTTTTTTTACTGATATTCATAATTAAGTTATGTAATATCATGTATCCAAAGTATTATGTACTAATGTCTAAACAACTGTGTATAAGGTTGGAAAGACAATATACTTAATTTGATTTGATTTGAAATGGTGAAGTAGGATTGCTGAGCACATTGTTCAAGATGGATAGTACTAAGGGAGGCACGTAAACGTCGGAAATTTAAATATCAGCGATATATCGTTGTTTGAATATATGATTCACCATAGTAAACAGAAACACGGTCAGCGAGACATTGGGCTCGATTGCGTTTCTCTTGAACAAAAATCGGAAATTAGTTTATGTCAACGAGACAGAGCAGTATGTCAGAGCGGAATGTGAAATGAACGGATGTCAATTTTCCGCATTAAAACTACCCACCGTTCAACCTTATTCGGGCGTCTTTAAGTTCGACAGGTAGTTTTGGTAAGAAAAATCGACGATAGTTCATTTCATATTCTGTTCTAACGTATTCTATGTCTCGTTCAGTTGAACTAAGTAGCTATTTTAGTTCACGATGAAACGCAATCGGGCCCACTGTTTTAGTATGAATTTAGTATAAGTTATGAACCGCAGATGTTCTATCATTAGTTCTATTTTGTCTATCATCTCATTACCTTTTAACTACGATTCTAGCTTAACTGAACCAATTTGTTTTCAAATGGCATTAGACAATTTAAAACAATTGTTTACGTAGAATATGGCATTATTGGGTCCGATAGATTCTCGCATACGTTGAAAATGCATATATTTAATGAAGATAATTTGAAACGGTGATAATTGAAAAAAATATATAAATAAATGAACAACCAAAAACATCGAACAAACCGATCAACCAATACGGTACTTCATTACAACTAGCTCCCAATTTTCTTTTTATGACAGCTAATTCTACTTGTTGGTGTTAATGCTAGAAACTTAACTACCACACCCTGGGCTATTGACAAGATAGGACCTACCTTGTTGAACCAACTACGACAGTTGAATCTAGCCTTAGGCCATGTGAGACGTGTTGCATTGGGCGTATCAAATTACTCATCTATTCGTATTGTTAATGCAACATCTTCTGATTCCCTACAAAGATGATCATTGACGCTGCGAGTGGAGGGCTGTAATCAAAGCTTTATGATTAGACTAAGCTCGCGTGACTGAATTTATTTTCGGCTTCTGACACGCGATATCAACGCGCGTCCAATTCGATAGCAGTGACAATATTTTATTTTTATCGCCTAAACTGGGTTGCTAGCTAAATTACGCGAAAAAAAAAGTTTAATAAAAACAGTGAGATATGTCAGATTAGAATGGAAATAATCAATCATATAATATTTTAATTTATTTTATTGTATTTATTTCTATTGTGATATAGATAATAAACATTGCAATATATGCAGCTTTTTATAAAGAAATATGAAAAAAGTCGAAGACTGCGAATCGTGTTTTTAATCTGTTTGAAGATACTATTTGATTATAAATTAAATATAATAAACCTTTGAAAATTTGCATTGTATGATCTAAGCGCTCTATAAATTATATATTATGACTAAAAGTAGTGTTGACCCTCGGTAGATGAAATATCTTGAGCCCTGGTCTTATTATTTGGAATTCAGGCAACGGAATAAGGACTACTTATTGTATTTATAAATAGGATAGAAAACGAATTTACCGCGTGAAATTTGTAGCACCCGACGTTTCGGTGACGTTCGGTTTCGCGGTAAATTCGTTTTCTATCCTATTTATAATGTCAAACAACTACGATAGTCTTCGATACTTATTGTATTATTTATAATATTGTAAAGAAAACGTACATCATATTAAAGGCGCCTATCCTCCAGTGAATCCATGTTATATCGAATAAGTCTCTTTCATTAACTTCCCGTATATACACTACTACATTAGGTACATAATATACATAACTTATCATCTATTATAAATCTACATAGAGCCAAGCATTATATATGAATCGCTAATTATGTCACATTTTATGCAGAAATGAGTTAATACTTTATTTAATAGGTGATGCTATCTAGCAATTGATGCACAGTAAATATATTAAAGCAGCATAGAAAATAGGCCCATTTATCAAATATATACCTACTCTCCATTGGAGCACTAGGGTTGTAACTCTTTATTTTTTGTCAAAATGAAAATTTATTTTTAATTAATATTTAAAACATTTATTTGGCTTCTATGATAATCAAATAATTGAATGAATTAACAAGTTTACAAGTAAAAATAGGTAAAATCATCAACATTTTAAGAGGGCTTAATTGTTCGTTATTATAAATTTACTTATTTTTGATTGCACATAAAAAATCTTATCACCCAGCAATTTATACTTATCAATTAATAATTTAATTTATAAAAAATACTGGTTGCACATCAAATTAACCAGGGCACACATATTATGTTACTATAAAAGCTTGAATAGTGGTAAACTTTAGGTTTCACTAGTAAATCTTAAGTTTTACCATCATGACTTAGTAAATATATTACCCAGGTCGGATTTGTGTTGTTTTGAGTAGGTTGGTTATGTTAGGTTGCTATGAACCACAACGCACGAGCCTCGAGCTGAGATAAACGCAAAACGGAACCACTCGTGTCGAGGCGGCAATCACGCGGCAATAGCGACTGACAATATTGCGACAACCGCTTAGAGCCGTGTAGAGCCGTGCCGTCTGTGAGACTGCGTTCGTTTTGAACGTTTTGAACGTAGCTTCCATACGGCTATAGTTATTGCTGTACTTGATGCATAATAAAAGTTAGATACTTCAAATATCATCATTAAGTATTTTGCTAATTTCTGTAGTCCATAAAAGTATTGAGTTTTAACCCCTCAAATGTGAGGCGTCCCTTAAGGGATGCCTTGGCAAAATGTATACAAAATGTATATAAATTTATATAAATGTAAATATAAATGTAAATGTGCGCCGCTTTATAGTAATCCGCTCTATAGTAATGCTATAGCTCTATAGTAAACCTCGCTCTATGTAAATGTAAATATAAATTTATATACATTTTGCCGTAGGCAACCCGAGCTAATCGCCATTCATTTGAGGGGTTAACGGTACCCATACACACAAGCCAAACGGTTATGCTAACGCGGCTTTCGTTTTTTAAAGAAGCTTATCTCAAAAATAATAATGTATTTCTCTTTTTCATATAAAATAAGCCTTATTGGGAAAATTTCTAGACGAAAGGACACTGAAAATAATATTTTAGAATAAATTACGTTTCAAAAAGTCTATTTTCTTTTCTATACAATTTTTAAGGCTATAGCATCGAGAGTTTTAAGATATAAAAAATATTCCTTTGAATTCAATCATTTGTTTTATAAATTTTGACATTAAATTTCTCTGTGTTTCTTTCTCATATAGAATGAATGCACTTGTTTTTCGAAATAAATATTTTTTTTAACGAAATCCCAACATTGTCCGGTCAACTTGCCGCACTTGTGATAGGTGTTCCTATATCTAAGTGTCACTTTGGAGGCGACACGCGACTGTCGACGGTGATGACTCTGAAGGCGCCTTTGCGTAAAACAAACTTTCTAATGTCGGGTAATGACAGGCCGAAAAATGAAAATCATCACCAAAATCGTCATTGCAATTGGGAATTTTTGGTTTTGGGTAACTATATAATTGATTATAGATCTTCCTGGTTTCAATCAGCCCAAGTGGAGTTAAAGAAACAATTTCAGGAGTATTTTGTTTGTGTATGTTCTTAATGGTCTGCGATAAATTCAAATCGAATTACCGCTGAACTAACAACACATAGAGGCCGCGACAGTGACTTCGGACCCGTAACCAGACGGTAGGAAGGAGAAATCCGGCCAAATCTGGTAGTCAGGGCGCGAGGCTGCCCGCTGATTCAATTTCCCAGTGCCACGCGGTAAGGCGTTGGTCTCTGATGGGTGAGTTGGCGTAGCTAGACAGTAGATTGCTCTCGTCCTCAAGTCTCTACGATCAGTTTAGGTTGGAAGAACGATCAATGTCGTTATGCCTTCCTTGGATGACAGGTTCGCCCATTATAGCACAGTATACAGACAGTAGATCCTCTTAGAACAAAATAGAAATGAGCGTCGTCACTAGTTTTAAGGGCTGGGATATGGGCGTCATATGGCTGCTACTCCGCTGACGCAGATATTCAAACGTTCGAGAAATTTCCTCCACCCGCGCGTCACATCCTCCACCCGCGCGGAACGCCATCCAACATCCCTCTGCTCACTTACCTCGTACCCTATCCCCGCATCGCCCTGCAACTCGAGAGTGATGTGATTATAGCAGTGTGATTATATGTTACAAATCTCAAGTGTGGATTTTGCAGAATCCTACAGTGGTCTACTATTTGTAATCTGCGAACCGGCTACTGTAAAGAAACGAACGCCTGGAAATTATCCACTCTATATCGCGTCACTCAATTGCCATTTAATTGCACACCGACACCGTGATAAGAAAAACGTTTTCGGAGTCGCAGATCCGGTAGCAGATAACAACATCAACGATCCTGTATCCCTGATACGCTCAGCTTTCGGACAGCCGAATTTATAAGTACGGAGAAAAGGGTTACTCTACAAATAGTGCGAGTCGAGTCGACTAGTGCAAGTTAAACATCAGAATTCGAGTTGCACACTGAAATTTCAATGCGATTCAATTTATTGTTTAATCGATTGACTAACGCGTGGCCCAATGTTTCAACAGATTAAATAATTTCGAATACAAAATATTAATAATGAGATAGAAATAAATAGAAACAGACGTTTAAAATATATAAATATTATTAGTTTGAAATAAAATAAAATAGGTTGGCCAATTCGAGTTTTAAATTTGCACGTGTTCGTGTCTGAAAGCTGAAACTATTCGTTGGGTGAAGTTAGAGTGCAGAGTATTGCCATTGATGCTCAATGCCATAACTAGAGTTGTCAACTACAACGGGCGAACCCGTCACCTCAGGAAGTTTTACCGATTAGTCGTTCTATCTCCCTGGAGTGAGCGCAGAAGACTTGGACAAAACAGTCCACTGTCAAGCTCCGCCACATACCCGTAAGAGGCCAAAGCCTTAACCGCGAGATAGCCAGAAGTGTTACCCAGCGGGCTTACTCTCACGGCCTTACTTCCAATTGCGACCAGATTTCTCCAGTCTCTCCATTGGTTACGAGTTCGAAGTCGCTTGCGCGGTCCTCTCCCTTACAAAGCGGTGAAACGGTGCATACCGAATCTATCGCGGACCACGGCATCCTTTGCCCGTCTGTTGACCCAGGATCGGGTAGCCGTTGTTCGTTTCAAGAGCAGTCGCTGTAAGGTCCGCAACCACCCCCGCTCTATAGGAAACAGTACTGCTTCCAGACTCCCCCGACTGTTAGTCAGAGTGCACAATCGATTGGCTTACGCCGCACGGTGCACAGACCGTCCAGGAGCGCCAGAAGGTTGATTCCTAGGGAAAACCAACTCTAGGGCCAGAGTCCTACCCAGGCTCGCACTTCATGCGTGGAGGCCGTTGGATGGGTGTTGACCCGTGAGTGTGACCAACCCTGAACAGAATGGGTCTTCGTGGCCAACTCAGCAAGGGCCCCTTAGCTCCCTGCTCAATGCCATAGTTCGTTTTCGCAACTCTTCTGCGCCGGCGACATGCGGGTGATGCTGATAGCATCGTTCGTCGAAACGAACGGCAATTAATTTGGCCATTTATAATAACATTAAAACTGAATAGTTTATTTTTACTACTGAATAGTTTAACCAATAATAATATTAAATTATCAGTGCTATCTATCGTATTTTATACAGGCTGACATCATAGAAATAATAAGGAGAATAGAATGCCATCTATTAAATAATATATTTGAAAATATTAAAGCGCCTAATTATTATGTATTGAAACCTATTTACCAAATTAAAATTGATATCTTTATGTAAATAATAAGAGCTATGATTTCAAAATTCGTTTATTATTATATTATCTATACTAATATTATTAATAGGTAAAGTTTGTGAGGTTGTAGAAAGTAATATATGGATCTACTTAACCGATTTTGAAAATTCTTTTACCAATAGAAAGCCAGGTATTTGTGAGTGTCATAGGCTATATATTAATCCAAAAAATTTAAAAGACATTTTGTCGGATTTGCAAAGTAAGTCGGAGAAAAACCGGTCGAACGAAAACGTTTCTAACTAACGCTGCCTTAACGATGAGAGATATATGATTAAGTTCTAGCGAAAAGTTGTAGAGCTTGATAATGCATACAAAAAAGTCAGCGACAGCATATGCCTAAATTTTATATTTAAGTCACAAAAAGTAGTTTTTTATATAAAAAAAATATTTAAATCGTTAGGTCATGTTTATTGGTCATATTATCAACAATTATGAATTCATATCAAAATAAGTAAATTTATCGTCTCAAGTGTTTGAAACAAAAGACTTTTCCATTTTACTGTATATAATTTCCCTTTTACTAGAGATAAGCCACTTACAAATAAGACACTCACAAGAAGACACTCACAAATAACGATAATATAGTCAAATTGGCATGCAAACACACATATATATATATATATATATATATATATATATATATATATATATATATATATATATATATATATATATATATATATATATATATATATATATATATATATATATATATAAATATATATATATATATATATATATATATATATATATATATATATATATATATATATATATATATATATATATATATATATATATATATATATATATATATATATATATATATATATATATATATATATATATATATATATATATATATATATATATATATATATATATATATTTATATATATATATATATATATATATATATATATATATATATATATTGTTAATATTTGATTGGTTTTTTGTAAAATCTTTTTTTATAGAATTCGTTTAAAGGATGACACTTTGATGAAAAAATAAAAATAATAAAAGCCACTTACATAGCTGGAAGGTTTTCCCGGACTGGACTGGGAAATGCTAATTGTTTAAACGAGATGTATTCTGATATATATATATATATATATATATATATATATATATATATATATATATATATATATATATATATATATATATATATATATATATATATATATATATATATATATATATATATATATATATATATATATTATATATATATATATATATATATATATATATATATATATATATATATATATATATATATATATATATATATATATATATATATATATATATATATATATATATATATATATATATATATATATATATATATATATATATATATATGCAGTAAAAATATAACCTATCTTTTGGCAGTCAGGAAATAAATCATAGCACTCAGTCCTAACCGAACCACACTCATAATTTCATCACAAGTAAAAAGTTTTACCGCCCAACGAAGTGGGCACGGGTCAGCTAATTGTTTTATAAAGAAATATGATAGCGTGTAGGCGTGCTTAGAACACCACTATTGGGCTACTGAAGGAATGAGAAGATTAATCATTGTTTGGAACTATGACTGCCGACTTTACGCTTCGTTTTATAGTAAAATCATGTCTGCCAAAACGTAGTACGGCATTAAATAATCTAATAATCTATATAATCAATGGTATTATCCCCATGAATTAGCATTTAACTTCATTAAATACTTCGGTCTCATTGAATTTTCAATTGTATGCATCGATAATGCGGTTGATATAGTGACATTCACCCTAATAACCCCTGGGAGATCAGTTGGCCATTCCCTATAGTCCGCAAAAGGGCCATGTCTGGGGCGGCGCGTCGCGTGTACAGGGGCTCTAGAAGAAATACTTTCGAGCTTATCCACGTATGTTTCAAGATCCAGATGTTCTCGGTAATTTAATCGCCTTACAAATAATGTCTTTCTTATCAGTACGTTGTAAGATAAAATGTTTGCTCCATATAATAAATGCAAATTCAGTGACAATTATGTAAGCTAAAAATAGGTTTTTTATGGACGGATAGGGTTTGGGAATGTTCGCATATCCTCATAATGAATCCGAGCATCTTATTGTCTTTATTTATAATTTGATTACATTCTAAATTAAAGGCACTTGTCTTTTTATTCGAGTAAACTCCGAGTTATATAAACTAATCGCATTGTAAGATAGTCCCTATCTCTTTTCCACCATTTGCGATATTTGATAATTGCAGTAGGTAAACGTTTTAAAAGACTTTTAGACTTATTATTTTTTTATATATTTTCCCATGTATATACTATTTCAACACATTTTGATTATTATTTACTTACACTTACATTTTTTTTCAATATTGAACTGTTTTTTTATTATTTCTGATTATATGTTTTTTTATTTAAACTGGATTTAATTCAAATTTTAAAATAATACTCATACCGCAGAATATGTACAGTGAGCTTCTGCAAAAAGTGCGTTAAATTTGGGAAATGATTCCTGTGGTCAAATAGAAACAATGTGGAATAATTTTATTTTTAGTTTTTTTTTTTGGGAATTTTGAGATTTTTAAGTACGGGATATTATTTTTCATATAAAACTGAGTTGGAAATAATCCGCAACTGTCCTTGCTTTAGGCCTTCGTTATTTAGGAAAAGCATTGTATTTGTTCAACTTTCGTATATTTAGTATTTTTTCCTCTTTAACTAAATTCTAAGCCAAATAAAGTCGTAGGTGGTTTACACCTCTTTTTTTTCATGTAGAATATTTTTCTGTACTTAAAATTTTCCTAATGTCTAAAACATTTTTCGGATAAAATTTCAAAATCCAAAAATATTTTTTTCTTGATCTTGCTTAATTGACTAATCTTACGAATAATTTCCTAAATTTATGGCAATATTTGAGAAAGCACTGTGACTTATATACCTAACGTCAGTAACTTCCTACATTATTTTTTTTACTTTATAATTTATATATTAGGTCTTTACCTAAGTAATTGCCGTTCTATATCGAAAAAGAATATCTTTTTTTTGGGTAGAAATAATATATTTAATCAATTGAAGTATATACCATTGTTATCGCACTTTCGCCATTTAATGGGAAGTTCATTGATTTATTTGCAAAAAAAAAACCTGGGAACGAGAATCAATGAATTCTTTGAAGGCGGTTTTGACTGTCTCACCGGAATTGTTTTTTTTACAGTAACAATATGTTCGAGTAAGTTCAATAACGAAATCAGTAGCAGCAAGTTCCGGAGAGTACGGTAGGTGACGAAAAGTTTCCAATCGCAGCTTTTGACGACCGTCTTCGATATTTGCGTGTTTGCTAATGGGCTTCACTCAATTCATGTGGTAACTAACCACTTTTCGAGTTTTTTACTTTTCTAATTTGACTTAAATGAATTAAGATTATTGTATCACTCGCACCAAGGGCTGCTTCTAACTCTGACGGTCATCTCTCATTCTTAGAGTTTTTTTCCGATTGTGAGATTTAAGTGTCTGGCGGAGGTTTTAATTTTTTCTCGGATGGTATTTAATGATATAATACATTTTACGTACTAGCTTCCGCGCTCTTCTGCTTCAGTGCGCGATACGTCTATGGATTCTGGTATGTCATAATCTACCAATAATAATATGAAATGAGTCTTACAGGACTAAACTTGAGAATAACATTAATTAAAGGAAGATTAAGATAGAATGTAAAATGCTCAACTAAGTACTAGCTAATCATCATCATGAACAGCCATTTCATCTGAAAATACTTACTTCCAACAAGGCTTCTCGAACAAACAAATCAAAAGGAAAAGGACTGCATTCTTGTATAAACCAGTTTAAAAAATAATTGAGAGCTTGTAATTACGGAAAATATCTGGACTTATTTATAGAGTAAGACGATGAAGAAGGCGCCCGTGTAAGTCCATTAAGTCATTAAGAGTCCTCTTCGCTCAGGAAGCTTTCTTAAATTAATTACTTGTACTTATATTTCATCGTATCATCGTAAATTATTACATTACTAATGTCGACAATTAGGATAACATAATGGTCCCGTTGTGTGCGACTCGAATCGAGGAGGTTTTTGTGTCCGAAACATGCTAATAGAATATAAGTATTTGTGTTATTTTGAAGCTAGGTGGATTAGCATTCAGTAGTGCTTGAGTCGCATATCAAAGAAATTGTAGAAAATTCTCTCTTATTCTTTCATTTCAATTAATCTTATTCTTCATATCTTGTTCAGATCCAATGGCCTCTTAGAATGTTGATAAAAATTGCCATTACTTAAAATTTATCTCTAGTTTTTCCTTAATAGCAGTATTTTTTTATCATTTATTATGTCTCTCCGGTTTAGCCTATGATTTCCGACTATTTTAATCCGCAGTACTCGGAGTTTTGTGAGACATTAAAGTCTTTTAAACGCATTTAAGGTACAAGAATAACTTAGAAGAAATAAACCCCATCTTACCCTTCATCATTCTCCATTGCCAAAAGACCATGCTTGTTTTTATATATTTTCTCAAGGTCCTTTCCTTTGTTTAGTTATCTATCTAGCTAGATGTAATACCGAGGCATCTTAATTATTTTAAGTTGTGATAGTATCTGGATTATGAAGATTTAAATGTCACTCTTATCTTAATGTTTTATTTTATAACTCCTTGTTCCATCTTCGAGGGGTTTGCGAAAAGTGAATTATTTTTCCACCACTTTCAATTACAATATTGAGTCCTATTTGCATCAAATTTCCAAGTTGTCATCATTCATTAGTATATTTAATATAATGTAATTTAATTTAAAGCCAAATGACAAATAATATATTAGGATTTAAAATATAAAATACAATATTACGTAGCTAAATTATATAATCATAAGCCCGAAATTAAACTCAATTATTATACGTTCTTTACTGTCCGATATCGGTTAACTAAGCAAAGCTTGTGCTTGGGCGGATATTTTATAAGCATAGATTTATATTAAATGGTATGTGATTACGTAAAAAAATACCCTTTAAGTATTTCTAGAGTACGTTTTATCACATTACTATACGGCAAGTTTCTATACAAAGTTGGATTTACTCTATAAGATTTCAACCACGTAATATGTCGGTGGTCAACGCACAATTTATTCCAGAGAAACGACGCCTTACACTATTCCAATTCAATCGACGGATATTCCATTTTAAAATCCTTTCCAATTTCATATTTCTTCGTAACTGATATTTTCCTTCAATTCTTCAATATAATTTTGATCGTCATCGCCGCGGAGATATTCACATCATGTCTGGGATAGATTGGCTCCGTTTCCCAGTACTTCTCGCCTCGACAATAAAATCTCCGTCTGCTCGCTGTAGGTTCGTTTTGTTCAGGCGAATCCAATCGTCTCAAATCATACGTGAATTTGTTTCAACAAAGGCGCGGCGCGGCGCTGGCTACTGGTCACGGGCGGCGAGAGAGTTTTTTGTATCTTGAAAGTAAACGTACCGGTAGCGATCCAATTACTGTGTCGGCTGTGGAGGGGGGCAATTCAGATAGCAACAACGTTGGGTCGATGAAAAGCACGAGCTGGAAAAAGTGTGTCACAAATTAGATGGAAGAAAAGGATCGATTGGATGGGCGATCGACAGCTGTGGAACTTGCATCTAATAGGTCGATTTGACTTTCATTTGTCTAATTTGTAAAAGAAACGAACATAATAGGAAAGAGATGAATTACCCACCCGTAACATATAATTTTATTTATATCATTTAATCGAATTTTATATTTTTGGCGATTATATAATGGAATTGCATTTTATTGATTATATTATCTTTTAATATTTTTTATTATTATTATTTTTTTTTCTTCTTTTTTTTTTGAAGACCAAATTTTAGGGCAATTTAGTGTTATTAGCTTTTTACTAAAACTTGTACATCTGTAAGCAATCAAGCAAACTTAATTGTAATATTAGAGTCCTATCCACCCTAGAACGGGCTAGTCCCAGTTGGGTGACAGAATCAAATAAGCAAAAGGTTAAGGTTTTGCCATTCGGTTGCTGTTATTTTTGTAAGCAAATCAATGTTTTATAGTTACTAATTCTTAAATAAATAAATAAAATAAATAACCATAAAGGGGTTTAGAAATTCAATATACGTAAGAAAAATATACATGTACAAGATTTGCAGATATACAGAATGGGCTCGATTGCGTTTCTCTTGAACTAAAATCAGAAATTAACTCGTGTAAACGAGACAGAGTAGTGCGTCAGAGCGGAATGTGAAATGAACAGTTGTCACTTATTCGCATTAAAACTACCCACCGAAGTTAAATCAGCTAAATCTAACACCGCACGAAATGTGGTTAAACTTATTCGGGCGTCTATAAGTTCGACAGGTAGTTTTGGTGCGGAAAATCATACAAGGTAGTAAACAGTACAGAATACATTTTTTCTTGTCAGAGCAGTAACCATAAATATTTTCCTTTGCAGATTTAGATTCTATCATTTTTCTTCACAGTGTTCATTCATTTTTCCTTATATTCTTCACAGTTTTCTTCAGCTCCATTCAGCTTGTCTATCGCTCATTTTATTGCTTTCTTGTTGAAGCTTCTTTAGCAGTTCCACGCTGTAGAATAGTCAATGGTTGTACGTTGTTTTTTTTTTGAAACAGGAGGTGTAATCAGAAATAAATCTATTTAAACAATAGATATAAATAGGTTTTCAAATTTGGACTATTTACTTATTACGCTTTTTGTAGTTAAAAATATACCGCAGTAATAAAAACATACAAACCAATCTTTATTGGGGCTCCAAAGGGGCCCCAATAAAGTAACCATTGTTCTTGTCAGAGCAGCAACCATAAATATTTCCTTCTGCAGATTCAAATTCCAACATTTTTCTTTACAATTTTCATTAATTTTTCCTCATATTCTTCACAGATTTCTTCAGCTTCATTCAGCTTGTTGCTTTTTTATTGAAGCAGTTTCTTTACCAGTTCCAAGCTATAAATAGTCAATGGTTTTACGATGTATTTTTTTGAAACAGGAGGTGTATCAGATATAAATGTATTAAAACAATAGATATTAATATATTTTCAAATTTGGGTTATTGACTGATCACGTTTTTGATGTTAAAAATATGCCTCAGTAATAAAAAATATAAATCACTATTTATTGGGGCCCATTCAGGGCCCCTATGAATCGGGGGCCTTCGGCGATCGCTGACTAGCTGACCTGGCCAGTCCGGGCCTGACCATAAGTAAGATAAAAAAGAATTTACCGCGTGAAGTTTGTAACGCCCGACGTTTCGGCGATGTTGCAATCGGTGTCTAGGGTAGACTGAAAACACCAAAGCTGTTAAAGATTTACAGCGAGAAATATCCTCCTAGCCGTGTTCGGCCATAGCGACTGCATTATAGATTCTAGTTACTTTATTGTATTTTTTTTTTTTTAAGATGGTTGGGGGTTTTGCTGGTGCGCCCTCAGGTGACTGATGTAGCCGATCTTGGCTTGGAATGTACGTGCACATTTGGCGCAAGTCAAGACACCATCGACGTAATTATACTGTATGGCCGCCGGTGATCGGGCATTTAGCTCGTCGCGCTTGGCATCTAAGTCGAGCAGCCTCTTTTTTTCAAAATCATCTACATTGCCCTGCACTAGCAGTCTACATCCTGGGCGATCTTTCGCTTTACTCTCCCACTGAGAGGGCTCAATGTTGCACCTTTTCATATTATGCCTCTTCTGAGCATCCTTGTATCTGAGGAGCTGGCCGCCTTGTTTCCGCTTACCGTTCTTTAGTTCAGAGTAAAAGATACGCTTTGCCACTCTCTCATCAGGCATAAGGGAGACATGTCCGCACCATCTCAGCTGTCGTCGCATCATGTATGCTTTTATTCCGCTGACTTTAGCACGTCGAAGAACTTTCGTGTTCCTCACACGGTCCGACCACTTGATGTTCATTAAGTCGCGTAGGCATCGATGGTGGAATTTGTCAAGTGCGCGAATGTGCTTTCGGTATGGGCACCGTGTCTCTGACGAGTAGAGGAAGTTTGGCAGGACGATCGCCATGTAGACAGACACTTTTGTTTCCAGATTGATGTCGTGTGAGCTGAAGACTTTGCTACGGAGTTTACCGAAAGCTGCAGAAGCAGCTCCTATCCTCCCCTTCAGTTCAGAGTCAAGGTCACATTTTGCTATTATAGTGCTACCAAGGTATTTCAATTTGTCCACATACTTCAGAACAGTCTCTCCGAGCTTAATAGATAGAGGTTCTTCATTAAGTGTGTTGGCCATCACTTCGGTTTCCTTAACACTGATTTTTAGGCCGAAGTTCTTACATTACACGTCGAGGTTAGTCATTAACCTTTGCAGGCCGTCTGGGCTTTCGGCTACGAAGCATAGGTCATCGGCATACATTATATCCGTTGTCGTGGCGTATGATACTTTTGTGTGGGCTTTAAGTCTTGCCAGATTAAAAAGAGAGCCATCTGTGCGAAAACGAATTCTAACACCTTCTGAAATGCGTTGCAGAGCATCACGGACTACAAATATATTAGGTACGAACATATATTGGGTAAAGGAAGTAACCACTGGCTGCAGTTTCAGAATCCCATTGTGCTATACAAAGAACATTTTTATTTCCCTCGTATGATCCGGGAAGCCAACGAAATAAGAAGAACCCCGAACTTCAATATAGACGACGGTTTCAAACTCCTTTCTAAGTGGAACCCTCTTCTTAAAATGTTCCCAGTGTCCAACGCCGACCGCAAATACGTAAGACAAGATACAGTGAGTGTAGTGTGCACTAGAAATTCGCGTGCGCCGAGCCTACCCCACTATCGTTATAATCTAAGCAGTGCAACGGATTGACAGCTCTTTCAGTCTTCTTTAGACAATAGCGGTTGCAACATCGCCGAAACATCGGGTGTTACAAACTTCACAAAATAAATTCGTTTTTATCTTATTTATAATGCCATCTACAAGTTGCATTTCTTAGTAAAATTCTGGTTGACAAATTGTAGTACGACATTGATCAGTCTAATATGTCATGTAATCAATGGCTAAACTTATTAGAATTACTGTGCTGTAGTGAAGGTTGAATTATATTTGATTCCCAGTATTAGCATAAGCAGAGGAGGCATAGCGCTGTCGCTGGTTCGGTGTGGTTCGTGAAGCACGGTGAATAAATAGAATGGGAGAATCCTCAACCTACCACGATCCCCCATCGAATCGATTGTCATTCGTGACACACGTGAATTCGTTTCAACAAAAGAACGGCGCGGCGCGGCGCAGAGGTGCACCTCTGGCTACCGGTCACTGCATGGAGAGGCGGGAGATGGAGAGGAGAGGCTTTTTGTCTCGTAAATAAAATTGTAAACGCCAGTAGCGATCCGCTTGCCAGCGTAAGAGAACGGGTTTCGTACAGGCCAAATGGAGGCAAAAAGGCAAACACGAAGCCTCCTTCCACACAGCGGTGATAGTGCCTATAGGCTAGAGGGGGACTTCGTTTAGACTTTGACTCGGCTTGTGGGCATTTTCTTGAGTCATAACAATATATATTTAATTGTAGAGAAGTATACTGGAAATTAGATTGTAGAGAAGTAGATTGGAAACAAACCGATCGAAGTAGATTGGAGACATTATTGTTTCTGGCCCCTAGGATATATGATGCATTTCTTGCGACACTCACCGGCGCACACTGGAAAGAGCCTATTTGCGGCGACAAAAATGTTTTTGTGATAACTAATAATAGCAAGCATTTTTAATATTAAGAAAGTTGATTACTGATCATTTAATTGTATGTTTTAAGTACTTTAAGCGTATACAAATTAAAAATTATTATTATGTCTCTTATGTGTTTATTCAAAATAAAAAAAAATATAGAATTATATTGAAAATAAGATAAAATTAAACTAATTAAACATACTGGTATCACTTTGTTTTTTGTCATCGTCAACCTCTTGATCATTAGCCATTTCTGGAGAAAAAAAATCTAAATATTCGGCAATTGTAATCATTGTCAACACTTGATTACTGAATGTATTATTGTTCTTTCGTTGTTGATACCGCTTCGAACTAATCAGATAATCCGAATTAATTAGCATCCTGTGAATAATATCTGTATCTTTTCTACTGGTTTTTCTTGAGTAAAATTGCCTAACGTTTTTGTAGTATTTCTGGCTAATTTCCAAAACATCCTCTGATAGCTGGCCTACAGGCAATGGCAAAGAAGCTATAACGTCGATGCCATGGATGAGTAGCTTATCCACAGAAGCACTCATTTTATACCATCCATATAGTTGGATACAAAGATTAGCTGCTTCTAGACAGTAAGCTTTAAAAGTTTCTATTTTAATATAATGGCAACTTGAAATCGCAACCAAGATATTGGCAAATCTGCTGATAACATTTTCGTCCAGGCCTGTTATTTCAGCTGAAGCCGTTAAGTTTGCGAAAAAAATCTAGCGTTGTACGCACGACGGATTTTCGAAGCGAGCAATTTGGTTTGACTTGAGATATAACATTGTATGCTGGGTACAAAGATGCTCCTCGTGATTTTGCTCCTCTTTGAATTTTTATATAGTCTTCCTTACTTAGGCTTGTTTTAACTATGAGAGCTAATGCTTCTTCTGGCGTAAACGCAGTGAACGTAGAATTGGTTAATCTTTGCATTTTCTTTAGATTTTTGGGTGAGGCTTTTAACGCTAATTTCATAACTTTTGCAGTTCTTCATTTCCCAGACTGGAACAAGCTAGATTCAGCCGCATATGTAAGCTGCTCGGGAGGAACATTCCTTATGAGCGATTGAACACTTCTTTGTTTAATACGACTTGTTGACACAGAAAATGTTTTTTTTTCTACCTTTTCGTTGATTCTTTTGTTTTGTTTGATTGACTTTACGCAATCGAAGTAGCTTGATTTCTCCTTCTATCCACAGTGAATTTTTTTCTAGAAGCTTCTCTTGAATGTGATGACTCTCCTTCCATTTGGCAACAAACTTCGTTACAAAAACCTTAACTGAGTTGTTGACAGATTTTGCAACTGTGAAGTAAAGTTGTCAATATAAAATTCCTCTAAAATATAATTCACTAGTCTTTCATTATACTTTGATAACAACAGCTTAAAAAAAATACTTTTTTAAACCCTAAAAATAGTTTTTTTCGACTAATTTTTACTGACTCCATGAAATCATTTCCACTAACTGAAAATTAAATGAAAGAAAACATGAACATCTTTGAATTAAAGGTATGAATAGAGTGAAACTTTTTTTTAAAACTACAATGAAATCGAACACTAATTAAAATATTGGCTTTAATCCTTTAATATAGATTTTTTTTTAATCTGTGCATTACGGTGTATACAAAATATATTTAAAAATAAAGTACTTACTGCTAGGTAAAATATCCATGGTGGAAAATATTGTATTACATATTGAAATATTGAAAATATTGTATTAAAATAAAAAATATTGTATTCGGATATTGTATTAAAACACAACTTATTGGCACAAAATTTTGCACACAAATGGATGCAATTTTCCAGGTAGCGGGAAGACTCAACTTTTATGACCCCAATTAAATCGTTTTTTTTCTATTCTGTTAAAATCCTTTCATTTAGGTAAACTTTCCAATTTGAATTATGTGCATTTATCGAATTTGATTTTTTGATTTTTGGCGTCGTAAATAAGCTCTTTTGCCCAATGTGCGACGGGCAGAAGCTGAGAACCAGTAGCGCTTTCAAAGCTGAGGTCACAAAATTGTTACGTGCAAAAAGTAGAGGCGAATGCGAAAAACAGCTCATGGAAATTGTGTCTTAAAATAATAAAGAAAGTTTTTGCAATTATTTATTTTTGTTTATTTATATATTATTATATACTTACATAGGCATTATAATAAATAGATACATTCATATATATATAGACACTCATACATATAAATATATATATATATACATACACACACACACATATACAGATATACAAAACGTATCTACCTATATTCAATATATGCTTTTATTTATTTATTTTATTTATTTATTTAGTACTTTATTCATATTTTTTTATACATATAGCAACATTATTACCAATGTTATAAAGTAACTCGGAAAATTTTTACACCCAAATGTAGCAAATGGTCATTGCCCACCTAACTAGGACTGAAATATCCTGTATCTAGGCGGGTCAGAGTAAACAATTAAAATTAGCTATTTAATTTATAAAGAACTAAATTGACTAACGTTTTATTTTTAGAAATAGTAAATGTACCTAATTAAAATTTTATATATAATATAATATAATAATGTGTATAAATATTATTATTACCGCTTTACTAACTAACTTTACTAGTCTATTGGAGCTGATAAAATCCATCAAATCTGTACTTTTTTCGCTTCGTAAACAATGATTAAGTATTTGCTCTTTTCTAGACTGTATTCAACATTGCAATGTGTCAACATTGCAAATTTTTATTTTGAATTTAATTTTTTTTTAAAAAATGCAGTTATATGAAATTTGCATGAGGATCTTTATTTCCCTATGTTGGATTTTTTTTTGATAAATCTCGTATATTTTAAACAATATGAATACTATCCTTACTTATACTCTACTACTTTATTTATTAGGCATGGTGGGCTATAATGCCCTTAAATTGGGCGGAGAAATGCTAACTATGGTCTACTTTTAAAGATTATCCGGGGCAGAGTTGATAATCTAGGTGTGCAAGTGAAGGCATGATTTAATGCATTACAATGTGATTCAGTAAACAGAGTAAGAAATCGAAAACAAAAGAGTGTTACACCAGCTTATCTGTCCACAGCGAACCACGCCCCGGTAGGTCCTCAATTAGCCGAAATGACAAAGTCATTAACCAAGCGTCATCCCGCATTATTCCCTAGACATATGTCAGTCATCGATATATTAGCTAGATATGCCCTCAGATACAAATAAGTTGGCTCCATATCCTCTGCTCGTAAATTATGTGACAGAGAAAGCAATAAATTGAACAGTATGCGAGGGAATAGCGCGCCAATATTCTACTGCCAGCGGACTGCGACCAAACTACTACTGGCCGGTTTTCAGTAGTGGTTTTGAAGTGGTCATTTTCGAGCGCGAAAGGCCCATCTAGGGGATCATATATCGATGAGGTCAGTGTGATCTTTGGCTAATCCCCTAGGTTAAAAATAACACTGAAAGGACTGATTCGTATCGAGAGAAGACGTTATGCACAATGCAACGGCCCAGCTGATACCATTCCAGAAGATGCTTTCCAAAAGTGTTTTTAACTATGGTGGAACTGCTGGAAGTAGTGTGGCCACTACCAAGGAAACTATTTTGAAAGATATTTTAGATGTATTATGTATGAATAGGTGTATTTTTGCCGACCGAAAGTTTAATACTTTTTGATCAGGTGATACATACATATATCAACAATAACTTTTTATGTTTGTTACCATACTTTCCCTATCAACATTACATTATTTCAACCACATTATTACGACGTATTAAATTTAATTTATTTTTTGTAGGAGCAAATTGACCGCACGTCCCCGCGAACATTGAAACTTGAAAGAGATTTAACCTTTTCCCCGAGGGAGACAAGCCAGCACCCAGCCGAGTGGCGTCTATCTGATTTCTATCTTCTTCTTCTTAATGTCGTATCCGATACTGAACGTTGGCGATCATGACTGCGGTTCCCACTCTTCTGGCCGAAAAGACAATACTGCGTTATATGAATTCGCGGCCATGGTGTGACTTACGGAAAAGAAAAACCGAATAACGGTTCAACTAAATTGTTGTGTTATTTACACATTAAGCTCTGCGAATGGAGCAAATCGCCATGTATTAAGCAAAGAAATAAATAGATTTTACTGGAAAAAAATTGTGAGCTATTTTGACCCAATATTGCGATTTTTGAGCTTCCAGAGCTAATCGACTTACCAGGGCAAATCTTCAAATACTTTGTTGGGCGTGTTCAATGGACAATGCAGTCGCAATAGGTTTATTAGCGTCCTAAGCGTATAGTTTGCAATAGGGCAATAGTTGAGGGGCAATCAGCCGCGGTTGCTGAATGAAAGAGAAAATCTGGGAGCAGCTCATCTGCCACGTATATGAAGTATGCTGTTTGCCGGCTCTGTAAGCAAAATAGAAATAAAATAGCTATTAAGGGACACACACAAATACTAACTGTGGGTATCATAGGGACCAAGTGTGGTTATCAACTACCTGGTTAAGCAACCCTAACAACAAAAAAGTATTAAAACTTTACCATCTGAATTAGACCCATGATCCGGTGGTGAACGGTTTCGTGCAGCTTGGGCCACAAGATCCATTTTGTTCTCGGATCGGCTCAACTCACGATTCAGCTCCTATTCAGAAGCCTCCTCGAGTGGAAGGCAACCCCGGTTAAGACTCTCGTGTCTCAGGCCTCAGAGCTGGTGGACCGGTTTCTCCCGGCGGGATTGCATCCCGGCGCCACTGGTCGGCGAAGCCAATCGGTTGTGCATTCTGATTAATTGCTGAAGGGGTTTGGAGACCTATGGAAATACACTGTTTTCTAAGAAGCGGGGTTGGATGTATACCTGTTGTCATGCCACACTTGAAAATGATCTTGGGCCACTCGACCCCGTGTGGCACTACGGGCAAAGAACGCCCAGTTCCGCGATAAATTCAAACTGAATTACCGCTGTAATACAACAGGGAGGTTGCGTAAGCAACTTCGGACTCGTAATCAGTCGGGAGGACGGAGGTATCCTAAAGGTTGATTCTAGACGGAGATATTCTGCTGAAACTGGTAGTTAGGGGGTGAGGCTGCCCGCTGGTACCTTTTCCGGTGCCTAGCCGTAAGGCGTTGGTGTCTAACGGGTTGCTCGTGAACTAGACAGTAGATTGTCTTGTCCCCAAATCTTCTACGCTCATTCCACGGCTGAAAAAACGATCTATATCGTTATACCAGCCTGGGGTGACGGGTTCGCCCGTTGTAGTCGACACCGCCATCGCCCATGAAAAAAACTTTTTGAATTTATTTACTTCGTATAGAAATCGCCACAAAAAATCGTGCCTCGAAAGGTTATCAAAAATACGACGATGGTTCCTTATCGCGCGTCGCAAGAGAAGGCAAGAAAGCTCTCGCTCTTTTTGGGGGGCCGTTTTGTTTTGTACTCTGACCGGGTTAAAGGCGGGTTTGTTGACCTAGCGCCGAATTAAAGCCGAGCTATTGATGTACCTGTCATTGATAAAGAAAACACTAGAACGGATTGAGGACTTAAACATCAATTCTTAAATCGATTTAATTTCGATGTTAAGGATTCTTTGTTAGTTTGAGGTATTAATTATTTTAACTAAACAACTCAAAACAATTATATGGGTAATTTCATTTTTATTTGTCATGAAAACGGAAATATTGTTCAATTTATACTATACATATTGACCAAAGACATCCTATAAAACTTTAGGACAATTAACAGCCATTTTGAATCTTGTGTAATGTTCTTCTTACCATGTAATATTTTTCGCAGTCTTTTAATAAATTTCTTAACCCTTAGAGAGCCATAAACCTTCTTATACGGAAAAGATGCTGTATAATATATAGATCAAGGAAAAATAAAACAAAAAAATATGTTTTCTTTAAGTACAGTCGAAAGGGGATTGAATTTTAGGTTTTCGAACGATTTTAATACAAAAAGGCAAAGTGATTTGTGTTACTGGGAAACACGCATTCAGTATTTTATAATATGTATATGAGAGGGCATATACTTGTAACAATTTGGTTACAATAAAAAAACCAGATACATTTCCCAGATTCGTTTCTATCCTATCAGATACATTTACCGATTTCGCTTCTATCCTATTTATAATGTCAAACAACCGCGATAGTTTTCGATTTTATATTTATTTATTTTTTTATTTTTTTTAGTAACACATCTAGTAAACAATTAATGTCATATTTGTAAGTAAGATGTTAGCAAGAAATTGATGCGACATTATTTTTAATGTTTGACACAGTCGCCTAACTATGCTTAGGCCTGTTCTAAGGCAGACTTTTAATGATTAGATATTATGTGTGCACTGTCAACTTAAACTATATGTTAGTACTTATTTTTAAATCGACACATATTAAACTATAAATATTTATGCATATACAAATATAGATACTCATATACATCTGTAAATATATATCCATATATGCACACATACACATACATATATGTATACGAAAATAATAATAACTGGTAATTACATTTACCAGGTTTAAAAAAATAAATCAAGAAGAACCTAAAAAACGACAAATTATAGTAGATATAATCATGTTTGGTGTTGAAAACTGGCACGAGGTTTCGTGTTTCCAGGCGATTTCTTATAAAACTATCTGCATATGGTCCGCAGACATCACTAGATGTTTCCCTGCTAGTTTAGTGTGGCAGAGAAACCCCTTGATAGTAGATAGTAAACCGTCGGGTGATAGGGGTTTTCCACGTGGTCGGGCCGTATCACATGGTTAACACGTTAGCTGCGGCACCAATTTTTGCATACTTTCCGTTCCTGCGGCACGAGGTATAATCGGCCCGTACCGTGACCAGACGTTAGGGCGACACGCGGTCTATTAGACCCCACCTCCTTTTACAGACTAAAATCCATTTTCTGGCGCGAAATCAAAGATAAATGAGAATTTTGGTCCTTATTGATATAGACAGTGAATTGATGAACCCTAATCCACCGTCGCCCCGGGATCTGATGGCTAGTTTAGGAATTATTAGCAAAACAAAATATGGGATCTTATACACCTCGTAACGCACTGAAATAGGGCAAATTTTCGCTGCGATTAGTGATGGGAAAAATAATATCGACGTTTTTAAACTGTCTTAACTACGCAACGACTTGACCGATTTTGATCAAT
Organism: Micropterix aruncella; assembly: GCA_944548615.1. Taxonomy (NCBI): domain Eukaryota; kingdom Metazoa; phylum Arthropoda; class Insecta; order Lepidoptera; family Micropterigidae; genus Micropterix; species Micropterix aruncella. Next base: position 18,502,909 of record OX155962.1, on the reverse strand, counting down.
TATATCTCATTAGATCGTTTTAAGGGCAAAACCTGGCAAAACAACACAAAGCTATCAAAGGATACATTTTTTTTAAAATATTGTGCTTGAAGGCGAATTGTGCTTGAAGGCGCCATAAAGAAAAAAAAACCGGCCAAGTGCGAGTCGGACTCGCGCACGAAGCGTTCCATTCTATACCATTAAGAGGCACCTATTACAGACTTATTATTGGAAAATAATGGATTACGGTTTATGCATAAGGTTTATCTTTCTATTTGTATATGAAAATCTTAATGCGGTTCACAGAATAGAAAAAAAAGGCAACCAGAAGTAGAAAAGAAACTGTCCTATTTATTCTGCCTCGGGCTTTAAAAATACAATTATTAGAACTTGAATTACCATTAAAAAATCAGTATCAATATACTTTTTTATAAAAATCTCAATATATATGTTGTACTTATTTATGAGTGTTTTTCATTGAAACAGGGTAGACAATAAGATTTTTTGCACTGAGTGCACTGAGTCAAAATCTTTTTGGATTTTTTATCAGCTTCACGAGATGGTAAAAATGTGCGTAATTTTTGGTAACAACCAACACATCTTCTCCTTTTTTCACCCTTTTCGAGGCAATGGCGTGCGCTTTCAGGTGCTGAAAAATAACAAAAATGTAAAGATAACGTAATAAAACTGACATTGTTACTTAGGTTAGATCGTAGATGAGAATAACAATGATAATGTAGGTATAACTGCATCAAATGAATGTGTTTGTTTTATACTTAAAATGTTGAAAGAGTAGGTAGGTAAGGTAGCTTAAATTCAGAATAATTAAAAGGAAACAATAATAAATAACTTAATAATGACCAAATGTCAAGCTTAGTTTATGAAAGCTTCAACACGTTGACTGTCAAGAAATATATCTAAGCATTACATTACCTGGGGTCTCATCGATTTCCTTTTTTATTAAAGATTCTATAAGTTTCTCCACAAAGAGTCTTTTTGGTAACTTTTTTCCATCAGTTTGGATTGAATTAAACACAATCCAGGCATTAATTAGCGCCGTACCAAATATTAGCTCCATTACAACTTTTCTCCACCATTTGATTCCTCTCTTCAAAGTTGTATAATAAGAAGACATCTGGTCAGAAAAGTCAATGCCTTTTTTTGTTTTATTGTACAGCAAAACACATCCCGGTTTTTTTATGCATTCGTCGGTTCCTCTCTTCTTTTTTCCAGTATCTATCAGGTTATCATCGTGATCTTTGCACGTAGTCAACATCAAAACATTCCGTTTATCCATCCATTTCATTACCTTTACGCCCTTTTTGTTCATTTTTCCAATAATTTCGCCTTTCTGCAATTTGTAACTAGTAACTTGCTTTGGCAGATATTTCCGTATTTTATTAAGTGTTCCACATAAAAATGTTTTTTGTGATAGAAGATCTTCTGCCAGGCCCAACGAAGTGTAGTAATTGTCTACTATTACGATTCTACCCATTTCTGTCAGATTTGTCATCAATCTTAACACTACTTTTTTACTGTGTTCTAATTCTTTTTTCTGATTTTTTTTCCCTGTATAAACCTCTAACCCGAAGGTTATACTTCTGAAAGTATAACCTTCGGGAGTGCAAAGCTTATAAAGCTTTACGTCGTACCGGTGTGATTTGTTTTTTATGTATTGGCGAAAACCTAGTCTTCCTCTCCATGGTATCATGGTTTCATCGATTACCACATACTTTCGAGGATTTGCAATACGTCGAAAGTTTTCTGTAATCTTTGTGAACATATTTCTAATTTTATATAGTTTGTCAGTTTGGTCTTCATTACTTACGTCACTGACATGCCAGCATTTAAGTAGCAATAAAAATCTGTCTCTTGTCATTACTGAAGAAATAAATTCGTTTCGATACAATTTGTTTCTGCTCCAGTATAAATTTAAATTAGGAACTCTACACAAACCCATTGCCATTAAAACAGCCAAAAATGTTCTCATTTCCTGAGAACTGGTGTCACTCCATTTTGTCATGCGTGAATTACGTTTCATATTTTGTTGATTTATTTGTATATACTTTTGTGCGTAAGCATTTGTTTCAGATACCATTATATCAATCATCTCATCTGTAACAAACATCTTGTATATATCTTCAGGTGTAACTCCCACAAACGGGGGTAAATTAAACGTACATTCTCCAGCGAATTCATTAAAAGTTATGGGACTTTCCGATATATTTTCCCACTCATCGTGATCTTTAGCTTGCGTGCCGGGTAATGTTTCGTCCGTGACTAAAATGTCATCTTCTGTAGCTTCTTCATATTCACTATCTGGAGATAAATCCTGATCTGAATGAACGCAATTTTCCATTGAAGCATACTCTTCCGAATCACTACACTCTTCCTCCGAAGGACTATAATCATTGTCAGTACCGCTAAAATTATCATCTTCCATATTATTACTCTCATCCAACTCAGGTGATTTTCGAATATTCTGCACACTGTGACATATTTTATTTGTTTGTATTATATTATTGTTTTCGCAGTCTATATGTTCAATAATATCATATTCGACAATATCAGGTGATTTTAGAACAGTTGGCAATTTGTTATTCATGTCTCGTTTTCCTTTAACATTGTCATCAGGAATACTTTCTATAATTACAGAGACCTCTATTTCATGACTTTTTTTGGATTTGGACGGATTAAAGTCTTCTGAATATGTACATTCGGATGTAACATTTTCTCTCGGTCTTTTTTGTGTCGGAGTACGAAGTAATTGTTGAATGTTGTCCTCACTAAGTGATATATTACAATCCAGTAAATTTGAGCGTGAGATTTCTGACAAAGATCCAGCTCTGCTCTCCGTAGTTATATGAGGAAAATCTTTTGAAGGGGAACCTATAGGATTTTGTTTTTTTATTAGTGAGGTTGAAGCACTAGAAGCGGACAAGCGAACATTCTGCAATATTTGACAAGTTTTTCCGGTACTAGGACTGAGATACACTGTTTCTTCTTGTGTTTTGAGTTGAATAGTTTTTCGGATGTTTGGACTGAGGTTAACTGTTTCTTCTGGTTCTTTCACTTGATCAGGATAAATTGATTTTTTTTAGTGGCAGTCTGAGCACGTGTTTTTGCTTTGTGTTGTAATGTTCTTGTATTTGCAATAATTATAGAGCTTGGGTGCCCATGTAAGAAAGTATATTGTTTTGTATTGTCATACTGTTGTTTATCAATGACACATTCTTGTTGTGAGCTAAATTCATGTAAAGGTACGATTTTTTCAGTTATATTTGGTTCAGTAGAAAAATATGTTTTTTGACGTTTTTTTGTTGGAAAAATCTCTTCATCACTCTCATCGTCAAACACATTTTCAATTGGCAATGTTGGCCGATTGGTTGGTTGGACATCACTTCTCGGTGGACTCTGAAAAAAATGACTCACATATTGTATTTTGCATAAACAGGCAGTTCTCAGCCACCAGTAGCTATTTATTGAGTGTACTGATCAAAACACGGTAAAAAAATAGAATAGAAATGACAAGAAAAAAAAACGATACGCAAATAAAGCTGTGTGGTGCCGGCGGCGAATAGTACCAACCCATTTCATCCCGTGGGTGTCGTAAAAGGCGACTAAGGGAATAAAGGAACACAGAAGACGGGCAGCAGCGTCTCTGAACCGTTTGACATCTTACTGCGATCGCCAACCCGCCTGCCAAGCGTGGCGATTATGGCAATTCCTCCCAAATGTTTGGGAGAGGCCCTTGCCCAGCAGTGGGATCCCTACGGGCTACTAAAAAAAAAAAAAGCGGGCTCACCGACTAGTTTAGGTATTATGATATTCAAAGTAGGTACTTTTCTTTATAGACTATTTAATAGATCGCCAAAAATGTCTCTAAGTTCAATCATTTTCATATAAGTAACCAGGTTTGTAAAATATCAAAATGTCTTCGTCATAGTGACAATTCAGTACCTAATTAAAAATATTGGCTTTGTATGACCGGTACACTTGAAAATAGAATTAATTAATAAGCTGCTAGAGAAAGCCTTTGCTTGGTGATAGTTTAAACAAAGTGTTATTCTTAGGTAAATGAAAACCCTCTTTAGGTGGTGATACAACTCGTGAAAGTAAACAAGTTTCATCAAAATAAAAGAAAGAAAAAATATAATACTTCCTATACAAAGTCCCAAGAGTAAGTTTTGTGTGACAAGTTAATTTTACAAATTTTCTTAAAAAAGTATTTTTACAAACGATAAAAAAGTATTTTTATCGTTTTCTTATGAAAGTTGTTCTATTTCGCGAGTGGTTACAACCTAGGAGGGTTCGCTATATTAGATGTTATATTATTATTCATGTAAGTGGTGCAAAATATAAACAGCAGTTTAAAAATAGAGATGAATTTGGCATGCTTATTCATTACAAAAAACAAACTCACACACACACACACCACACACTTTTAAAGAAAGTTTTTAAGATTTGTTTTACAATAAATACTTAGAATCCCAGTCCCACTCCGTAAACGCTTTATTCATGAACCGATAGCAGATTTAATCGAGACGCATTAAGCCTAGATTTCGAGTGAAGACTGAAGCGAGTGAAGCTGCGGTATATTATATATAATATACTGTCATTTTATACCAAATAGTCTGTATGCTACATCTTTCTTCTCAAGCTTTATTATGGTCCAGATTATTTACATGCGATTACATTTGGCAGCACCTTATGTTGTTGAATATTATGTTAAAAGTTTAATATAAAAACGGTGTATTAGTTAGTGCAAAATTAATTCTCGTATCAAGCTTTTCACACAAGTAATCTTATAGATAAATGTTAGAAATATCATATCCACGCATGCTTATACAAAACGTACTTACAAACACTGTAATCCTTTATTTAAGATGGCTAAAAACAAAACATTTCATATTAAAATATTGAGTTTCTTAAATTACTAAATTAAATTACACAATAATTTCTGTACTTTTACCATCGTACAATAATATACTCCGCCTGGTGCTCTCTTCCGACCACGTGACATATATCGTAAAATTTACATAAGTCGAATCTAACACACTTAACAAACTTGGTGATTAAAAATATCCCTTTACATAGGTATTTTGTTGTTTTTAACTTTTTAGTATTATTGTAATAGCGGCCTACATAATTTGAGAAAACTTCAACTATCTATCTATCGCGACAAACGGACAGACAGCGAAGTCTTAGTAATAGAGGGTCCTGTTTTTATCCTTTCGATACGGAACCCTAAAAATCTTTAATATTTATATACCTACTTTCAAAACCTAGACAAAGAACTACTGAAATATTAATTATATTACTTACCTGTTTTGTCAACGGCTGCTTTGCGTTTCTTGTGGAGTTTTTCACTACCTACAAAAATATCAATTAAGTGTTAAGTCCTAATAATAATAACATTATTATCACGATATAGAATAATAGGTAATTCTAGATATGCTGCAAAGTATTAGGTACGTCAATAATCGTTATTACCAATAATATCTTTAGGTATAATATACTTAAGTAATAATATCTTACACTTACTTTAGGTACATAGCTACCAAGATAAGAAAAAACTAGGTACTTACTGAAGATTTTTTCATTAAAAACTTACCTGTTTTGCTCTGTTTCTGGGTTTTTTAAAATTAACTTCTTCCGACATCGTTTAGACATGTTCGGCGCTGTAAAAGGACGTGCTCTCCAATCGACGTGATGCACAACACTGGTCGCGGGAAGCTCGCGTTGAGTGCGGTACGAGGTCAGGGGGGATATGGGACGTTTTAGCCTCGTTCCGCACTGCATTAAAATTATATTAATTCAGTGCGGCACGAGGCCTAAGACATCCGGTACCAAGGTAGGTACACCACCGAGTCCGCAACCATTAGTGATCTCAAATATATATTTATCTCTTTCCTACACTGGACCAAACCAAAGCTATGCCATTCGCACGACAGAGAAATTCACTTTTTTGCTTGCCGCACCACAGGGAAGTTGCATCAGGGGTGATTTAGGCCTCGCTTCGCACTTAACGTGTTAATACTAGACGCTTACGTCTTTTGAAGGGGAGGCAGGATAAAACTGCTCTAGAGGATTAGCGGACTGATTCGACAGGGCGGAGAGGGGGCAACTGCAATGTACGTACGTTATATTACTTGCTACTCACTATTCAGTAATAATCATTTTGGTTATTTGTTCATATTTATATTGCAGGAAAACCATTATTTTGAGTCTAAAATCACCTAACAAAAATTAAGACTTTTAAATTTTCCCCAAAAATTCAACCTTCTTGCAGCAGTATTAAATTTTGAATACAAACTTACAAACTTACAAACATTATTTCTTTATAATATTAGTATATAAATAAGGCAAAAAAACGGTAGTTTTGTTATTACGCAATTTCTCACTGAAAAACAGAACTGATCGATATATCGCACGGTTGCAAAAAGTATACCATTCATCTCACGTTTAACTGAGTAAAAGTGCATGCTTCATTCATTGCTAAAGTACATGCTTTCTTCCTATTTCATATTCTCTTACCGTTTTCACCCTCATATATTACATACATATCTCGAAGTCGTACAGCCTACAATTTCTATAGAGCCTAGACAAACCTTTCAAAATCTATTATTTCCTTTTATTTAGTATTTATGTTACAAGGATTTAGCACAGTATACCGAATTAGAAGTGTAATAATATATAATATATACTCTATAAGTATATAGTCATAACATAGTCTTGAGCGGCAGGGCGATGAGGAGTTAGGGTACCTAGGAAGTAAGCAGAGGGATACGTCTCAGCGTACGCCTTTGGTTGGCGTTACGTGCGGGTTGAGGTTGGTAAATTTTTCGAATATTTGAATATCTGCGTCAGCGGAGTAGTGGCCATATAGAGGCCACGTGAGATCCCTTAGGACTTGTCACGTCACTCGCTTCGATTTCAATTATGTTCTAAGAAAAGCTACTATCTGTTTACTGTGGACTGTATGGTCTCTCGCTTAATTTTTTAACCAAATTGAATCGAAAATGGTATGCAATAAGCACACTCCTGAATGAAATGATAAATTGGGAATGATTTTTACATTAAGACAAAAACTTAAGACAAAGCTTAACCACCTCATTTTTGAAAAAAACAAGTTGAAAACTAAGTTTCAAATTTGTTTTTTTTAATAATTTTTGGTTTCTAGTATATATATTTTTATACATAAATTTTTGAATTTAATTTTGTGTACATAATTATACTCGCGTGGACATAGTTATAAATTAATACATTGGCCTATCTTTTCCTAACTATTTCTTAATATGCTTACCGTACGGCAGTGCACGGTGCACCGCTCCTATTCAGTCCACTGTCCGATTCGATTCAGTAGCGCTGAGGCTATTATCCGACGAAATGGGTGGTTCTGTGGTGATGGTTTCGGACAATCTGCGATGATTCATCAATTTCTTTACGTATATGTATGATTATTGAAGAATTTTAATCCACATCCAGATCTGTTTAACATTGTTTTGACGCCGAGAAAAAAGTGGTAGCCATTTAAATTACAAATACCTATGAGATGTACTTTAGTCAAATTTCCCATCTCGTTAATGAACTGTTGGATAAATATGACTTTCACTTTTTTCATAGAAATATCACTTTCTTCCATACTTCGATACGTGTTTTTAAACGACTTCAAAAAATGAGGAGGCTATCAATTCGGTTGCTTCTTTTTTTAAATGTTTTTTATTACCTCAGAACTCTGTCATTTATGAACCGATTGGATGACGCCGATTTGTTTTTGTTCGAAAGGATATACTTCCAGATTGGTCCCATTTTTATCAATAGGGGAAAATCCCCTAACGCCGCACGGCACCTCGCGTCGGACACTAATAGTATCTCGATAAGTCACGGTGCTATCGATACAAAGACGTTGGAAAAGGAAAAGGGTACGCTTCCCCGCACCCTTTTCACCCGTCTTTGTATCGATCGCGCCGCGACTTGTCGAGATACTATTAGTGTCCGTCGCTAGGTGGCGTCTGGCGTTGGGGGACTTCCCCCTATTCTGTTCTGGTGATTGGATCTATGACGAATTGAGGGTACTCCTCAAATATTATCATATAAAGTTGAAAATGTACATGTCGGTTCAGTTCCGATGACAATGCATTTTTTATGGTAAGCATGGCCTGACGGTCAACAGCACAGACACGACATTTTGTATACGCATTCAATTATAATAGCTTGTTATAAGTTTCACCATGATACGGCTGCTGCACCCAGGGTTGGCTCCCCACAAGGGGACTCCTCAGCGGTCAACAGCAGACACGAAATTTTGTATATGCAATTAATTACGACAGCCCGTTCTGAGTTTCACCAGGACTGCGGCATCCAAGGTTGGCTTCCAACGAAAGAACTCATCAACGATCAACAGCACAGACACGAAATTTTGTATACGCATTAAATTATGATAGCCTATCCTAAGTTGCGCCATGAAATGGCTCCTGGACTTATAAAAAAAAAATAGGTCGGTTTTTTTTTTCGTTAAAATGTTGTATTATGTTTTAATACGAAGCTATTATACGATGTGAGATTTTGAGAAACCGTGTATGTTAAAACCACTTATAATAGTATAATTGTAATACTACATTATAGCATAAAACATACGTGCTTCGTCCTTTTTTGCATTTCTAATTTCATTCCACCTTATAAAATCATAAATTACCGTTTACCAGCGGACAATTATTCAAAATCCATTATGCACGACGTGTACCCGTAAACGTAACCAGCGTAATTACAGCTCTAAGACCTTTAGCCGGTTATATCGCAAATCCGAAGAAGTTGCACCAAAATTATGGCCGTCATGGCAGTTGAAATCCATTGAGCGAAATGTCAAAATCGTGTGACATTTACACAGTCGCGACGCGATTATATTAGCAGGTTCATTGGCTGCGCTGATGCTAATATTGCAAGATTTTGGAGATTAATATTAAATGAAACCCAATAAATCAATTTATATACATATCATATATAATACGTAAATAGACAAAAGGGGGAAATTGTTTTTTAGTATTTAGTTGAAAAACATATTTTTTACAGGAGGAGCCACTACCAATTCTTTTGATAGGTATTTATATATTTACACTACATACATTAAACGTTATTTAATCAAAATAAAAATAAAAAAATAATATTTTTTTGTTTTTAAATCAACAAAAATGTGTTTTCCCCTTGAGTAACATACGGTTGTTCAAAAATTTTCGATGGGGTGTATCTGTATATCAAACCAAACAATATTTTTTTATATTTTTTTTTCCCTGAGGAGTTTTATGTTTAGAATTCTACACGAAAAACTAAGTTGAAAACTATCGGTAATTTTTTTTTTTTGGCTTATGCGGTAGTTTACGAGAAAAACTTTTTTTCCAAATTTGAAATATATATTTTTTAAACAGTAATAAAGGCCCAAAACAATGAAGCTGATTGTAGATGATCGAGTTGATCAAGTTGTAGATGATTTTTAACTCCTTTTCGCGATCTCCGAATGAAATCTGTATAATAGACGGACGATAGACAGAGACTGTGGAGAAAGGACTATCCTTCGGAAAATAGGGGGGTTGGTAACCCTGGGCACAGTACTGTGCCCTGGGTAAGAGTCATCGTACGGGCATAAGGCAACTACCTCTCTCAAAGGGTGAAAAATTGACGTTTTGCAACGCCCCGTGCAATATGGGTCTTGTAGCGAATTTCTTAGTCTTTCGTACTATTATGCGAAATTTCAATATTTTACTTCTTTTCTTAATACAAATAAATACATAAAAAGTCTTTTATTAATAAAAATAAACAAAACCCTTTTGGTAATTTGCATATTTCTTGTAATCTATCGGGTTAAATAACTCATAACTATAGAAGATAATACGTACCAAGTATAGGATTAAAATGTGATTATGTCATCCTCCAGGGTTCATCAATGTATGTTTTCAGTTTATTTATTCCATCATAACTTCTAAACGCTTGAACCGATTTAGAAGCGTGTGGTATTGTTAGAATCGTTATGTCATCCCAAGTGTCATATGGTACATGTAAATCCAAATATCCAGTAAATTGTTATTTTAATTTCCTAAAACTTTACCTGTCCAAATATTAAGTAAGTAGTTGTCTAGATTTTCGAATGTCAACAAATTAACATATATACATCGTTTTTAGTTTCAAATAAAAGGTCTGATTCAGTATATTTCCGAAATATACATGTATCGATATGGATAAATACATGCCACAAATATTTTTTAGAAAACCTTAATAAAAGTCGTGTTTTTTAATTTTTTTAATATATTTATTTGCTTGCACTGTTATATTTTCCTATATTTTTATATTTACAATTATTTTTACTTGTAACTTTACCGTAGATGATTAATGTGTGTAATGTAGTACTTTGTGATCTCAATAAAATGGTTGATTTGATTATTAGGTATTACAGTAAACGCTTCTAGGTTTTACGATCATACTGTATATTTACTTTTATGCCCTATTTTAAATGAATAATTGCGAAAAAATAAACTGAACTGATATGGGGCATAGCCAATACAGTGCGCAGACAAAGAGGCTAGTTTTTATAACATGTTAATCCCATTTGTCTGCGATTTTTAAGAATAACTTGCGTGTCGGCCGGAGCACTATTCCCTTCGAGTAGCGGCATAATTTCATGGCAGACCGCGGTAATTTATTGGAATTTCTTGCAATATCGCCGCGCTCGACAAAAAGTACTATAACTATAGAACTGCTATAGCAATCATAAAAAGAACTGTGCGATAATCTCATTGAAATTTCGTATATAAAGTACTGAAATCTCATTTTGTAAAATAATTAGGTAATAATGAATAAATATGAGAAAGTCGAAAAAGTGAAAAAAACTCAGCATTTCTAACTTGTATTTGTCTTACGGAAAAATACGGAACACTATTTAGACATTGTAAATATTATCGTAATCTTTATTAGATTCTCTATCAAATGATATATTTCGTTTTGCTTATTTACATACAAAAATATTTAGATATTAGCTCATACAAAACAAAAAAAAAAAATATAATTCCTTGAAAAAAAAGATGAATTTTGACAATGAAATTTTACCAGAAATATCCGCGAAATGACCCACGAAATTATTCTAGCGGCTGTCTATGTATCTATGGTAATAATGAGATATTTGGTATGAATTTTAGGATGCGTTCGAATTAGAAAATAATATTACTGTGCGCAATCCGGGAGCAAGCCGCCAATATTGGTCGTTACGTAGTCAACGGTGTTCTGATGTGCAACCAAATTTGGTCGTTACGTAGCCGAAGGGTCAACGCTTTGTTGATATTTTCGTTCGCGAATGAGGTCAAATCGACAAAAAAACGTCGTCGAGCGCGACGTCCTCTTCCTCAAAAAAGGCTCAACGCTACTTCCGCGTGTAAAAAAAGCGTAATCAAAGCCGTCAAGTTGGAGAAGCTGTTCGCCCCGAGGGCTCCACACCAGACACCAGGAGCCGCGTCTCGTTCCGTCTCGCTCTCTCCGAAGCGAGCGTTGGTGTTTCGCTCGCGCGCTGCACCTGCGCTCGCGCACACACCCACACAGCACACAAACAACACGAATACAGCGATTGTGACATGCATATGCATTGCGTGTCACACCCGCTGTAATCGTCCAGCAATTGATATTTCCCACTGGGAAACATAATTACTTATCTTGAAAATACACCTCTATATGTATAAGGAGAGAGATAGAGGATTGTATCACATTTAATTTACTTTATTTTTATTTTATTTTATTTTATTAATGGTAGAGGTGATACATTTTTATTACATTTTTTCATTACTTAGTTAAAGACAGTGTTCATATATTTACAACAATGTATACATATATTTACAACAACCTATGTATATAACAATATATTTACAAATGCATATATTTACAATATATTTACAACAATACATATATTTACAACATTGTATACGTCCGCCTTAGAGCAAGCTATAGCCTAGTTAGATAACATTAAAATAGGATCACTGGCAACAGTTTATGGCATATCACGTTATAAGTTTTTTTAATACTGGACTTTTGTGTATGACATGTGAATTGTAGGTGCGTTTCCATTTCACTATAGATGATTGAGAATTACAAATTAATTAAAAAAATAAATTAAACAAATAAACACTCTTCTGTAGATAATAATATGTAGCAGCAAAAGATCAAACCTACCCTATTTTGAAATCTCTTTCACGTCCACATCTAAAACTTTATACAAAAATAAACAAACGTGATTATTTATAATCCAGTCCAGACGATAATATAATTTAGCTAAATTGAAATACATGTTCCTGATGCAAGTTTAGCAAAATTTTAAATTATTATAGTTAATTTACCATGCGTAAGTCTTAAGAGATGAACACGAAGAAAAAAATATATACTCCACAGCCAATGAAAATGCATAGAAATATACGCTGTAGAAAACTAAATATTATGCAATAGCTCGAGATAATAGCCTATAAACATGGTGATTCTCGCCTGGGTATGCCATTTCACAGCAATGTGCAGTGAAATAAGGCAGCAGGAGCCTTGGCTAGGGTGGGATCTTCGAAACCCTTCCTGGGATCAGAACCGGTCATAGGCATATTAGACTATCTTCTAAAGATGGTCCCCAAAAAGAGGTTAGAGGGAGAACAGGAAATTTACTGGAGGGACATGTCCGGTGAGACAATCTAAAGGCCTTATTTAGCCGCCCTTAGATGTTGCACTGCTCAAACTGGGCAACCTCCAAATAAAAACAGGACAAATGACAGACGACTCAATGCATTTCCTAAGACGCCGTGGTCATCAAGCATTGCCACACTATCAGCTGCCGCCCGAGGAGACAATGAGAAGAGAAGAACAGGACTTATGAAAAGGTTTTCCTAAATATAATTTGAAAAAATGCCTATAAACTTTAGACAAAAACATAAATATAAGAATAAAATAATGATGTTAATATCACTAGAATTAGAATAAAATATAAATATTAGAATAAAATAATTATATTAATATTACAATATAAATAATGATATTAATATAACTAGAAACACAGATTATACTTATCACACAACTTCGGGAAAAGACAGAAAGACTGACTGAAGAAATGAAACAATATTCAATAATAGCATGATAGATATGGATTGTTGATAGATTTGTTGAAACAGAAATATATGTATGTAATAGTTGCCAAAGTAAACCTATCAAAATTCCAAATATTACAAAAGATAACGCAGGTTGATATTTTCGTGCTATTAAATTATATTTTACAAGAAATGTCTCATTTTAAAATACTGTTTCCAGAATCGGTGTTTGGTCGAGACATTGATAATATAGAAAAAAAATCTTTCAATTTATAAACTGATCACTAGAGCAAGTTAAATGACGAACCAGACCTGTGGGTACTATTAAACCTGTACAGGAATATAATTGTGCTTATAATGCGACAACCAGAGTTAAGATCTCGCCATTAAAATGCAATTTTTATAAGACGCTGCTTTGGGCCTCTTCCAACGGTTAATTATCATTATAGTCGACCGCGTGGCCGTCGCTTACGCCCTTTCTCAAGCGAGCCGTTTGGTTTGTTTACATCGCATATAGCGACTGCAGTATTATGCATTCGTTGGATCATTTTATACTGGCTCTCAACCGGTTGTGTCTCAAGCGACATGGATATTTACGACCGAATTTGTATCTTACACACAAGCACACTGAACCGCAAATTTGCATATCATTATTACTGTGATGCGGTGATCGCCAATGTCTGATGAAATTTGACATAATTTTAACCGAGTGTTTTATTATAGGAATATTGTATAACCTAGTAAAAAAAAGGTATATTAAACCAAGGCGTTAAAATAGTGCTAAATCCCACCAGAATAGGAAAATACAGAAACTACATTGTCAAAACAGAAGATGAAATATCTTTATCAGGATGATAAATGATAGAATTTAATGAAGAATACAAAAATATTACAAGATATTCTTATAATAATAGTCTTTTCATAAAGGAAAACTCTTAAGTAAATTATGTGTGCAAAGCAGTGCTTAAATATTTCATTGAATATTTTTTTATATAATATATAATATAATATCATATATTATAAGTTATAAAATAATACATCATATTTATATATAATATAGTATAACATAATAAAATATAACATATTATAATCTGTATATCTGTTAATCCATAATTTACATCTGTATATTCTATAATTTGTGGTTAGAAATAAAATATTTTAATATATCATACTTTCGCATTTATCTCTAGTATAATTCGAGAGCCAATGAGACACCCGCCTCTTGAACTGGTTGTAGGTTATGTTTAAAATCTGACCTGTGTACGAGTTAAATATATTATAGAGTTTAGGTCCGAGATATGCGTAGTGTCGTTGTCCGTATACAGTCCTCATTTTCGGTTGAATCTGTTTGTCTTTTTGTCTAGTGTTGTGTTTGTGCTCTGGTTTGGCTTTATCCGTGTTCCTCATAAGGCCCCTCCGATAGCGCACCAGAACAGCGCGTATGTATAGTTGGCGTACGTCAAGTACTTTAAAGTCTGTATATAGGTCGTCTGACGGGGAGCGATATGGCTTCTTGTTAATGACTCTGAGCAAAGCCTTTTGCGCTTTGACCAGTGGGTCAAGATTTGTTTTTGCCATACCGCCCTAACCGATTTGTCCGTATGTAAGTAGAGTCTGCGCCAGTGCATAGTAAACAGTCCGTAGTAGGATAATGTTGAGTATGCTTTTTATATTTTTAAATATTTAAATCAACTTACTAGTCCGTTTAGTCCTAACCTCAATGTGTTGTGTCAGTTTTAGATTTTGGTCAATGACTATTCCTAGATATATTATTTTGTTCGTCCGTTCAAGTGGTAAACATGTACAGTTCATGTAGTCGCATTTATGTAACGTAATATGATGGATAGTAGTAGTAGTAGTTGTTGTTAAAGAAGTGGGGGGCTTGTATCCAGTCCTTGATGTCACCTTGATCTATAAGACCTTTTTTATCCACTTTGTGGTTAAGTCAATGGTCTGCTAGAAGCCCTGTACTATTTACCAGTCCATATAGATCATTGACCTTCAGGTTGGGCAGGTCGCTGGGTTTGAGAAAGGCTCGTCCCAGTAAACTGTGTCTTTTTGCGGCGAGGCCTGGGCAGCGACCAACGATATGTATTCTGTCTTCAGGACATAATACTAGAAGAGTAACAGTTTGGAAAACCTTGTATTGCACAATCGCTGCCTCGCTCCGACCTACGCGCGCATCTCTTCTCTCTCCCTCGCACATACGGAGTTGTAGCTTTTCTGTCGTAAGCTCTCTGTTGCACTTATGGCTCGATCGATAGAGGCAGCGCGCACGCAGTGTGCTCTGCGGTGCAGGCCCTCGGGCCAACGATTATTTATCCCGACGTTGTATGAGCTCGGTCAAAGCCATACAACGTGATACATCTTGTTAGGGAAGAGGAGCCGAATTGATTCCGAGCGAGATACGGATTATTTAATTATATTATTAATATTAGCGAATCTTTTTATTCTGGGGATGATGGAGATACGGATTGTAAACGTGGACATTATCATATCTAGGATACTTAAAAGTTGCTGTAGTTAAAGCATTGCCTTTACAGTTTTATTTTAATGTCCTCATGGCTTACATGCTTCTTTAATTCAACACTTATCTTAAATGATATATTTCATACTAACATCTTAAAAAAAGACTTATGTTGGAGTGGCTATATACATACCCATATATTGAGTAAAACTATAAAAAGTAATTTCTCTATTAGTCATTTGTACAAAGACGGAAAACATTTATAAGTGTTGTTTTTATACGACTGCCCAACAAAAAAGGAGTGTTATGTGTTCTGGATATATTTATGTATATTTTCCGTTTCTTTATTCCACCATAACTTCTAAACGCTTTAGAAGTGTGTGGTATTGTTAGAATCGTTATGTCATCCAGAGTGTCACAGGATATGTGCGATGACCACTTGCTCTCATATATAGAGAAAGCAGCTTCTTCGATATAATTCGACGTGTTACGTGATGGTTACATAACAGTCATCATTTTATTTTTCGTCAGTTTATTTTATCGATCTTCTTCTTTGCGGCCGCCAGGAATAAAACCTGTAGGGCCAGCAACGAATAGAAATTTTCAGAATTTTAATTCAGCAAAATAAATTAAACAAAATATACCTTAACAACAGTATACCCCACTTAACTGGCCAAATATGAAGTATGTAGTTTTCTTAATGTCCAAATGTCAATAAATTACCAAAAATATGTCGCTTTTAGTATAATTTTACAATGTTTCCTACAATTTCACAGCCAACTTTTCATTCTCTTTTATAGCCATTGTTTTAATTTTACTTATATATTATTTCTTTTGTTTTCCCTACTCCACTAGGTTGGCCAAAATGCCTATAGCGATAAAATGTTTACGACCCGTGACCATAGGAGTGAGCAAGAGCCATTGCTATTAAGCGAGAAAGCTTGCTGTTCTAGCAAGTGTTTATGCGGTTATGCGTTTGTATATATAGATATATGCATGTTGTATTTAATATTATTTGAACTACAGCGATCGATAAGTGGGAATATAATTACACCTGCATAATATTCTACAGATAACTTCTTCTTCCTCAGTCTGGTATGGTCCACTCCTGGAAGTAGGACTCTTCCTTCTTTTTCCACGTCTGTCTGTCAGCTGCTGCTCTCAGCCTATTGGTCCCTGTTGCTTTTGTGATGTCGTACTGTCATCGTAGTTGTGGTCTCCCTACGCGTCCCTTTGTGGTTCTTAGTCTCCACTGGACAAGCCTCATCGGCCACCTCGCATCATCCTGCCATACGACGTGACCTGCAGATACTATCTACAGATAATATGTATTTATTAATTTTATGTATTTATTTCGTTACGTTCCTCTGTTACAGCTTATCGTAATAGTATAATATAATAACACTAATAGTATCTTAGAATTAAACCCACATCATAAATATTAAGCTTATATTGCGATGATATGTCCCATGTCCCCAACTAAGTATAAACATTATTCTGGAGCGGACTGTGAGCCCCTTGCGTTTCTTCGGAATTTGAAATCGGAATTAGGTCATGCCAGCGAGAGTGTAAAGTAACAGGTCAGGTTTCTATATTTTCCAATATTAGTTGACGAAGAAACGCAATCGAACCCATTATTCAATAATCAACTCAAGTTATAATTCATTTAGACTGAAACCAATGATACATATTTAAATGAAAGATGGTCAAATGGTATTTGTAAGGATCAACAATAGAAGGATATAAGAAAATAGGAAACTCAAAAGATGTGATCATTAGTAAAATTGTAAAAGAAAGAAAAGAAAATAAAAGAAGAAAAGAATGGAGAAGTCAAGTAAACCCGAAATATACTGGATAAGTTATATGGATGTGTGGTCTTAGAAAGTCATTAACACGACATCATAAACCATACGAAATTCTACAGAGTGTCGAACCAGGAAAAATATATAAGTGGTCACAATACTTGCGCATTTCTCAGTGCACATACTTCAGAATATGAAAAAAGGAGAAGTGATGACAATATTGATCACCAATAATACGAGTAATATTGCAGCCCAGGACTAGGAAAGAAGCTATATGGAAAATATCTGTTTGATCAGTAAACGATATTAATCACAACATTTCATGACACTAGACAAAACTAATTGTAGTTTTACTATTTTTTTTCTAGAATATAATTATTAACTATTTATTTGCAATTAAAATTTTGAACATAATAAGGCGAATTTATAGCCACATGTCAATATCTTACAACTAACCTAATCACATAGCTGAGGTACATGCGTGGGTTGTGGAAATAAAGAATAATAAGTTTATCTTTATAAAATACAAACCATTATATTTGAAACCAAGAATGTCTGAGGATAGAACATTGGGAGAGGATGAAGAGGGAAAAGGAAAAAACTAGTTACTTCTTAGAAAAGTAGGTAGTAATTTTTGAGGTGAGTCTTTAAAATGTGGAAATAAGGCAAGTTTTGTAAATTTGCTGGAAGATCGTTCCAGAGTCTTGCTTCATGGACACAAAAAGAATGGGAGTAGAAATCAGTATACGACAGGAAATTTTGAGTAAATTGGCGGAGGCTGACCGAAGTACGAAACTGTGGGACCTAAATGGTTCAAAAAGCTCCTGGATAAACGCTGGTGTTAATTGGGAGAGTACATGCTGGAGGAGAGCATGTACACTATATGAACATTTCTTCTTTGACGTACTGGCAATATAAGCTTGTTCATACAGGGCTGTATGCTATGATTAGGACTTGGCTTTTGATTTGAGTTTATTGGTAGATCCCAAAAAGAAAAAAGACCGGGAGATGGATGAAATCGATTGCTCGGTAAAATCACTAAAAAACAAAAAATAATAATAATAGTGCGCTGCTCAAGGATAGCAGGTAAAAATATCTACTAAAAGTCTAATGACGCGCTACCTCCGATTCGTCTGACCTGAGCAGTGAATAAGGCTGCTGGCTATCTCATTGACACTAAAAGCCAGGTAGTCCCGAGGCCACTCCCACAGCCGGCTAAACGTTGCCAATTTTCAATTTTGTGGAACAGCTAGCAAACATTACATTCACTTAATTCGACCGTACAATTTGTCAAACTTAAACTGGATCCATTTGTCCTTTTCATGCATGAAAGTACCGCATGATATTATAGACAAGATCATAAACTGATTTATCGGGTAGCCTGGACAAGGAATTCTACCCTGGAAAACGGCGGTTGCAAAATTGCCGAAACGTCGGGTGCTTCAAAATTCACGCTGTAAATACGCCTATAATCTTGTTTATAATGTCTTACAGCCGTTATAGTCTTCGATTTCGAACCTCATGATGCTAAAAAGAAAACACGTCTTATACAGTACAATTTATTCTCATGTGAGGAATGTATCAGAATGCTGCCAACCTTAAAATTTGAGTCGACGCTGCGAATGGCTTCATCCATTTTAATCGATGAAAATTTCATTTTGCAAGTTAATAAATAATTCGGCAGCAGCATATGACACAGAGTATATTTATCTCTTTTGGCTCATACGTTCGTTATTAAGCTAGATATAGTACCACATAAAATTAATTTCCGATTAAATATAAATAATTAAAAAATACTGCCAATTAAATGAATTAATTATAATTATAATTAATTAAAAAATACTGCCAAATACTTGAAGAATAAAAATGAGTGTCGTAGTTATGATCATCCGCATTTCATTTCATATTGTTTATAATAAATATTCATAGACAACTGAGATTTGTGTTGTGAGTTTTGTGGGAAACCATGTTTGTTATGTTATGTTACTACTGTTAATTGTGAAAATTCAGTGAGCGTATTTATTACCTTATGAGTATCACTTTCAACCAACCATACTACCACATACTATAATGTGTTTAATATGTATGTATGCGTGTAACATGGGTGTAAGCCTAGTCTTGTTATTGCATTCGATCGACAGAATTCAAATGCAATTCCTTTAATTTTATCCCAACGGAATATGGTGACTTAACCGGGAATCCAATCCTGAGCCTTGCACTGTAAAATCAGGCAACCTATACTATGCCACTATTTTAATAAACTGATTAGTATCTGGCAATTCACCTGTTTCATAAATAAAAGATTTTTCATTTTCAGAAAATGTTGCCGACTACCCAACGACAAATAAACATAAGACAGGTCTACTACGGATCCAGTATACGTTACGAGTCGATACTCGAAGTAAGAAAAGGCTAAGAGTTGATTATAAAACCGGTCTGAATGACGCAGTTGCTAATAATACACAGCAGTGTCGCGGGTTACCCCTTTGCGCTGGGCTTTTCAACCTGGATCAATGGGTTTATTAAATAAAAGTGTTTTTTTATATATTTAGTAAGAATAGGGTTTCACCTAGTAGAGCGAGACTCCTCTCCAGACTCATCATTATGGTTAGATTATTATTTTTCTTTAATATAGTATAAGTTGCACTATTATTAGTAAAATTTCAGGATTCACAGTTTACTTTTTTTACAAGTTTTAATCACTACACATGTCAGTACGTATGTATACATGTATGTATGTGGTCAAAAAAGTAACTCAATTTTTAACTCGGGAACTACCGAACCTTAACAGAAATATGCAGCATTCTAGGCCCCAACAATGATTTTCTGAAAGATATTTGAAATAAATATAGGTTGTAGGTTAATTTTCCGAGTTACCTGGGCGCCTCCAGGTTACTCGGGTTCTTTGCGCTTGGCTTTTCAACCTGGCCTAATGGATTCAATATAACTATTTTATTAAACATATATTTACTACTTTTGCACTGATTATTTGATAGAAACGAAGTTTATTATGACTTTTTTCTTCTAAACATTAATTATAGTGAAACAAGAAATAGAGCGTTTTCAATTATGCAGATCCTCCACTGCATTCAATCGCGTCGTTGGAAGTTGTGCATAATAAATGCACTACAAAAAAAAAAAAATTATTAATGATTGAAAGTTTGAGTGAGTGAGTGGTATGTACGGTCATCCCGACCAGAGATCACTGGGACCAAAACCGCATCTTTCCGCTGAATGCGATCATCTGGCAGAGTTGGATCATCTGAGAGAACAGAAGTTGGAATCAAACGACGAAATTCTAAAATAATAACGGCTCTAGGAAAACATGCAGTAGCATATCAATGTGCGTGCATGAAAACCCGAAAGAAAAAAAAGCAACTATATAATTTACCTATGCACACGTTGGAGTTGTTTTCTGCAATGGGCGAACCCGACACCTCAGGCTGTTATAACGATATAGATCTTTTTTTTTCAGCTGTGAGTCGACTACACAGTAACTCAGAGACAACACAGTCCACAGTGTTACCTGTCAGTCAGGGAGTAAATGGGCCCTTGCTGAGTTGGCCACGAAGACCCATTCTGTTCAGGGTTGGTCACACTCACGGGGCAACACCTATCCGACGGCCTCTACGCATGAAGTGCGAGCCTGGGTAGGATGGCCTTATGTTTAGTTTCCCCTGGGAATCCACCTTCTGGCGCTCCTGGACGCTCTGCGCACCGTGCGGCGTAAGCCAATCGACTGTGCACTCTGACTAACAGTCGGGGGAGTCTGGAATCAGTACTGTTTCCTATAGAGCGGGGGTGGTTGCGGACCTTACGGCGACTGCTCTTGAAACGACCATCGGCTATTCGATCCTGGGTGAACAGCCGGGCAAAGGACGCTGTGGTCCGCGATAGATTCGGTATACACCGTTTCACTGCTTCGTAAGGGAGAGGACCACGCAAGCGACCTCGAACTCGTAACCAATCGAGAGACCGGAGTAATCTGGTCACAATTGGGAGTAAGGTCGTGAGTGTAAGCCCGCTGGGTAACACTCCTGGCTATCTCGCGGTTAAGGCGTTGGCCTCTTACAAATTTGTGGCGGAGCTAGACGGTGAACTGTTTTGTCCAAGTCTTCTGCGCTCACTCCAGCGAGATAGAACGTCTAATCGTTAAAACTTCCTGAGGTGACGGGCTCGCCCGCTGTAGTCGACAACCCTAGTCCACAGTCTAGCTCCGCCAACATGCCCGTAAGATGCCGTCGCCTTACCGCGAGTCACTAGAATGTAAACCCAGCTAGCCAACCTCACGTTCTTACTATCAGATTTGCATGGATTTCTCCGTCCTCCGGTCTGGTCACAAATTCGAGGTCACCTGACGTAAGCAGTTATTCAGTTTGAATATTTTGCGGATGTTCACTCGGGATCAGCTGGCCAACGGATCGATTCAAGGGTTGAAGCAGTCAGGTCGACCACTATCCTTCGCTGTCATAGGAAACGTAAGTCTCCAGACCCTTCTTGTTATTTGCCAGCTTTTAGGGAGCTAATGGGCCCTTGCTGAGTTGGCCACGAAGACCCATTCTGTTTCAGGGTCGGTCACACTCACGGGTCAACACCCATCCGATGGCCTCCACGCATGGGGTGCGAGCCTGGGTAGGACACTGGGTCAACCAGTCTTCCCTGGGAACAATCCTCTGGCGCTCCTGGACGGTCTGCGCACCGACCGGCGCAAGCCAATCGATTGTGCTCTCCGACTAACAATCGGGGGAGTCTGGGAACTGTATTGTTTCCTATAGAGCGGGGGTAGTTGTCTACCTTACGGCGACTGCTCTTGAAATGACCATTGGCCATCCGATCCCGGTTCAGAGTCGGGCAAAGGACGCCTTGGTCCGCGACAGATTCGGTGCACTCCGTTTCACCGCTTCGTAAGGGAGAGGACCGCGCAAGCGACCTCGAACTCGGAACCAATCGAGAGACCGGAGAAATCTGGTCACAATTGGTAGTTAGGGCGCGAGTGCCGCCCGCCAGGTAACATACCTGGCTACTCGCGGTAAGGCGTTGGTCTCTAACGGGTTGTGGCGTAGCTAGACGTCGGATTGTTATGTCCCAAGTCTTCTACGCTCACTGCACGGTCTATAGAACGAACAATCGTTAAAACGTCCTGCGGTGACGGGTTCGCCCGTTGTGGTTGACAACTCAATATGTTATTTGCCAGCTGGGCATTCAACACCTAGCAAACCGGATGGTGCGCTAGCAGCCCAGTTCCGCCCGAGGTGTTTCTTCGAATCAGTTTGATCTTCTGATCCAAACCGCCTCCGACTGCAGGATTACAGCCGTAGCAGAACGTCACAGCGGCCCTGTTCGAGGAGACTACCAGATAGAAGTTGAACCATGAGTTGGGTAGGCCAGATGTCATAGATTTTTGGCCAACACCACCCAAGCTGCACGAAATTAGGAACTATGCGCAGAACGCTACGCTGCTCCGTTAGCACTACACGCGGGCAGAGTCACATTCAAAGTAGTCTGGGATACCCATTGAATCTGGGACCCAGGAATATACAAGGAAATGAGGAAGAAGGTACCCTAGCCAGAGAAGGGTCTTCCAACGCTTTCTGGGACCAGAACCGGCCATAGTCAAATGTATCCGTAACCAAAAATTGGCCACCAAAAAGTGGCTATATAAAGAACAGGAAATATACTTAAGCCATGCGCCCGGAATGAGAAAATATAAAGCCGTCATAAACCCACCTTTCGCAAATATATCTAAAGCAATGTTTAAACTGGGCATACTGTCAGGACGAATACTGTCAGGACTATATAAGAATACTGTCAGGACTAACGACATGACCTATTGTCCTCAACAAACACCTCAAATCGATCGGGAAGAGGACCAAAGATCTGAAAGCTCCACATATCTTATGCGAGTGTTACGCTCTACCCAAGTTAAGAGGAGCGCCTGGTTTAGACAAAAAAAAAACATTTTTTTCTGTTTTTTTTTTGCCTAAAGTAGAAATCTCATCATGAATCTTTTATATCAGTTTGATTAACATTTGAAAGATATAAAAATGTTTAGTAATAGGAAAAAAAATATTTTTGAGATAATGAATTGCAAATGTTTCTTCCGCCGCAGAAATAACGGTAATAGCGAGCGTAATTTTGCCTGAAACAGAAAAAAAAAGTAAGTTTATAATATTTACTTACGTATTTTGTAGTTATAATTTTTATAATTTTTCAAAGATTTAAAAAAATATATGGATTATCAACCGAAAATTCTGTGTTTAACTAGTAAGTAAAATATATAAAACCATTTTTTTTCCTATTTTTTAATTTCAAAAAGAAAAAAACCCTAATAATCTTTCAACCTTTTTTAGAACAACTCGATCCGTCACGTAGTTTTTTTTTAATCACCGGCGGAAAATTGAACAATTGGTTTAGAGAAAAACGTGTTTAAAGTTTTATTTAAAGAAAAGTAGTAAGTTTTTTACACTTACAACAATCTGAGCCTATAAGCTATTCCAGAGGTAAACGATTCATGAATAGATTTCAACTTTAAGTTAAAAAAAAAACATGAAAACTTTTTTTTTACTGTCTATACCAGGCTTCCCTTATGGCTAAAGATATCATGAATCCCTTATCAGGATGCTAAAGAACTGCTAATTTCTAGTTAGTACTCCACCCAGTAGTCCCCTGCCACTAGAAGAGTGGACTACCGTGCGTGGATCGAGGCTAGTTTCCGTATCCGTTTCATCCATTTTATATAATTTCTGCACTGCTTTTCAGATTTCCGCATTGTCTTAGGCCAATTCTTCTTATTCCTCTTTTGATTTGCATCCAGTGATTAGCTGCATGTATTTTGTAATAGCCTTGTCTTATTTCGTTGACTAAAAGAATTAATGTACTGTGCCACCCCAAACAGGGGTCGGCAAACCGAATATACAAGGACGCACCATTTTAACTTTGAGGAGCACCTGCCTTTAAGGATAAGAGGGAATGTTAAATCATTCGACCAGTATACTTCCAACTTAAACACGTTATACGAAAGCAAGAGGGTAAGCATTTAAGATTGTGAGGGCTGCCAATTGTATTTAATACCTTTGTGTCTATTTTCTAACTTCTTTCGTCCATAGTATTTATTTTGTTCTAAACCTTTTTGTCTTGCCTGTTGTTTGGATGTTTCCTTGTATTGTTGATATACTTGTCTATTCCTCTTCGCTAGTTTCCGTATCCGTTTCATCCATTTTATATTATGTATGCAATGCTTTTCAGATTTTCGCTTTGTATCAAGCCAATTCTTCTAATTCCTGTGTTGATTTGCCTATTCTTTGATTTAGTTTAATATTTAAATTTGCAGAAAGAGATATGTATTTTTTTATGAGTTTCACCAACTTTGCTCTATGGTCTGCAACGATTATCAAATCGGGTTCCCTGGTCGAATTCTCTCAAAATTCCTTTTTAATCCATTTTTGACGAGCGTTAACGATTTCGATGTGGTGTTGCTTGTTTCACTACTAATGTTGCTGTCTTGAGGTTATAATTAGAACAGTTTGATCAGCTTAATCCATTAGGATGACAAAAAACATGATTAAATTATCACTTTTTCTCAATTAGTTGTCCTAGTATGGACGTGAACTTGACTTTTAAAGCCCGGCCCGATTGGGGTTGCAATCTAGAGTCTCTCCGATGCTCGAATAGCAAACGCCTCTTATTATGGAAGTGTTATTGAGCATAAATCTTAAACGATGGCTAAACCGCATTTCTATGGCACATCCATCAATCATAGCGACATCTGTGTCGTCGCTTGCGAAACACAGTAATGCAGCATTATTATGACGTCATAAAAACCAGATTAGAGCCTCAGACTGCCTGGTCTTTGCTTTGCCCCGATATGCTGCAGTTTTGTAGGGTGCACATGAATTATTTTAATAAAAGGAATAGAATTTTTCCTTTAAAAACTAGTGATAAAAGGCAAAATCAGAAACTTTTATCGTTATAGATACCTCGGGTGCATTCTGAATAGCTTGATAATATAATATACAGTCGTGGACTAATCGACTGTGCTCTCTGACTAATCGCCATGGGAGTGTGGAAAAATGCGTTTTCTAAGCAGCGTGGGGCTAGTTGTCGACATGACGTCATATATCCTGGAAACGATGCGTTGGCCGCCCGATCACATGTGATATTGACGGGCAAAGGGCTCCTCAGTGCGCGATAAATTCTAACTGAATTAACGCTAACGACAATTTAGATCTGGCTGCACTTTTATTTTACTGCGGTATTCGCTTTTAATCCTTTTATTTTGAAAGCAGTATTCACATTGTTGAATAGAGATTGTATATATTCAGCCAACGGTATTTAATAGTAAGACAGTATCATAGGCATATCGGATATCAAAAATGCTTTCCTCATTTACTGATGCTGTCTAATATATCATCAAGTGAATTTGTCATTATTTCCAAGAAGGGATGTTTAATGGAGAGGATATAATACGCAGCCTTATAATAATTCCTCTTCGTATAGCTACCTCCTCATTTTCTCCCTTGACAGTGCTATCCAATCTATATTTTTGCAGTGTTCTTTTTTATTTGCAATTTTTTATCTATATTCATTGCAGATTGTTGAAGCTAAGCCTATATATGTATACATTTTTCAACTTAGAAAAATACAGTGATAGCCAATAAACAACCCAGAAAAAAATATATATGTTGCGGTCATTCAGATTATCAGTTTCCTACTTAACGCCAGGATGCATCGCACGAAAATAAATTTTCCTACACTATTTTTAAAATTTTTTATTCTTTTTTTTTGGTAATTTTCAATTATCTATAATAAATGGACATATACAATTATAATATCATAGCCGAGAATCCAGTAGCAAGAAACTGATAACATGTTATGCCAGAAACTGTTGCCAGTGATCCTATTTTAATGTCGCATAACTAGGCCAGTTCTAAGGCGTACATTTAAATTGTTTTAAATATATTATGAACCAATATGAAAAACTGAGTAACGTAGAATATAGAAAATTTAGTAATGTAGAATAAAGAAATTCTTACAAGCTGGAAAATTAAATATAAAATTGATAATATAAAAGTGAAATTGATAATATAAAATTGTTAACCTTAACATAATGTAACAAAAACTGCCTATTTTGTTGTCTTGTTTTCGCGCCTTTGTGCAGATTATGTTCGCTGCACCCGTTTTTCCATGTTTTCCCTGTGTTTAGTCATGTTTCCTGTTGGTTTTCGCTGTTTTCATGATTTTCTCCCATATTTTGACAATTAGTTGAACCGTTTACGAAATTTCGTAAATGTCAAATTTTTGACAGATAGAGCTGTGCAGTCATAATTTTTATCGCCCTAAGCGATTGTTGCGATTAATCGCGGTTGTGCTGGTCTAGCCCTACCCTTTATGGGCGACTTCCGCCGTGCAATCATTCTGTTTCGTTTCAAGATGGCTAGGATAAGGACGGATAGGTTCGGCTGTGAGAACTGGCGACCGCCGTAAGGGAGAAGCCGGAAAGTGACCGCCTGGCGGTAAAAATTAGTTATGTGAAGTGTGTGTGATTTATCTGGTAAGCATTTAATCTCATTTTGGGTAGCTTTTCATTTAAGATCCTCGCGATTTTAACGGATTTTTCTATTAATCGCAGTTTTTGGGGCACCTCTGGTTTTTTGAATAATTACTGCTGCTATATAAGTGACGAAATCGTCGCTAAATGTGACGGGAATTGCCTCCACGTCAAGGAATTTACATTCATTTCTGGAATTCTGTTATTTTTATTTGGATGAGCACATGTGACACGCCAATAAGCGGAATTTGAAGAAGGGTGCCTGCGGGCGAATAAACACGGATACTTTACATACTCTCGTGTTTCTTTTTGTGCTGTAGTCTTTTGTGTGTCTGAGGAAAAGGGTTTTCTGAGGGCCAAACCCAATGCTCATTAATATTTGGCCCACTCTCTGAGATAGTTTTTTGAGGTTAATTTTTTTCTTTTTCAAAATTTCTTTCGGGTATCTTTTTTTTTAATATAATTAGTTTCCTTCTTTTTCTTTAAAAGGAGGTGGCGTCCTTTTCTTTCATTCTTTTGGGTTTTGGTGGTTTCTACCGTGTTTTTTTTCAAACACGGAAATTAGTATTTTGCGGTTATAAAATTAGCGCTCCAACGTTAGGCTTATAAATTGGATTTTGGCTTTTAGGGTATTCTTTTCCTCAGCCATTGAAGCACGATTTTTTAAGCACTTTGTTCAAAAATTGTATAAAAAAAAATTAGAAGCATTTTTTTTTGTTTTTATATAATTTTTATTCATAGCGATTACCGCGAAAGAGGTTTGTAAGCACCGTCTTTTTGTTTTTGTATTTAGAAGCAACTTTTGTCATTGAATTAAGCGGTATTGTGTACTTGCAGTTTTGTCGGCATTAACAGCATTTTTTGTAATTTAAAGCGGTTACCGTGAAGAAGTATTTTGTACTTGCCGTTTTTTATGGTTACTATATTTTTTTGTCAGAATCTTAGATTTAAAGGCAATATATTAATTATTCTTTTAATACTTGGCATTGCTTAGCAGCAGATTGTTTGTTATTTTAAGGCGGTTTCCGCGAAAAAGTTTTACGCTTGCCGTTTAAGTTATTTTATTATATCATACTAATTATTTTTTTGTTAATTTCCAGATGTGAAGGCAATTATCCTGGTGAGGTAAGCAGCCAAATAAAACAGAGGTGCCGCAAGCAGTTAAAAAGTTAGTTCGTTCCATTTTATTTTTTTATTTATTTTCTTTTGGTTTTAATTTTTTTTGGTGGGATTTAAAAAATATATATACATGATGGCTTCACTAGCTCTAGTCTATTATGCTGCGTCACATTTGGTGAAGGCAGAACTTGATTATGAGTTTACGATACGCGAGGTCAATCCAACAAATGTTGAAGCGATGAGGAAACAGTTTAACTCACTCTTAAGAGAATTTCCCGCAGAATCAATTACCTCAACGGATTTAGATCCGGATTCAGAATTTCAAGAATGTTCGATTAGACTTTCATGTCTCCAAGAACTTATCGAAGAATTTATAAATAACAAACAGAAACTTTTATATAAACGAATTAGCACTAAAACTGCACATATCTTTCATAGAGTTTCACGTATAAATCCTGCTAATTCAGACTCCAAAAAATTATTAGACAATTTAAAGGAGGAAGTTTTGGAAATTGTCGTTTTGTTAGAAAAATATTTAGATATTGTTCGTTCGCCTAGCCCGTTACCAAATCCTGTAGTTCCGATACCTTCTACTTCATTGCACGAGGGTGAGAAGTCAGGTCCCGCTATGCATTTGCTTAGTCCTGAGGTGGTTCCTTTGGGCATAAATACAGAAGTGACGTCAGCTCCGTTGGTACATCATGTCGATTCGAAACCAGTTCCTTTCGACAATAACTTTGTCATTTCTGACGAACGCATTCTTAAACCTTTCAATCTTGGTTTTACATTTGACGGCGATTCCTGTGTGGTGTGGTTGAGTTCTTAGAACGATTGGATGAGATTAGGTTTTCGCGTAATATCTCGGATGCCAGGATGCTGAAATCGGCTTGTGAGCTATTCCAGAAACAGGCGCTTAGTTGGTACCGTGCTAGAGCTTCGAGCATTTCCAGTTGGAAGCAGTTAGTTGTTGCACTCCGCTCCGATTTTGGCAGTTTAAATTACGATGCTGAAGTTTTGTCATTTGTACGGGGACGTAAACAAAAGTCGGACGAGAGGATGCATATTTTTGTTTCGGTCATGTTGGGCTATTTCAACAGGTTGTCAAGGCCATTGTCTGGCGAGGAACAGTTAGGAATTATCCTTTCAAATATCTCCATTTCTTACCAACGACATTTCATGCTAGTTGATATAAATTCAATCGACGAACTTCTGCGATTAGGGAAAAAAGTTGAGAATGCACAACAGCGTATGAACGCATCTAATGCAGCCACTCCTGCACAAGCTAAGGTCAAGCCTTCTGGCTCGAAAGCAGTTTATGCGGTCGACGAGTCTCCTACCAAATGTGCGACGGAGGAAGTGAAAGTTGAACAGAAGTTCAAAGAGTGTAACGTTTCTTCTGCTGGTCCATCCCATCGTGGTGGTTTTAATCGTGGTGGTTTTCATCGTGGCGGTTTTAATCGTGGAAATTTTTCCCGTAATAATTGTTCTAATGGTAATTCGTCTTCTGGTAATTACAACCAAGGAGCCAATAATAGTTCGCGTGGTTCACGCGGTGGCACGCATCATGGCTATTCTAAATATTGCTATCGTTGTGGTAGGTTTAACTACACGGTAGCCACTTGTCCGGAATGTTCTAAGAATAACCGGCCTGGTAATTCCCTGGTTTCAGAGCCAAAAAACTCGAAAGGCGGGGCAGAATAGAGGATTTTCTACATTCTGCCTCGATATTGTTTGCAAATGAGAAGGATAACCGTCGCCCTTTCTTAGAAGTTTCACTGGGTGATATAACGGTTTGTGCATTACTCGACACTGGATCGAGTGTTACGATTTTGGGTGCCGATTCACATAAATATTTAGTTGATATCGGTTTTACTCTTAATAAGTCTCCGTTGGTGACTTTATCCACTGCTAATGCAAGTTCGGTTAAGACGATTGGGTCTATGTTTCTTCCTTTTAAATTCAATAATCGTTGCCAGGTTATTCGAGCCGTTGTAGCTCCTGATATAGGTACTTCCCTTATTTTGGGAATAGATTTTGTCCGAGAATTTGAGTTGGCTCCGGAAATATTAAAATTTGTCAAGTTTGAGTCCTGCGATGCAATTGTTTGGCATCGAGTCAATGAAGTGAGGGCCTTGCGGCCTTTTGCTTCATTGACTGGAGACCAGCGATCGCTAGCAGACAGAATGATCAATAATTTAAAAAAAATTTCTTCCGAAGTCAAAGGTCTCGGTCGTACTAATTTGTTGTCCCAGGTCATTGATACTGGAGATCATCCTCCAGTGAAACAGCGTTACTATCCTTTGTCTCCAGCTAGATTGGCGCTGTTGAATGAAGAAGTTGATAAGATGTTAGAGTTAGGTGTTGTCGAACCTAGTTCGGGGGGTTGGAATAATCCAACAATTTTTGTTCCAAAGTCAGATGGTACTCTTCGTTTCTGTCTCGATAGCAGGAAGCTGAATTCTATTACGAAACCGGATGCGTATCCCCTGCCGAGAATTACAACTATCTTGGACAGTTTGAGAGATGCAAATTATTTATCTTCTATCGACTTATCCTCTGCCTTTTGGCAAATCCCTTTGGATCCTTCTTCACGAGAGAAGTGTAGCTTCACTGTTCCTGGTCGAGGATTCTTCTGCTTCAGATCTTGCGCCTTCGGCCTGAGAAACTCGCCGGCGTGCATGCAAAGGCTGGCTGACAAATTGTTCGATCCCTCCTTCGAAAACAAAGTTTTTTGTTACCTAGATGACATAATTATTGTATCTGCTACTTTTGAAGAACATATAACTTTGTTAAACAAAGTATTAGATCGCTTGTTGTATGCCAACCTTTCTATAAATTTCAAGAAGTGTCAGTTTTTCCATCAGGAATTGAAGTATTTAGGGTATGTAGTTGATTCTCACGGTCTACATACCGATCCCGAGAAGGTAAAATGTATTCTCGATTTTCCTACTCCAAATTCTCCAAAAATGGTAAAGAGTTTTCTTGGTATGGCCGGTTGGTATCGTCGGTTCATTAAAAATTTTTCTAGTACTGCTGCTCCCTTATCTCGGTTGACAAGTACCCGCAAAGGTGCTCCCCCTTATGAGTGGACGCCCGAGGCGGAAGAGGCATTTCAAAAACTGAAATCGGCCTTAGTTTCTAGTCCGATTTTGGCCTGTCCGGATTATTCAAAACCGTTCGCTCTTCATTGCGATGCATCGTTGTACGGTTTAGGCGGAGTTTTAACCCAGGAAGTGGATGGCGTCGATCATCCTATCGCTTTCACGAGTAGAACACTTTTACCCGCTGAGACGCGATATTCGGCAACCGAACGCGAAGCCCTAAGTGTTATTCATGCTGTCGAGCATTTTCGCGGTTACTTGGAGGGTGGTCCCAAATTCACTATCTTTACAGATCATGCCAGCTTACGTTGGTTTTTGCGCTTAAAAAATCCTACCGGCCGTCTGGCTCGATGGGGTATTCGTCTATCTGCTTTTGATTTTCAGATCGTCCACAAGAAAGGTGTCGATAATGTGGTTCCTGACACGTTATCTCGGTTGCTTCCCGTTTCCTCTCTGTCTGTTGTTTCCGACTCATGGTACAACGATTTGTTTAAGACAGTGTCTGAAAATCCCGCTGGATATCCAAATTTCCAGATTAAGGACCATGAATTGTTTAGGTACTCTAAAAGCAAGTATCAACTCACCAGTTGTTACGATTGGAAGTTAGTTGTTCCGTTGCAGCTTAGAGAAAAGCTTATCCGAGAAAATCATGAGTCTGATTTGGCTATGCATTTTGGAATTTTTAAGACACACCGTCGTCTTTGTCTTCGTTACTTTTGGCCTAATTTACACGGAGACGTAGTTAACTTTGTTTCTAAATGTGAAACATGTCAGCAATACAAACATTCGAATATTTCCCCTTTGGGTCAGCTAGGAAATCCTAAGTCCTGTGCCTTCCCGTTCCAAATGGTCTCGGTCGATCTGTTGGGTCCTTATCCGATGACGAGGAACAGAAATATGCATATTCTCGTGGTGACAGATTGTTTTAGCAAATACTGTTTACTTTTTCCGTTAAAACGTGCTACCAGTAAACTTGTAAGTTATGTCGTTGAACATAATGTATTCCTTCGCTATGGTGTTCCGCAGTATTTAATTTCAGACAATGGAAAACAGTTTATCGGAAGGAAGTTCACTGAACTGATTGCGAAATATAAAATTCCAAAAGTATATTTAAACCCGAAATATTGCCCTCAAGTTAATCCAACTGAGCGTCAGAATCGTAGTGTGGTCACTGCGTTATCGTTGTGTGTAAAAGACGATCATCGCAGCTGGGATCTCTATCTTTCTGAGATTCAGATGGCCATTAACGCGGCAGTCTCGGAATCAACAGGGTTCAGTCCATTTTTCCTAGTCCATGGTCGTGAACCGATTATGAATGGTTCTTTTTATGCTCAGGCGCCGGAATCTCAAGCAGAGGTTATTTTTGGTAGTAGGTTGTCTTACGCTCAAAATTTGAGTGAATTATCTAACATTTTTCATGTAGTGCGGCAGAAATTGTTAAAATTACATGCACATAATAAAGTTTACTATGATCGAAAACACCGTCCTGCGGAATTTCAAGTAGGCGATACGATCTATAAAAAGACTTATTATCTAAGTAATGCTGGGAATTATTACATTTCCAAATTTGCCCCAAAATATGAAAAATGTAAAATAATTAAAAAACTCTCTGCGTTGGTATACGAGTTAGAAAATGCTAAAGGGAAGAATATAGGTTCCTGGCATATTAAGGATTTCAAATTAAATCCTCAAGGTTCTAAATAGTTTTGTTGTATTACTCTTTTTTTTTCTCGTTAACATTCATATGAAAAGTTTTCATAGTAGTCCGACTAGTTCGACTCAAATGTTTTGTCCTTTACAAAGGTGTGGTACCGATTGGTTACTATCACTGAAATCATTGTGTTTGTGATCAGTCGTGCTAGCAATCTTGACTAGCACCACTGTGGGTTGAATAGGTAGCGTGAGAGGGAAGTATGCAAGGAGATGGTATACAAGGCAGTAATGGGCAGTATTCACATTCCCTAGTAGGTATAAATTATGTCGAGGTCTAACCATATAGTCATTGTAATATTTTTTGTGTCCACAACAAGTTTTGTGCTTGATTGCTTGGAAGTTGTTCGGTGCTCCTTCAGTGAGTAAAGTTGATTTTGTTACGGAGGTGAGGACACCGGTTATTGATTTTTGTTCTGGTAACATGGGCCTTGTGCGTCCATGACTTTGTATTTTTTTGCTGTAGTAATGTTGTTTTTCCTCTACGGTTCGGTAGAGAGAGTTGAAAATGGCAGTTGACCTTCGCATTAACGTACCTACCAGGTTTTCACCTATAGTTAACGGGGAGAAGTTTTTTGTTTGTTTTAGTATGTTCTTATGTTCCAGTTGGGTCGTTTCCTCCCTAAGAGAGGGAGAGTTTTTCCTTCAAGTTATTAAACAAGGAGTTTTCATATTATTTGTTGTTGATGCTTTGGCGTTTTTGTTATCCTATAGTAGGATAAATTGAATCGGGACGATTCGTCTGAAATCGTCGTTGGCTCTTCCGATTTCTTTTTTTGGAGGGGGCTGTAACAAAAACTGCCTATTTTGTTGTCTTGTTTTCGCGCCTTTGTGCAGATTATGTTCGCTGCACCCGTTTTTCCATGTTTTCCCTGTGTTTAGTCATGTTTCCTGTTGGTTTTCGCTGTTTTCATGATTTTCTCCCATATTTTGACAATTAGTTGAACCGTTTACGAAATTTCGTAAATGTCAAATTTTTGACAGATAGAGCTGTGCAGTCATAATTTTTATCGCCCTAAGCGATTGTTGCGATTAATCGCGGTTGTGCTGGTCTAGCCCTACCCTTTATGGGCGACTTCCGCCGTGCAATCATTCTGTTTCGTTTCAAGATGGCTAGGATAAGGACGGATAGGTTCGGCTGTGAGAACTGGCGACCGCCGTAAGGGAGAAGCCGGAAAGTGACCGCCTGGCGGTAAAAATTAGTTATGTGAAGTGTGTGTGATTTATCTGGTAAGCATTTAATCTCATTTTGGGTAGCTTTTCATTTAAGATCCTCGCGATTTTAACGGATTTTTCTATTAATCGCAGTTTTTGGGGCACCTCTGGTTTTTTGAATAATTACTGCTGCTATATAAGTGACGAAATCGTCGCTAAATGTGACGGGACTTGCCTCCACGTCAAGGAATTTACATTCATTTCTGGAATTCTGTTATTTTTATTTGGATGAGCACATGTGACACGCCAATAAGCGGAATTTGAAGAAGGGTGCCTGCGGGCGAATAAACACGGATACTTTACATACTCTCGTGTTTCTTTTTGTGCTGTAGTCTTTTGTGTGTCTGAGGAAAAGGGTTTTCTGAGGGCCAAACCCAATGCTCATTAATATTTGGCCCACTCTCTGAGATAGTTTTTTGAGGTTAATTTTTTTCTTTTTCAAAATTTCTTTCGGGTATCTTTTTTTTTAATATAATTAGTTTCCTTCTTTTTCTTTAAAAGGAGGTGGCGTCCTTTTCTTTCATTCTTTTGGGTTTTGGTGGTTTCTACCGTGTTTTTTTTCAAACACGGAAATTAGTATTTTGCGGTTATAATAATCATAAAAAAGACGACAATTAGCTAGTATTTAGATAATCATAATGAGTGAGGTAATCAAACCCGGCTGTAAGAATTAAACATTAGTAAAAAAATATAATAAAATGGGAATTAAAATACAAGAGGAGAAGAAAGATTTAAAATTGTTGACCATAACATTATCATAATAAAAATGATGTATAAATAAAACATTTGTAAGTTGTCATAATTGGTTAATATACAGTAATATAATCAAACCTAATTATAGAATAAAAATGTATATATTTAAATGAGTACCTATACATATAAGTATTAAAATAATCATTTAAATAAAAGAAAGTCTCGGAATGCTAATAGCTATCCTAAAGACCAATATTGTCATAAGAATATAAATATTATATAACCAGGTTTTTTTTACAAATTTATATTTAATAAACATTACATACATGCATACTATTTAGTCATGTATTCTAAATGCTTCATCCATATTAATTCTTTCTTTCTTTATCAAACAAGAATTAACAGATTTTTAAAATGTTGTAATTGTGTTGATAGCCTTGATTGATTCAGGAATGTGATTATAAATCATCTGAGCGATGAATGAGTAGTAGCGCTGTCCGTACGAGGTGTTTCTACGTGGTATCAGCATATCCCCTGAAATAAAGGTTTGATCTCAATGGTCTAAAAATTGATAATCAATTAATAGTCAAGAAGTAGTAAAATAGTCACAAACAACATTAGGTTAAAAAAACAATAGAAAATATATTTCAGTATTAACTTTATATCATTTGATCTATTTTTTTTATATGTGTTTTGTCAAAGCAATGGCAGATTAATCTAAGCTGTTGTATATTTTAGGACAGAAACAGTTAGAGTGGCTTTGTAGCAGAAGATTTTTTTAACAGTTATTTTATTTTTGAATTCAAAGTTTTTTCAATAATAATATGTAATGTGTTTTCCTACATATTACGTCCTAGAAGACCATGGTTTTAACCAATAACAACTCCTTGGTGTTTCTTCGCTTTTGGTGTCTCAATTTTATGCTCTTGTCGTTTGGTCGCCTTAATCTTGGGCCACCTGCGACAGAACATATCAGCGTCAAGGACAGATGAACACGATTTTCTCTGCAGTACGAGTTATCATAAATCTTTTCTAAGCATGCGTGGAATAATTACTGCCGCAACGCAGAGCGTTTTGTTCTTAGTTTAATATACATTGTGCAAATTGTAGTAAAAGCTCATGGCAATGCGATTAACCCTTCAATTCCTACTATCAGTGAATTGTTTTATTGATGATTCTTATTGATGATGCATAGCAAGATTCTCCAGATTCTTCCATTAACCGCCCTACTATTCGAAAAGTATTATTATTCAAAAAGTAAGTAAACAGACATTTGTTTTTTTCCATTAGATTTACTAATAACAATACTTGTTTACATGGTATACTGGGTTTACAGTATACCAGACCCTTTTATTACCTTTTTTTGTATTTAGAGTGATATGAACAATTTGACTTACGTGATACGGGTTGTTGTGTTCGGGCGATAATATAGCGGCCATAGCCCGTACGTTCGTATAGTCATTGATTATACAGTAGAATCAGTGTTATAGGTAGGGCAATTAATAAAGAAAAATAGTGCAACGAACTTACCAGCTGTCATCTCGATTATTCATATCGGTAATAAATGATCGCAAGTAGACACTTGAAGAGGAAATAGAAGAATTACACCTTAACCAGGATGCTGCCAGGTCATTAATATATCAAATTGATCACACCTGCATACGACAGTATTAACTGTCGCATGCAGATATTATCATTTTGACAAAGGTGGAAGGAAAATAAATGAGACAAAGAGAAATTAATATTTGATATCCAGGACATCATATTGTGAATGAAATGATAGGCATAAACGGAGTTGAAATAAGGACTCAGCCGAAAGAACACTAGTAAGACAAGGAATGACAAACAAGAAAGCAAGAAGATGCATAGCAAGAAAACAAGGAATGGCAGCGTTAATATAAAACTATTTTTTATTAAAGAAAACAGTTGATGAACAATACGACTAGTACTCATAATAAGAATACTGAAGGCGATGATTTATGGACTGATGGCGTCAGTTTTTATGAAAGCACATAGGGCAATATTACGGTAACAAAAAAGTTATTTTCGTTTCATTTACGTCTTATAGATCCGAAAATTTACATAGAGAAGAAATAAACTGAAAAATGTACCCATTATAAAATATCTCTATTCCTCTGGTTTTAGTATTAGTGGGTAAGCAGTGTGCTGCACACTGCGATGTACTGCGAGCTGCAACCGAAAACGGGTTTCGGCCTAATTAGGCAGATTCTGCATATTCTTATAATGATCATGATTTTAATAACGGAAACTCTAAAATAATCAATTATTCTTATTATTTCATATTGAAGGAAACATTAGTAGGTCTCTAAATTAACCAAGTAACCGGATTAGGATTTACTGAAGAGAAAACTTAAACAGAAAAAAACTTTTATGACACCTATTACTTGAATTTAAAATAAGAGATCAATATTATCGACAGTTTTAATATAGGTACTCGACAAGAAAGCGAAAGATGTGGAGATCGTTGTGCAATAACTTACTAAAAATGACCAGGAATACAACGGCGTAAAAGAATAGGAGGTACAAGGATATAGAATAACTATACAAAAAAGCTACAGAAATATATAATCTGGAAGAAAGTGAATCAGAAGTCAACTCTACTTATACAAAATAGGAAATGGACTATGAAAAGGACTCTCTTGTTATAATTCATGATCCAAACACACTTCCATTATTGGGTTAAAAATCTTTATTGCTGATAGATTATGGCCTAGTCATTAATAGAGCAGGTGGTTCTATGATATATATGTGAGAACACATGTGAAAATCGCTAATATTTTTGTAGGTTTAAATACCATTTCAAATTAACTTAAGTTCGCCAGTTTGCGTGACAAGAAAATGAAGCATAACATACACCACAGTTATGTATAATACAGACCGCCTAAGTCTAGTTGATTATGCTCGTATGCCAAAACTATTTATTTTATGAAAATTAATAAAAAATATTATATCGCAAATTGTAGGAAATTTTCTCTAGTTTCATTTTGTATAAGTGTTTTTATCGTGAATTGAGTCAGAAAGGAGATATTGTCAAAAAACTGCTTTTAAGCGCCATCTATTCAATATAGCGGCGCGAGCGGCAAAGATACGAGGTTTTGAAAAAGCACATTGAAATTTGGAAAGAGCACATCGAAATGTATAAAATTACCCAATTTACAAACTGCCGGAAAACTTTCCGTGTAAAACTACCAACTGACTGTACAACAACCTACTTTTAGTACATCAGCTATATATGTCTTGAAATTATTTTTAAAAATATACAAACTATAAAATACCGCAACGCACTTAACCCCAGACAACTAAATACTTTTATTCTATGAATTATCACACACTTGCTTTAAATGGCTCTCATTTACTTGAACAGATCGCACATTTGATCAGCCGCACGACCCCACACCATCAATCCATTTTTCATTTTTAAATTCGCCGAAATCATCCCTAATGCATGACTTTTGTAAAATGGTAATTTCGTAAAAAATCTTTCTTGAGCACCTTTTCCATCTCATGTTTTTCTCGGTCGCAAATGACTGAAAGATGGGGGTTTCCCGGAAGTTCACACGCTCAGAGAAAGCGGATGCGATTTTCGCGTCTAACGACGCGTGCTGTTCGCGTTTTCCCGCCGCGGTGAATACACGGGACACTTTTCCTTTTAAATCACATATTGTACGGTCTTACAGTAATGCGGATCTCGTAATTCGCTATTCTACGTTTTAGTAATTATTGACGTAATCAGTATCTGTCTTCATAAGAAATTGCGCAGCGTAATAGCGCATTTTTATCATGTTCACATACCATCACTTTCCATCAGAAATGAAGTTAAATGAAGGTTAATTAATTGCCAAATGTTCGTTACAGATTATTATTGGAAATTGTTGATAATTTCTCTTTACTAGCTATGAAAAGCAACGGTCTTCATAGGAAATTACGTAGATTATGAGAAAAACCGATTATATCACTATTATTCAGCTATAAAAAAATATTTAAAATATTTTTAATTTTTTGCGTGTTTATATTTTCGCGGCCCATTAAACGACGAGGAGGAAAAGTGTTGTGAGCACGATTTTTTTTTCTAAATGACGACGGATTTTTTATTTTGAGCCCCCTCTGAGAGAATTAAGACCATTTCCAGAAGGAAGTCTATCTATCTGAAGGAAGTCTGGCTGTGTGTCTGTATGTATTCCTCCACGATAGCGCCCAAATACTTCATCCGATCGAGCTGAAATTTGGCATGCATGCATTATTTGGTCATGGCAAGAGCTGAAAAGGCTGTGGTTGAAATCGGTCCACCAGGGGGCGCTTTAGTTACATTCCAATCTCGAAATATTAAAATTAGACACTTGACATTTGGTACTTACTTGCCTTGTAGGGCCGAAAAAACATTGTGAAAATTTGGTTGGAATATCTTTTATACAAGCTACACTAATAATATTTCAATTCCACCATACATTTCAATCAAATGTTTAAAAAATAAATAAACCCGCCCTTATCTGAGAAACGAACCGTGGCGCCCGAGGCGGTCTCAATAGAATCCGACTGATTTCATCCGCCGGTGGAGAGAGGTCTCCCATCGATTTTATTTATGAAATTAATATTCAGATAAATATCATGGCAAGTCGCTTCCATTTAAATGTACATGAAAACAGTGATAATTGAGATGTATGCGCTAAATTATAAATAAGCATCTTCATCATAGATCACCCTCGACTGCCTTACAGAATTGTGTTATTTTCTGCCTGTATGTCCAGTGCAATTATATTCGATTGTAATTGAACAAATGATCGAGCAAAAAAAAACAAAAAAAAAATGCATGCAATGAAATCTAGATGTGCGATCCTGAAATATTGCTGGCCGACAATATTTTAACTTCTCGAAGGGATATCACGCTCAAAATCTGTACATAAATCTTTGGCTACTTTCCGGGAAGGTCTTGCGGTGACAGAGAGTTTTATTTTTTTACATTTGAATGGCTCTATACAGAATGACAATAAAAGATTATAAAAAAATACAACATATCAAAGAATTTAATTTTAATATATTTTCGTAAATGTTCAGTTATTGACTGTATGCTTTATGTATAATGAGTTAGAATGGCTTCCTAGATTTACATTCTGTTTTGCTCCGGCATATTCTGTCGTCATTCTAATGAATGGCTCGCAATGATTTAAAAAATAAACAGAATCCGTTAGTGCAATTATACACAAGTCATGTGTCCGGCCATTCATCAAAAATAACAGAGGCCGAAACGCCTTATCAATAAGCAATTAGGCGAATCAATTAGTGCCTAATGTCGCTAATTATAGGCAAACGGAAGCGCGGAGGCTGGAACACACTGAATATTTTGAAATGTCAGTCGTATATAAGTTGTTAACGATGTAATTAGAGAATTTCTTCATTTGGTTTTTATTAGGGTGTCTTCGCCGGATCGTCGGCCTTCGCCTTTTCTCGGCCTTTGATCGTCTTTCTGTAATATAAAACCTTATAATAGTGAAAACAAGATAGATTTTAAAAATAACTTCTGTTGAAAGACAAGTAAAAATATTACGCAATAAGTTCCAAGTCAAATTTGAACGATTTACTCACACTACTCCCTCAGTTTGCGCATTTAGTTTCTCGTCCGTTCTGGAGCAGTTTGGTTGTGCCTAAAGTTACGGAAAAAATAGTGACGCGGTTGCGGTTCGGAGGTAAGTTTTTCATTAGTATACTAGTTAAATTTATTGAAACCGGATTTATTTGGTTATCATTGGTTTAAACAGTAGTTTTATGATAAAATATAATGCATATTTACTTAAGTTTGTGAAAAAACGGAGTGGCCGAGAATGGGATACGAAATTCTATCATACTGCCTATTACCGGCCACCGGCCGGATAACAGGCGCAAAAGACCCGAAACATGATTATTGCATTAACACTCTGACGTTCAACGTAAGTCATATGTTTTCGTGCAGTTTAGGAGACATATACTGGTTTATGAATACAACTAGTTCTCGGCCACGAAATAATATTTTAATCGCAAGTTAAGACAATTTAACTATCAGACGGCCGAAATCTAGAATATAGTGCCTATTGCCGGCCACCTAATTTTGTATAGGGAATATGCTAGGCCGAAAACTAGAATGCGTGACCTAATTATCGGCCAATTATAATTAATGTGACGGCCGGGATCTAGAAGACACGTGTCTATTGCCGGCCACGTGTTTTTATTGGAAAATCCGTACGGCCGGGAACAGGCAATGTAATATTTAGACTAATTTCGCGTGTTTACCATTTACCGGCCCCCTATACAGGGTATTTTTTTTATTGACTCGCGGGATTTTAGTTGGTGAAATTGTAACTTTTGCGAAAAATATTTTTTTAAAAGCAAAAAAAATAACTTTCACCATATATTTTTTAAATATTTGTTCCCAAAAAAGTATGTATGGTTAAGGTCAAATACTTTTGCTCAAGACTGCACCAAGAAGAGGTAGGGAAAAAGTCTCCGTCTTTCTCCGGTCACCTTCAGAGATTTTATTATTTTCAGATGGCGTCCAGGCTAAAGAAAAAGAAACTATATTCTGAAGAATCCCTAAAACAAGCTCTCTCAGATATCAGAGATGGGAAGACCGGTATTAGAGAGGCTTGTAGACAGTATGGAGTTCCCCGAGCTACTGTACAAGATCGCATAAGCGGAAGAGTCGCTGAAGACGAAATAAAACAACCTGGACCAGATCCTGTTCTCGGAGAAATGGGAGAAAGAAAAATAGTGGACTGGATTATTACAATAGCAAAGTGTGGTTTTCCAATTAAAATAACTGGCTTGAACGTAATGAAATTTCAAAACCTATCCTGCTGCTTGTGGACGGCCACAAATCTCATATGTCCCTTGTCTTGAGTGTGTTCTGTGAAGAGATCGGAATAATTCTCTATGCTCTTCCACCTAACACAACTCACATACTCCAACCCGCTGACGTGAGCGTTTTTAAACCCCTGAAAGAGCAATGGAAAAAAACTGTTAGGAAATTTTTATCTAAAATTGAAAATGTGAATAAATCTGTGACAAAGACGAATTTCTGCTCACTCTTCCGAGAATTACTTGACGAATCAGACATGAAGTCGTACATAATAAGTGGATTTAAAAAGTGTGGTTTGTATCCATTCAATCCTGACGCAATTGACTTCACCAAGTGCGTTCAAAATACTCTGTTAGTTGCACAAACAGAACGAACCCAAAGAAACACTTCCCAAAAAAATGCAACTGCACACATTAACAATGCCGATCTTGTTTCCACGAGAAAGGTACTTAACCACTTGAAACCAGTCTTAAAGAAAAAAAACATAGATGTCAGGATTGTCTTAAAAGAAGTAAAAAAACTGAGGAAACCTGCCCAGCGACATAAACCAGAGGCGGTAAATAACAGTTCTGTGGAAGTTCTGTATCAAACTGAAACGGATGATGCTACTGGATCAACGCTCCAGCTGGATCTATCTAATTCAGTCCAATCCAGACACACAAGTTTGCCAATGGAAAACTCATCTATGAATACTCATACCACAACATACGAAGATAACGCAATAAATGCTGGTGTATCCATAATTCGAACCGAATCTGATCCTCGAGCACAAATAATAGAGCCTTTAGTACACAACGAAAACGTTTATATGCCAGAAAAAGAGATAATAATTCAAAATCTTGACGCAATTCCAACTGGTAATGAGATCAGTGTTGAAGACCAGGGTAATAATATGTACGCAGAATTACAAGCAGTCCCTAATGTGCCTTGGGAATCATGCACTCGAACGGCCGATGAAGGTCTACATACGACTGAAGATGTACTGGTATTTACATCAGCAATCCCTAACACTGAATCAAGCGATGGTGCAATATTTATAGAAACAGTTGCTGAAATTAATCCGACTCGATACATTCGAATGGATGAAGACCAAACTGAACGTAATTTGACTGATATTCCCATTCATACTCAGGAGCAAGATGCGACTTCATATTTACAGGCAGCTAAAACATGCCTTAAAGCAACTGACGAATTTTCCGTGAATCATCTGCAAGGGAGCTACTCCCAGTTTTCAGCATCATCTACGCCGCAGCATCAAAACAGTGATACCAATTATATTTCCTTGTCCATGGAAACACTTGTTGACTCGATACCTACACTTATAACGGATGAAGACTTCCCGCAAAATAAACAACCCGTAGTGCAGCAGCCATTTCATACCCCGACATATATT
Source organism: Micropterix aruncella (assembly GCA_944548615.1). Taxonomy (NCBI): domain Eukaryota; kingdom Metazoa; phylum Arthropoda; class Insecta; order Lepidoptera; family Micropterigidae; genus Micropterix; species Micropterix aruncella. Next base: position 18,459,939 of record OX155962.1, on the reverse strand, counting down.
CAGCAGAAAGAAGCAGCAAAAGATCAACAAAATACCATTTACCATAACCACAATAAAATCGTTCAAACTCATTCCCAGACAACTGTGTCAACTTCCAGAGCTGAGCAGTCCGACCCAACACTATCCACTCTTCACCTATCGGGAAGCTACTTAGAAGTAGGTTCTGTAGTATCTCTCGATGACATTGTGGTTATACCTCCGCAAATTAATGTATCTGCTTTTGCTCAAGATCCGTTCGAAACACACTTGTACATGCCGGAGACTAAAACAGACAAACCTAAGCCAGTCAAGCCTCGTACTCCTGCTGCAATTTCTTCATTTGCATGGCGTAAATTTTATCAAGATAAAGAAAATTTAAAGAAAATAAAGGCAGAAGAAGTGATGAAACGACGACAACAGAGAAAAACTGATTTAGAAGAAAAGAAGAAGAAAACTGAAATGAAAACAAGAAAGGTACCAAAGCAAAGAATTATACCAAAAAAGAAGAGAGCCTTGAAAATTAACCAAAACACGAATAAGAACAGTAAAATAAAGTGTTCAAAATGCACCGAAGAACTCGTAAGTGACGTAGAAGAAGATGCTGAAAAGAACATAGGCTGTGACCACTGTCCTAGGTGGTTTCATCTCAAATGTACTAGTTTCAATAGCCTTGTGTACTCTGAATTAGCCAACAAACCATATAAGTGTACTGAATGTTAATTTGATATACCTACTACGTATTTTCACTAATATTAAGGAGTAGATATTGTTCTATAGCGCTATGTGGTCTCACCTCAAATGCACTAGTTTCATTCAATAGCCTTGTGTACTCTGAAGTAGCCAACAAACCATATAATTGTACTTAATGTTAATTTGATATAACTACTGCATATTTTCACTAATTTTAAGGAGTATATATTGTTCTGTAGCTCTAGGTGGTTTCACCTCAAATGCACTAGATTCATTCAATAAACTTGTGTACTCTGAAGTAGCCAACAAACAATATAAGTATACTGAATGTTAATTTGATATACCTACCTACTCCATATTTTCACTAATTTTAAGCACTGGGCAAGAAAATAACTTTTCAATAAATGAATGTGTATTAATCATGCAGTTTTTAATTTTTTAAATTTATTTCGAAAGTTAATTTTTTATGTCCATTTGTATGAAATAATAACGGCCGAGAAATGGGAGGCAAAAGGCCGAAAACTGGCATTGGTGGCCGATAATTGGTAATTTAACATTTTTTTCGATTATTAATTTTTAGAAAATTATGGCTTTATTATTTTAATTTTTTTTATATCACACGAATTATAGACTATATAAGTAATCAAAATTCCTATAATTGGTCCATGTTGCAATTACTTAACATATATTTTAATGACCTCAAATAGCAGAACTCCGTTAACTGGCCGGAATCAGGCGAAGTCACCCTATGATTTTTGGCTTTTTTTAACACGCTTTTATTAGGTCGACCTGTATGTAACTAACTATGTAATGGAATCTAAGGTAACTAATTTAACCATCCTTCAAGGATCGTAGCGTCATGAAAATTGGCAGCTGTATGTAGTTCTGATGACAATACAATAATATGGTACTGTCGAACTGATCTGATGATGGAGTCGGAAGATATGAGCTGGAACTTCATGATGGAACATCGTATCATAGCTGTGTTTGGACTTGTTAGAAAAGTCTTGGAATGAACTTTGATCACGATTAGGTTTCAAGGTCTGATGATGAAGCCGGAAGATAGGCACTGGCATTCCATGTTGGAATATCGTATCATAGCCGTGTGTATGTGAATATAGTAAGTATCATAGCCCAAAAGCGTGTTTTTAGTGTTTTTTTAAACTATTAATTTATTATTATAATTATGTAAAATGTAAAAATATATACTTTGTGACTCTGCATCTTCTTCTTCTTAAGGTACCATCTCCTTTCGGAGGTCGGCGGTTATTATGGCCAATTTGGCCCGTGATGTTGCGGCGCGGAACAACTCGGTGGCGTTTGAGTTGTATTATTCATGCTTTGAGCATTCCACGTCCCAATTTTTATGGCTGATCCCCCGGGGATTCTCCGCACCCTTTGACCATCTAAGGTCTGCCGGGGATTGGAGCTATAGTTTTACTGTAATCAGCCATAATGATTTTCCTGGGAAGGGGTTATGCGGTGGTTTTCCCTTTCCCTTCCGCATCGCTGTTTGTTACCGAGGTAACAATTGTGACCCAAGACTGTACTGGTCTCCTTGACCTCCACTCTTGGGTCTACTCCATGCTCAGCTGCCCACTGCAGGGATGGATGTGCTTATTTACTGGCGGCCCATATTCGCCATGACACACGGTAATCATTGAGATTGTATAGCATTTTTAGGTAAGTTGTTTCCACCAGACTTCCCACTACGTTCTCGTAACCTAACCGCTGTATGGTTAAGGTCTGTTTATTCAGTATATTCACAGCTAACCATAATATCTGGTGGCCGTTCACTATCTGCCACCTGTGACCCTGATGGTAGCCTACAGCTCAGACCGATCTTATGCATCGTAGATTCGAAATGAGAGATAAAACGTTATAATGGGTCTATCTTTATGCAAAGCTCATAAAGATTGAAGATAATAAAAAAATGTCGCTAAAAATTGTAGCAGCTAACAGAAAGTAAGCAGATGCATGCATTAAGGTGATAATAAAGTATCCCCGATTTAAACGCAAAAACAAAGAGTGGACTCGTGTAACCCATACGCAATAAAATAAAATCTAAAGCAATTTTCCCTGAATAAAATGTTTTTGGACATTAGGAGATTTTGTGTTACTGTAAATTATTCTACTCGAAAACGTGAGTTGAAAACCTTCATTTTTTTTTATTTACGCCGTTGTTATCGAGTAAATTATTTTCTTACTCTTTCTAATATTCATACAATTTTCTTGGTAATAAAAGCAGGAATCTAAAAACTTTGCAGAAGATTTTCCTCTTAGTTTATTGTGTAGAACAATCTTCTATATAAATGTATTATATATTTTAAATCTCGTAATATCAACAACAAAGAAAGCATTTGTTTCGGAAAGAAACCCGCTTATATTTTTTTTCTTTTTTTATTTTTTATTTCGTGTATACACGTGTCAAATATTTATTTAAATCTGACACATCGTGTACAATATTTGATTTTAACTCCAGCTGAAGACCTGCATTTTGAGACACGTTGTCAACTTGATGTGTTAATTTTGTCTTGTCTTGACTTATCATCTTGAGGTGACATCTTGACGATCTTTTCAGACACAGTGGCAAGAAAAATATCTAATTTTCAAACTTCAAGGTGTTTCTTTTCTTTGAAATATTAGATATCTTTCTTGTATTTTTTTTCTACATTAATTACCTATTTGAGGAAGCATTTATCATCGAAAACTATTAGGTTTTAAGCTTTGCAAAAAAACTGTCTGGTTTACAGTGTGCCCACAGGCTTGGCTGATCACATTAGTAAATGTCTTTTGAACCAGTGGACGAATATATTCTGGCACCGAATCGGCTTTATCTCGCAGATGCCGCTTATGCGACAAAAGCGAAGCTATAACTGGCGAGCCGCTTGCTAAACCATTCTAATTGCATTATCCAGATGTCGTTGGAAGTAGTTCGCGATGAATTAGGTCAATGGTTAAGCGTTATTGATCGTAAGCTTTGGTCTTCGAGGCAATGTCGATTGAGATTGGTCGTAATGATCGTGTTGAGTCTTATTGCATTCATGCACTGATCGTTCATGGCCATGAATCTCTTCTCACCAATAATCACACCTTTTTATTAAAAAGATAAAACATGTTTGTAGCAACCGATATTTCGGCGATGTTGCAAGCACCGTTGACCAGGGTAGACTGGAGAGCTGTCAATCGGCATCCGTTGATCTGCAGGTAGGCGGCAAACTGCTGCTGTTACTACGCATATTATTCGCCGTGGACGCAACACTCACTGTATCTTTTATCGCGTACTTGCGCTTTTTGATAGGCGTTGCAGAATTTCATGGGCATGAATACACCTAGAATTAGTAGGAACAACAGAAATTAGTTTTCCGCAATATGCATTTTTTAGTCAAGGTAGGCGTAGGTCTGCTCTAAAATTTTTATTTATTTATTAATATTATTACTGGTAAAGAGTTAATAGTGTGATCGTACAGATATAATTTGTAACTGTTTATATAAGCGATAGGAAATGAACACAACCCATACGATCATTCTAGATGAATGCCCAACTAGACCGAACAGCCAGTATCTGGGCATACGAAATATACTGCCTTTGTTTTTTGAGTAGTACCTACTGTCGTTATTTGAATAATAGACTGCTTTCAATACTAACATTAAGATAATGGCATAAAATGGTAAACATATTAATACAAATATATATGATAAGGGGTTAGTTACATATACACATTCAAACATACATACATACATATATGATATACACACATACACATACACTTCATACACACATATTTTAAATTATTGTATGAAGCAATTCCGTTTCAGTCTTCGCACGACCTACATCGTAAAGGAGCCATTTTTTATTTTTGTGTTAAATAGGTGTACATTTTGAACATTTTTTACTGACTCTTCTAAAGTATTAAAATTTTTTGGGGCGATGAAATACAACTGTCATTGGGCAAAGGTTGTATGTACGTGAGGAATTACATAGTTCGTCCCTTCAGCCATTCTAGTTGGTCTTTGCTGCTGGCTTCGGGAACGCTTCTCTAAAGTAATTTAAAAAACTCATACTTATTCAAAATTGCGAGTTTTTTATTCTTACGAAACAAAGGAGTTCTAGTTTCTAAACTCAACTAAAGAATGACTTTGGACGTTGAAGCGTTGCACTGCATGTTCTCAGCATAATTTTCATAAGATAGTACGTAATTATCGATGATGACATATGTTCGTCAGTTAGTCGAGTGCTAAATTTTGACTTAATTATCATCATTTCAGAAAATTCCAACCCGCACAATTAACTAAGTTAACCCAAACATTGCCGCCAACTGAAGGGCGATTTGGCTTGGATTTAGATAATTATCTTCAGATATAAAAGACCAGAACTTTGTATCAGATGCTGTGGCTTTAAGATGTATATGTGAACCTCATTTTCAACAGAAGATGAGTTCATGTTAAACTGACTTGCTATTTCAGTAGCAGATTCCTCAATGTTTTTATACAAAAAGGGATAACTCAAAAAATATGCGATATTTGCCAATTTACTAAAATCATAAAAACGTCTTTGGAATTCGCCCAAAATATTTTATAATATTCCCTCATAAATATCAAAATTCAACTGAGGAATTCCTGCTTTCAAAGACGGAAAATGTTTCCGATCCTTTCTTTTCAGTTGATCTGTCATGAGTTGCAATTAACTTTTTTTTTCGATATCGACTCAAATAGCACTCGCGATCGACCCGTCGATCGCGATCAACCGTTTGAGTACCCCTGTTCTACGGTATGCGACATATTGCTGTTACGCAGATTACGCAGATAAGGCACAAATCGATGTATACTCATAACTCTATACCTGCAACATCACAATTTCAAAGGACAACTCAATACAGAAGCATAACATTTTATAACAGGTTACCAGATGAATTAAAAAATATACAAACATATGCACTATTGAAAAAACTTACCAAGGAATTTTTACTGCAAAAATGTTTATATGGCACGGACTTTTAAAATTTTATATTCACAATTAACTACTTGTTTAATTTATTTATTTTTATTTTTTTTAACTTCCATTTTAATCCTATTCTGAACACTTTATTTTATAGACAATTTACTTACTGATTATGTAACATGATTTAGGAATTATTGCTTTTATTTTTATATTTTTACTCTGATTATTATTTGATGCTTTCCAAATTGGACTCATTGATTATTATTATTATTATTGTTTTTTTTTATTTAAAGATTTATACTTTTTTATTTTTTATTTTTGGATTTGGTATTTCTATTTTTGATATTTCTAAATGATCTTTTTAATATTTAGACAATGTAATGGTTGATTTTGTATAGTTTATTGACTTTCAGATTTCTAACGTGATTTCATTTTATTTTTGCCAGATATATGATATGTTTAAAATATGAATATTATAAAAAACGTATTTATTAAATGTAAGTTCTATACCCTTACCGGGTTTTTTGGAATAAATAAACTTTGAACTTTGAACAGCGGTGGAGGCAGCGTCCGCGAATTTTGAAATTCCGCCATGTTCACAATATGACAGAGAGAGAGGATCGCTTTTCAACTAAATTTAAAGGTAGAATGACAAGTGCTAGAGATATGTCGTCATGTGGTATACAATATTTTCTCTAGCAATTAAAAAGTCAACCCCCCCCCCCTCTACTCCCCTTCCTCCTACATTAAATGGATGCTGTCAGCATCTGATAATCTTTAGAGTCCACTCACGAAAATTGCTAGTACGGATAATCTACCGTAGAATCGATAAACGAAGCTGTCTATGCAAAATACATGCACGCTTGACATTTGGACGCGTCCTCTATTATTTCATTGCAAACCTGCCGCAATTAAAGGCTCAGCTCAATCTGACACAACTCAATCTGAGGTCTCAATATGCAGGTCAACACTATTAGTGGTATCTCAATACGGCAATATAGAACTCCCAATGGAATTGAGATTTTATGGAACGATTGTAATTATCGATACTTTCGATTTCGTTCAATTTTCGATGCATAAAAAGGAATCGATATTGCACGCCATTGTAAAACATGTAGCTGTAATTTGCCGACAACCGCAGACGGCGCGGCGCTAGGCATGTGCGTTAGTAAACAAAGACAATCGAGTGTTTTACGCTGACAATCCGAGAGTAGTGACAATCCGATGGTTAGTTTTTACCAAAATTTGCAACAAAACTATTGTATAAGTAATGTGAAAGTAAATTTTGAAAATAATGTAAATTTCATAACGGGCCTTAAAGGGTCAAGGTGAAATTGAGATTTTTCTGAAAACAGGGCACTTTAGAGAATATACTTATACTAAAAATGTAGTGAATTTTGAATAAAAATATATTTTACGGAAGTTTGTTTTGAATAGTAGCTGTTTTGAAGTGTCTTTGGATTAACTATCGTCTTTTAGATTTCTTTAACCGCCTTGTAGGCTCTCTATGGTTCTCTATGCCTGCATTTCCTTTACCGTCCAAGCAACCGACGAGGATGTAAAGTATTGTGAACGCGCTAAAATTAGTTAACCGGCCCACCAACCGACGTCGACTTAAAGAAATATGAACGCGATTTTTTTTTAGATGAATACAGATAGGTATTATAAATTTTGACTCCCCCACCCCCCTTCCCCTGAAACATTGACACAATCTCCAGACTGAAGTCTGTCTGTGTGTCCGTGTGTCTTACTTCATGATATCGTCCAAACGCTTCATCCGATTGCGCTACATCCGATGGCATGCAGGCAAGAGTTGAACAGATTGTGATAGAAATCGGTCTACCAGTAGCGCACTATCATATATCAATCTTGTAATATTGGACTTAGAAACTTGAAATTTGGTAAACAGTTGCCTTGTTGGGCCGAAATGGCATGGGGAAATTTTTGTTGGTATATATCATATACAATCTACAATATAATATAATAATAATAATAATAATCATAAAGCCTTTATTCGCTGACCGTATTGTACCATTTTGCCTTATGTGATAAAACAATGTATTTTATTAATTTTTAATCTATTTTTTAAATAAGGTATCATCTTCTTCAGCAGCCAGGTTTTTGATCAGATTGTCCTTCGACATAGGCCTCCCCCATTTTCTTCCATTCATCTCTGTCCCAAGCCAACCTCCTCCATGCTTTCGGTAAGTCATCTTCACATCTTTTAATTTGACGTCCTTTTTGTCTTTTCCCATTTCTAGGATACCATTCCATTACGTCCTTCGTCCATTTTTCTTTGTTGGTTCTCATGATGTGACCAGTCCAGACTACGATAATAATATTTAAATTACGCAATACATTTTATTCAAATATTAACGCCTTGGGCGGGGCGGTTCGTTTCTTGGGTAAAGGCGAACAAATGGAACAAAAAAAAACCGGGTTCATCCGCCGAACGAGAGAGGGCGCTCATCGATTTTGTATATGAAATAAATATTCAGATATAATCAGTCATTGACTGCTTGCCGCGAAAGTCTTGGGGTCTCACAGCCGATTTTGTAACATCTCAGATAAATAATAATTGACTTACGAAATAAATGACAAACTTGACGAAATCTACGCCATAAAAACAACAAACACTACAAACTTGGATGCCCTCAGTTCTGTTAGACCTCGTTATCAGAACACCGCTCTTTCGCGATAGAATATCTGTTGAGATAATAAAAATATATTTAATGCTCATCTTAATCGATAAAATTATTTAAAAATCGATTACTGTCACAATCGATTAAAAGCCGCTCACGTGTCTATCGCTGGCTTCTTACAAAGAGACTGCAAGTTGGCCTGAAAGACATTAACCGTCGACTGCTGGTACTTATTGCATTGCCATAGCCACTCGACTCGACCCAGTGGCACAGATCGGCGTCAGATTTTATGCACAAACTTATCTAGCGTCGACAATGATACTTAACTCGAGCCTTGTGGCCGTCGGCGCTTGCTGGCTTACCGACTTGCAATGCACCTATTAGCCGCCTCAGCCGAGGGGATTTACGTTTCGGTCATTATTACGAATTACGGTACAGATTGGAGTGACGTGTTGTACGTTCTGGGCGGACGCTCGGCTTCTGGGCCTAACGGAGGCTTTGTTACAAGAGGTCAGACGAGAGGTTATTGGGTTACCGTGAGAGTGTATCGCTATTTTTGCCTACATGTCCTACGCCTCGACAGTTATAATATCTCATTTTTTCAGTCCCCTTATTTGACTAATTGAATGTTTTTACAGCTAATGTATTTGGTACAGCTTTTTTATATTAGTATAAATATATTAAATATTAATGACTGTGACTTTCTTTGACTTTCTTTTCTCGCATATAACTTTATTCATATTGTTTAATCAAATTTTATATTATATTTATTGCCGATCGCATTGGAATTGCATTATATTTATTATATTATCTTCCAACATTTTTTATTATTATTATTATTATTTCTTTTTGAAAGCCACATTTTTGGGCAATTTAGTGTTATTAGTTTTTTACTAAAACTAGTACATAATTGATTGTAATATTAGAGTAGGTACTGTCCACCCTAGAACGGGCTAGTCCCAGTTAAGTGACAGAAACAAATAAGCGAAAGGTTAAGGTTTTGCTATGCGGTTCCTGTTATTTTTGTAAGCAAATCAATATTTTATAGTAATTAATTCTTAAATAAATAAATAAATACAGCTATTATCTTTGGTATAGCTAATGATTTTATTTTCGAATAAATTTGGAACTGCTCTTTAAAATGGATAGTATTTTCACCTCGTGTATTATATGCAGCAATTTTAAATCTAATTATTTAATATCGTAATACCTAATTATTTTATTTATTTATTATTTATTTAATTTCAAACTTTATGAGAAAATACATAAAAATGGTCATACCAAGTAATGGTGCGAAGTAAACAACGGCTCTCATTCACATGACCATGCCCAGCGCATACCCAACTAGGCCGAATATAGCCTGTATCTGGGCATACGACTGTGTCTGAATTGAGTGGAGACGTAGCATTACTGACGTAGGTACTCATATAGATACATATACACATACACACATATAAATATTACGATCTAAATATATTGTAGTATTATTCCTTTGTATTATATTACATTATGATTATTATCTTGTATCAAATTATGTAGTATAATGTGCAATTTGTTTCAAATATAGTCAAGTAAGTGTATATAATATCGTGTCAAATATAAGTAAATATTATAGGCTATATCAGGATGTGAGTTACCATTTCTTCGCTTTAACGTCTACTTTTCGTCATGGGGCACTGGTTAAATATACTTTTTCATTCCCTAATTATTGAACTCTGCACTTTAGCCCTTGCCAAGAATAAGCAGAAGGTCGTATGCAGACGCTCTGTCCAGATATAGTATTCACTCCTTGGTGGGTCACTAGATAAGCTAGGTACTAAAATAATTTTAATATCCAATATCGATGCGCAAATTAATTGGCCATACGGAGCTCTGGACAAATTCTGCGTGATATACTGGCGCGCTTGGCCCATAAATTAGATGCGGCAGGCGGTAAAGTATGTGATGAATTTGCCACGAAGGCAGCGGGCGAGTTGTCAAGTGGTTGCAGCCGCTCGTGTGACGTCGGCGGCTGTGATCTAGCCGGGGATCTGCGCCTGCGCGCGCGCCGCGGCCATTATCATTGCGCAACCGAGATGCAACTTTTGCTTTCGTACGAACAGCGCAAGCGTTGGCAGCGTGGAAGCTGGAAGCGAGCCCACGCCAACCTGCGCGCATGCGCATGCACCTAGACAGATGCAATGGCATTGCTCTTTTCAAACTGTGCGACGATATCAAGGTTGAAAGATATATCGTTATACCAGCCTGGGGTGACGGGTTCGCCCGTTGTACTTAACTGGTTTCAAACTGTGGGACTTGTGAGCGTCTGCCACGACTGTAACCTGCAGTCGGAGGCGGTTGGGATCAGAAGTGCGCAAACGGTGAAACCCCTCGAGCGGTTGGTGCACTATCTGGTTTGCTATACACGCTGCCCATCTGGCGAATAACCGGAGGAGGAGGGAGGTGCTACAAATAACGACGAGGGTAGCTGTTGACCTGACGTCATATATCTTTAAAACGATCCGTTCCCGCTCTAGCCGATCCCGTCTGACATTGACGGGCACAGAGCGCCACGGTCCGTAATAAATTCTAGCTGAAGTACGGCTAACTATAGGTAGAAACCGCGCAAGTGACTTCGGATCTGGTAGCTAGGGCGTAAGATCGGTCCGCTGAGTTTACTTCCCAATGACGCTTTAAGGCGTTGGGCTCTCACGGGCTCGTCGGTGGAGCTAGACAGTGTTTGTCTGCCAAGTCTTCACTTTCACTCCATGGGAGATGATGTCGTTGACTTGATGTCGTTAAATCTCCTGGGGGTGACAAGTTCGCCCCAAGTTGTGTTGACAATCCCAGATTTACTTCTTCGCTGATCTGTTTTTAGAAGATGTCCTAATCTTTACTAGGGAAATTTCAGTCTTTGACCTGCGCGCGCGACCAGTTCTCGAGTGCAGTAGCGAAGTGGGAATGACAAAGCGGAACCAAAGACGAACGATGGACTAGAAACAGAAGGAGTTTTAGGGGTTCGTTGATATGGATATTTTGTATAAGCCTAGTAATTTCATATATTTTTTTAATTCGAAATTAGTGGTTGTTGATAATGTTACATTTTTCTTCGATTTTCACAGTTTATATTTATGCCAAATTGATTTTTAATTTAACTCTAGATGTATAGATCTCATTAAAATGCGTCTAGGCAATCGTTTTATTCTTTCCCAAAAAAATCAATTGATATAAAATAAATATTTCATTTTGAAATTAGCAATATATCTCTTTTAATAGTAAAAGCTACACAACCTATTTTAAATTTTCTGTAATGTTTACCTATCGTCGTATCTATAAAAAAACCTACTAAAAGAATTGCAAATAAGGGGATGGTAACTTTTCGCGGATGTTTTTGATGACTTACCCAAAGAAAAAACGAAAGTGCTTGACATTATTGGAAAGAGCTTTTCTATATAATATTCGACAAGACTGGTTAAGAAACAAAAACAACATCCATTAGCCGCCCTTAATTAGTAGATTAAAAAAAAACTTAATTACACATATCAATATTACTCAATTAGGCACATTTGATGAACGTTTATTACAAAATAAAATATTTTCTAAACAGTCGTATTTATCAATTACTGTGACAACTAATAAACATATTAAGGGGCGATTTTTCAATCGTCAGATAAACTGTCTAATAAGTATCCAAGGAATTATTTTATCTGTTGATTTATTCATCGAATAACATTGGCGAGTTTTTCAATTATCAAATAACTGTCAAATAGTTATTGGAAGATTTTTCGCTATGTTGGCAGCACTAACTTCAGACAATACACGAAAAGCGAGACAGAATGATTGAACCACTCTATATGCTAGAGCGAGAAGCTCTTAAAAAATATTTATTTGACATTTGCTTTCAACATAACCTCGAATTGCGCGCTTTGTCTGTTTGTCGTGTGCGTATTTTGTGAATTTGCGAGTTTGTCGTTTAAAAATGGAATGTTTAATAATAAAACGAGATAGGTCTGTTAGTTTCACGATAAGTAATTGCATCATAGGTGGTTTGATGCATCAACATAAGCATGAACTAACCTTTATGTATTGTGTTTAATTTGGTCTTCAATCAATGTCAGCAGATACTGGACAGTTTCTTTTTGTAGTCTGAATCTTCGCTTAAATTCCACATCATCCCATTGTACAAAATTATCCGGTCTGTTCTCACTACTCTTCGTTTTCTCAGAACCGGATTTAAGTAATTATAATTTCTGCTTCTTGTTCAATAGCAACGTCATCTAACACAGCGAATAAATCCATTTCTCTAAGCAAAAGATCACCAGAAATTATCACAACCTAACCTCTCACTGTCAAAATCAGTTTGACGGATCAATTTATTGGACGAATAACTCGTTATCTGACCCTCGGAGCAGCGGATAACTTTATTCAGCGAATAGTATTTTTATTCCTTTGATAACTGTTAACTGACTATTGAAAAATTAAATTTTGTACCATCTAATGAATAAGTACTATCCGACTGTTTATCTGACGATTGAAAAATCGCCCCTAAAAGGAATAAAAAAACGACTGTCCTTTACAAAAAGTGAAGTACTGTTTTTCTAATTAATTTTATTATGGTTTTTTACGAAACATTTGTTGTTTGTGTATTTATCCATATAGATAAATACATATTTTCGGAATGTACACAATCAGACATTTCATTCGATACCAACCACTATAATTTCTTGTTAATTTATTGACATATGGAGATTTGAACATTTAGACAACTATTTACTTGATATTTCGAGAGTTAAGTATTCAGTATTCAGTATTCCATTTATTCATTCAAAATATACAATAAAAGCATTATATGTAGATATAATACTATTATATGTAGTTTGTCAGTTTATATGTAGATATAATACTATTAAAGCATAAATATTAATTCGACAATAGCGTTGACTAAAGACGGCTTTACACGGCAGACAAATAAAATAAAAAATAAAAAAATATTAGAGCTGACTCCATGTACATGAGTAGACATATAAAATAGATAATTATTATAAGAATATTAATAGTCATCAAGCACTTTATACAACAATTAATCACACAGTAGGAAGTATCAAAACAAAATTGGAAAAAACAACGTATGTATATGATCAGGTATGTTACATTACACATTGTAATCTATATATTAAATATTAAATTCATAATATTATAATTAAGCAATAAGAACTAAAATGAGGTACCTGAAAGTTACATATTAATGTTATTCCCATTTGAAAGAATTAGCATGCTCAAAAAAATCACCCAGCTTATAGCAAGCATTTGTGGATTGCAGCTTTTGTTTAATAAATCTTTTAAACGCCTTTATTTCCATCTTTCTTGTGGAGAGTGGTAGCTGGTTAAAGAGCTTATAGCTCAAATATTCAAAGGACTTTTGTGTCTGCGTAAGGCGTACTTTAGGCAGGATATCGTCATCACTTCTGCGTGTATTGTGGGAGTGCATATTCCCGTTTACCTCTTAAGATACGCTATGACACTCGTCAAGACATAACAATTCTAACAATACCATTACTTCTAAATCGCTGCGAACGTTTAGAAGTTATGATGGAGTAAAGAAACGAAAACCATGCATAGATGAACCCTGGACACATAACGCTCCTTTTTGTTGGAAAGTCGAGTAAAAACCAAAGATGCTCGCGCCGCGACTCAAATGATAAACGTTTGACAACCGCTGTAAATAATGACAGTAATGACAGATCACGTAGACGCAGCGACCAGCGGTCTAGCGCGGTCTTACTTTCAGTTGTAAACTAAGTAGAAGCCAATTTGCAATGCACACGTATAAATTGCACTGTACGTCCAATAAAACTCAGCAGCGAAGGCTGTGAGCTGGCGATCGGTGGCGTGTTTTGCAAGGTATAGGCGAAATCAAAAATAATAGAGGTCATTGTTTGACATTTGATTGTAAAAATAAATAATAATTGAATGGTGTGAGTTCGGGCATTTTAACGTGGTGAGTTCTGAAGGGTGATTGCCGCGATAGAGATCTTGTGAAATGTTAGAAAAGATGAATTATGCCGCCAAAAATATATTTTAATTATTAATTAAAATACAGTACAGGCACAGTCTCCCAAGATTCGCTAAAGTAAGCATATTTGAATCTGAGGATAAAATTATTAAATCGTATAAATTGCTTTAGTATCAGCAATCAATTATAATAAATACTGATCTAGCTCAAAGGTAATCACATCATTGCTGGTATCAGCATTACATTAATTGTCGTAGTATTATTACTCCAAATTCTTTTCTATTCCCTGCTTTTACCTATTATTTATATCGATCATTACGATCATTGCGATTACGATTGTTATCAGGAGTAGATCAGTCTTATTTGATTCACTATTAATTACAATTATTACTAGTAGGTAATAATTTATTTCCAAGTAAATTATAATTATTTAAATTTTATCTATTTTACATAATTTTTATTTATTATGATTATGGTTAAAACAATTATTTTCACTCACTACCCGTGTAGCGTCTGTAGCCCCGTTGGCACCGGTTCTCCTCGTTGTTACCGAAGTTAAGCAGCGGCGGGCGCGGTCAATACTGGGATAGGTGACTGCCTGAGTGTTTGACTGCGTGATGCTACAAATGCCCACCTAGAAGATGGTTCCAATAGGCAACAAGGTGGGTTCCACGAAGAGACATATGGCTTGTGGGTAAAAAAATATATAATAGCTATTATTATATATCATACATTCTTTCAATTTTGTATTATGTTTGTGAGAGTGACCACCCTTCACTAGACTCCAATTGATTGCGAGCGAAGGGTGGGTCTCATCGTGAAGTTTTCTCTGTGAATGAAAGTCGTGGATGTCGAAGTAGAAGTATTTAATCAGAAGGTTGAAGTGAGTCGCCAGCTCTTAACGCCTTGATTGTTATTTCGCCGTAGTGTATTAGTGTGGGCGCGAGGTGAAGCCGTAGTAGTGTGTCCGAAGTGTGTAGTCGAGGAGCGAGGCTTGACGATCGGTATCGCGGGTAATGCAGGTACTGCTTGATAATGAAGCGTAGTCGCGGTCACTATCCGCCAAGGAAATGATTGCAGTCGAGTAACTGTCCACCAAAGGAATGATGCGTAGAGCGCGGTAACTTCCGCCAAGGGAATGATATCGATCGATTGAAATGTACTACGTTTTATACCGTGAGCGGTGATGTAATAGCTATGAGTGGGGTGCGACATGTGTATCGATCAGAAGAAATGACATGAGTCGTCGCTTGACTGTGCATAAATTGCCGAATTTAGTTGGAAATTAACTGCAGCTGACTCGTGTAGATTTAAGCGAGTTTGCGGTTTCCATTCTGTGGAAATTACTTTTTTGTTGTGGGTATGTTGGACCGACAGGGCTCCGTATGGACCGCAGGGCTTCATTGCTTATAAAGGTGAATACGTATAATTACAAAAACTTAAAAGTGGACCTTAGGCTCTCTTATCTTAAGGAGAAATTCCACCCTTTGGGAGGCCACGGTCTTCCACTTCGATCAAGCCGGGATAATACACTCGCCATTCCGTTACATCATTCTTCTGCCTACACGCACTCTTTACGCTCCATTCTGCTCGTTTATGGAATCAGCTCCTTCACTCTATCAGGCATGCACCTTGGTTGCTCACTTTATAAAAGTTGTTGAAGAAACATTTTTTTTCATAAAGCCACTGTCTGAAAAACTGTATGAAAATAATCAAAAATCAAAAATATATCATCCTGTCCTGTAATTTATCCTTCCCTTGGCAACATTAGCAAAATTATTGACATATATTTCTATAATTTATTTTAAATTTAACTTTATTAATCATGTGTGTCTCATACGGTGACAATTAGGAATTAGCTTATCAAATGGTTGACCGTAAGTTATCACTATAACGATAAATCCGCCATTTGTGTATAAATTGTCTTTTTTTTATAAAATCAGTGTAATATTCATTAAAAAATGTTTTGTATCACAATAGAGTTATTCTATTCTATAACACCCTACAGCCTAGTTGGGCGATACTAAAATAGTATAACTGGCAACAGTTTTTGGCATTTCATTTTATCAGTTCTTTGCTATTGGATGTTTTCCTATGACATTTTAATTCTATATACCCATTTTGCTTTCGAGGATTGTGAATGACAAATTAAATTAAATTAAACTATGGTCTTGAAATTACCCTGACTTGCATTCATATTAAGTAACGTCATCGTCGGCGATTTCAATCTGTGCAAGTGTCGGTGCTAATAAGTCACTGATGTCATTAAGTGATACTGCATCTATTGCGTCGTACGCCGTGGGCAGAACTGCTCACCTGCAACTTGTATTTCTATTACAGAAAATAGCATAGCATATCACGAGCTTTGAAAAGCTGCAATTTGTAAATAATAGTGACTGCTGTTTATATGTTGTTTTGCTGTTTTGTTTGTATGTGCTGTATTGCCGTAATTGAAAATATCAGGTAATTGAAAATGACAACCAAATTAGGTATTAGGGTGCAAAAAAGACTCAAAACTTAGCTGGGCAAAATGTACAGAATTACTGGCTAGCAGGGCTAACAAATTAGAATACATATTTCATGAACAAATTCATATACTATGAAAGTCAACCATTAAAACGGTATTTATGTCAAGAACTCAGGACATAAAGTATTATAGCCTAGGGGACGTGCACTAAGTTGGCATTGGATCCGCTATCAAATGCTCAAAAGTTAGTGCTAAAGGTTTTTATAAAAAACATCATCGATTTGCGTCAAATAAACTGTTTGATAAATTTCAAGTATAGATATAGAACAATTATTTGTCATAACAGAGCCTATTATCTTTCCATCTGCATTAAGATAAGCAGGATCTTAGCCAACAATCTAGGGTCATAATAACTTCTTACAGGCTGAACTTTGTAGATACATCATTCGCGCAGAAATGTTTTCGATTACAATTATCTAAGCTCTGAAGTGCATGAATTATAGAATGTTCAAAATAAATTTAATAAAACAAAAAAATTAATAGACATAGCTAGAGCGGGTGGAAACGCACAGAACATATATTCTATTTTTAGGCATATTTTGAATTAATATAAGTATCAAAACTAATTAAATAATCTCAATTTTACTGTATAACGAATAAATGTTTATCTATGCAAATATCTTATTTTTATGTAAAGTTCTTTATAACTAGTTGTAGATATATATTAAAATATTGCTATTTATATCGATACAATTTTAAACCGTTATTCTATATTTTTTTAACTGCATGGTTTATAGTATGTCAGCTATCCCAATGGTGTCTTGCTATACCAAATGTGTTTTTCATGGCTCGCCTAGACACTGGCCTAAATATGTCTATCCAGGCATGCAATGTGCGAGACACTTACTGTTTTTGTAAGATTTGGAGTGCGAATCTGCTATCATATTTACATATTATTTTTAGGCGAAATGAAATACTGAAATACTTATATATTTTAAACTTTGCACTTCAGTTAGTAAGATTTAAAACTTTGCTAAAGTAAACGAAACTAAAAATTTGCATCAAAGACAGCAAACAGTGACAAAATACAAAATGTTATCCTGCGTAAATCCTACGGTAATAAATCTTAACATTCATCTCTTTGTGCTACATACAGTCGTATTGTTTTATGTTCTCAATTTATAAATGCGTATTATCGCATTATTCAGCATATGCGTAAATTGAATAACTCTAAATTGATAACGAAATTATTGTGAAGCAAACTGCAGTAGCAAACTTTTTGCTTTTATTTTCCCACGGTGATTACAGCTTCTAATCATTGTTTATAACTTTATTGGCCTCATTTCGGAATAATTAAAACGGAGAGAGGGTCTCATGGACGCTGTTAGCGAGATAAACGTTCATTTCGGGCCGGAAATGCATGGATATTGTGGGAATATTGTGCTGCAACAATGTCACGACGGAATTGGTATGTTTAAATAATCGGATTTTGATCCGTGCAATGATGCATATGTTTTATCCGTGCAATGATGCCTCTTTCACGGTGCAGGGAGCCCGTCTTTGGAATGATTTGCCGAAAAATGACAGAAACGAGCCAACCATAACGAGTTTTAAAAACAGACTAAGAGATCATTTGAAATCTTCCACATAAGTTCTCTTTCCCTTCCCATTCTCCTCCTTTTTAAACCTTAGCGTCCTTATAGGTGTTAGTTTATTTTGGTGTGGCAGATTCTGTGCCCAAAAAGAGTTAAATATATAATTCGTTCAATCCTCTTTTTTTTGTCCTAGTCTCTTTATATATGTAGGTTAAGTTATGTAGCATCTACTCGCATATAATGTTGCCACAATAGTATAGGTTAGCTCTAAAATATTGCCTGCAGGCAATAAGCTCGCCTTTTTGTACGAATAAAGCGATTTATTATTATTATTATTATTTTATGTCACAATTCCCAATAAAATTACGCCATTGAATAGCGAGTCTTTATACTGTCTAAATCAGGAACTACTTGAATTTCCCCAAAACGATTTCCGTTAGATCGTTATCGATAACTTATCGAAACAAAACAAGCAATAAAATATTCTCACAATAACCTAGGCGAACTAGCTATGTATTCTTCCAAACTCCTATTTCAATACAAACAATTTCTACTCTTCAATAATACGTCTATTTATTTCTCTGGCTACTTAAAAACATTTCGGTGAGTTGAGGTGACCATTATGTTACAAACATTAGGGCGAACGAGTGTTTTATTAAAGATCAATTGTCGTTGTTATTTATGAAAGTAGGTCCGCTTAGATGGTGGCTCGGGTTCGATTCACGATTTGAGTTATTTTTGACAATTACATTTGGTACCAACGTCAATTTTGTAATAATATATGTTATCGTTTCAAACCTAATTTTACCATTCTATTAATTGAAATGAGATTTGAATAATTTTATACGCGGCTTGTAGTTATATTGTTTTTAGATTAGCCAATCGATCAAGATTTATAAATCGAAGTACTGTTTATTGCTCATAAAACATAATCTAAAGGCAGATTTATTGCTAATCTTATAGGTCTTATAAGGTTTCGCGGATGAGAAAGAAAACGGATGTCATGTACATTTTATAAGAGTTGCAAGCTTTATGTCCGAAAGTGTAATACCAGCGAGAGGGGTGGTTTTACTAATAATTTTAACTATTTTGTATGTACCACCGCGCTACCATGCGACCATCTGGGCCATTAGTTCGCACTCCGGACTATAAAAGGGTTCCGAGTCAGTTCGAGGCCTTGAACGAAAGCGAAGCGAAGTCTAAATCGGCATGTCAGAGTTGGCCGAAGGTCTTACAGAGTTATTGTAATCTGGAGAAGTCCGATCTGACAGCGAAGTCCACCGCCGGCAACTTCGTAGATGATGACCGAGCTGCGCTAACTCAAAGAGAAGACCGCTTAAGACAGTTTCGTACCGGGTAGACGAAGTCGTCATGAAGAAAAGCCGTTTTTACTAACGATATTTATTTAGACGAAGAATTATTTACAAGTATCAATAAGTAGGTACAAATATAACTATGTATGTAAGTTATAGTATAAATAAAACTAGGCTACCTCAAAAACCGTCGCCGGCGATTGCCGAATCTGAAGAGATTTTGTCGACGAGCCTTGTTTAAGGCCCGTTACGTCCTCCGCTTGGCAATTGCCCTTTAGCGGAGCTTCGTGTGAGCCGGGCTCACTGACCTGACTTTTTTGGTGTGGCCTCGTAGGGCTGCGCGCTCTGTGGGAGGTATCTCGCGAGGCGCCAGTTGGTACAAGTGCTTTATCGTGATAGGTTATAAAACGGAAGTACAAGGCATATTCTGCGGTGAATGACTGATGTGCTGCAATACAGTTTGGCCGAATATTTTAAAAATATTTTTGTGTCTTTAAGCACGATTTCCTGTAAAAGTTTTCCCGTATTGCTTTCAAAAGCACAGCGACCTTCTTGAACTTTCGGCGGTTGTCAGTTCCGCCGAATATCTATCATAATAAAATGTGAAAGTTAAATATATGTTAAAGTTTAGATCCGAGTACAAGTAGTGTTGTTGTTTGTAAAAGTTCTTCATTTTTGTGTCTAGGGTAGTTTTTGCGCTCTGTTTTGTCTTTGAACCTCCTACAACGAAAGTCTTTTTCCGCTATGAGGAGTGGATCGAGGTTTGATCTGGCCATACTTCCCTAGCCGATCTGTCTGAATACAAGTAGAGTCTGTGCTAGTGCATAGTATACAATCCACAGTACGTTGATGTTTAGCATGCTGCTTTTTTGCATAAATTCATATGCATAAATTAGCTTTTTAGTCCATTTAGTCGTAGCCTCAATGTGTTGTATCCAATTTAGATTTTGGTCAGTGACTATCCTAGGAATGTTATTGACTTTGTGCATTTAAGTGGTAAACATGTACCAACCAGTTCTTGTAGTCATATAAATTTATAAAACGTAATGTGGTGGTCAGTATTTGGTTTTTATCTATTGTCGATGCTATAAATCATGTATTTGTTTAGCATCAAAGATTATTGCCAGGCCAATATTATTTAGCTACCGTCGCATTATCGAGCGCGAGACCTTTGTGTCTCCTTGGAATAGCATTACAGTATCATCGATGTAGGACAGAACGTAGCCCTAAACTTGACACTGGCATAGACCATCGATGTACACTAAGAAGACATTGGAAACAGTGTATTACCCTGCGGAATACCTCTTTTAATTTAATGTCTCAATAGCAGGAATAATGTCAAAGATGGGATGAGAAATATAATGTGAATTTATTCCGATGTATTGATGGCGCAGCCATACATTGTAATGATAACAATAATAATGATTAAATATTAATTAAATAATATATTTAAATTGTTTTTAATTTAGATTCTGCCTAACAAGGCCATAGTCCGTACTAAGAGAGACTTTATGTAAGTCGATGATAAGATCACATTCGCGCACTTAAAGAAGCAAAATAAAACAGGTAAATCTAATATAGAATAAAACAGGTTTTAGGTATAAAATTAAACATAGTTATATTTTAAAATATAGAAAAAACCTTATTATGCAAATGAAATTATTAAATGCCTTTTATCATTCAGCAACAAGAGTTGTCAACTACAGCGGGCGAGCCCGTCACCTCAGGAAGTTTTAACGATTAGTCGTTCTGTCTCCCTGAAGTGAGCGCAAAAGACTTGGACAAAAACAGTACACCATCAAGCTCCGCCACATGCCCGTAAGAGGCCAACGCCTTAACCGCGAGATAGCCAGGAGTTTTAAATAGCGGGCTTACACTCACGCCCTTACATCCAATTACGACCAGATTACTCCAGTCTCTCGATTGGTTCCGAGTTCGAGGTCGTTTGCGCGGTCCTCTCCCTTACGAAGCAGTAAAACGGTGTATACCGAATCTATCGCGGAACACGGTATCCTTTCGGCGTCGTTTCAAGGGCAGTCGCCGTAAGTTCCGCAACCACCCCCTCTCTATAGGAAACAGTACTGCTTCCAGACTCCCCCGACTGTTTGTCAGAGTGCACAGTCGATTGGCTTACGGTGCATGGACCGTCCAGGAGTGCCAGACCATCCAGGAGTGCCAGATGGTTGATTCCTATGGGAAACTAGCCCTAAGGCCAGAGTCCTACCCAGGCTCACACTTCATGCGTGGAGGCCGCCGGATGGTTGTTGACCTGTGAGTGTGACCAACCCTGAACAGAATGGGTCTTCGTGGCCAACTCAGCAAGGGCCCATTAGCTCCCTTCATCATTTAGCAGCAACTTTATTTAATAATAAATTTTACATAATTGCACAAACATTCAAAAGTAGTGAAGATACTGAGCGTATTGCCGACCCCGTCCGCCGAGGTAACACCCGAAATCTATATTCGTCGGTGTATTTGTTTAACAAGTCTATCCTTTGTGAAGCGCTCAAGTGTTGCTACGTGTTTTTTAGTCGGGATCGTCCCTCGAGGGGTTACGCGGCCGTGCTCTCGCCGCTCACAAAATCTCCTTTATTTTCACTCCGCTTCGATTAGGCACCATGAGTGCTCTGTTGTGTAATTTCGATGCGAGAATATGCGGCTTCGATATCGACCCACTTCACGATGACCATGTAGAAGTAAGGAAAGCGAAGAAGGGGAAGGTATTTGCACTTTAGCTATGCTGTACCATAGGCCACTTTCTTGATATTGGCACTATTTTTACCGAGGCTTTTACCGAGTTAGGAAGTCATGGTCTCCCACTTCGTTCAAGTCAGAATAATACTCTACGTATCCCAAAACATAAAAAAACTATTTTCATACTCCTTCTCCGTACATGCTTCCTCCAACAATTAGAGGCGCTAGCTCGCTGTCCACCTTTAAGCAATCATTGTAAAAGCACTTCGTTTCACAATAAATATAAACTATAAATTCTGACCTTCCCATTATCCCTTCCCTTTCCTTACCTTGTTTTGGCAGTTTAATTTACAGTTTAATATATGTATGTATATATGGATTTGTTTATATAAATAATATGTAAGTGTATATAAAAAAAATATTTATATGATTGGGCTTTAGATAGGCATACAATGCTATTTGCTATAATTTAAAATTTCATTTTATATTTTATTGTATCTTATTGTACTTTAACTTTCGCTTACCCTTCTTTTCACATCAGCATGTTGGTTGACTGGAAGATATTGTTATGTAGCAATAAGTCCGCCATTGTACCTTCTTTTAATGTGCAATAAAGAGTTTTCATCATCATCATCACTATCTGGTTGTTTAGAGTAAGGTTATTGAGAGACAGTGTAGGCACAGTATACTAGACATTGCGACATTGTGCCATTCACCAAATGACCATTTTCCATCTGTCAGTAAAACACTGGGGAACCCATTTTGGGTTATTTCACCTATCTCATGTGCGTTTGGACCCGACTGGCGTAGAAAACTGACTCCCTGTAACAGTCGCGGCGGTCGTTATTAGAATGATTAGAATCGTCGTTATAATAGTTATTAGTCGTTATCGAAATGGTATTTAGGTGACCAGCACTTGCGCACATGCTATAGAACAAAATTGAAATCGGAGCGAATACGTCACTAGTCGTAAAGGCTCGCATATGGCCTCCAGATGTCCGCTAATCGGCTCACTCGTATAAGCAAACGTTCTAAAAATCGCCAACCTTTACCCGAGCGTGATGCTAACCAAAGGCGTTCATCGAGATATACCCTTCTGCCCACTTTCCTCTCACCCTATTGCCGCAATGCCCTGTCGATCGAGAGGGCGTCTGTTGTTCTCTCGGTATACTGTGGTGTAGGTATTGACTGCTAAGTAGCGCTCTATACCTGCCATTTTGATTGTGTCAGAAGTTTATTTTTGTGACTGATTCCCTTTTTTTTGTTTGTAAAAGTGAGTATTTAACCTTAATTTAACCAGTTATTCTGAATCAGCTTTGGATCTAGAAGAGGAGGGGGGGGGGGGGAGCGATGTACCTGCACCGGGCGGCAATTAAGGGAGCGCCAAATTCGTATACGAATTTGGCGTTCCAAATCAAATGAACAGTTTATAGTATACTATAAACTGTTCATTGGATTTTGGAACGCATCTTAAGTTGTTTTTCGAACGCGTGCGTAGTGAGTGATGTCTCTGCCAGGGGAATTACACTCGCATCTAGAAAAACTCCCACCCATAGACAGAATAGAACTGGGCTAAACGAGTGGAGCCGAATAAACCCGACCAGCCGAACGTCAAGTGGCGGTCAGTATTTACGTGACTGATTAGGTGTGCGAGTAATTTGCATTGGTTTTCTTTGATAAAAACTAATCCTTCAAAAATGTCATTATAATTATTGATTGATATGGCAATAGATCCTTTCACGGAAAGGAAAGTTCGACGGACAAAGCTGTAGCAAGATTAGATAATAAAATTTACTAGGACCTAAGGTTTGAATGTGTGTGTGTGTATACAGTCTGGCTTGTGTGTTATCTATACTTGTTGTATGTATTCTATATTAAATGCCACACAAAGGAAAATTTACTGGCAAATAATGAAGAGTAGTTTTTAACGGTTTTTTTTCTCCCAGCTACAAAAAAATCCCATCCAGGATATTTGTTTACTTTTTTTTTGAAATCACTAATCTTACATGGTGGGGGGAAAGGGCGCCAATGTCAAGTTTTTGCTTCGGATATTATGTATAATTACCAAACCATGGGGTTGTTATTCCAAGTAAGAGCTATATTTTTAATCCTGGCATACAATGATTTAAATATAGCATAGCCACAAAAACAACCACTATATATTTTTAAAAAGCTTATTTCTCCAAAAATATCAACTCTTCGAAAATGGCAATAATGCCATTTTAATTTCTCCAAAATCAGTCTCTTGATTCATTTAGATATTTTCCCTATCTGCAATGATTTTGAACTTTCCTATTCCGTCCTGTTTTATAAACACACTGTATACTACCTGTTGTAACTAAATGAAGGGGTTAGTTTACCCACGGGCACGTTGCAGTGTGCGTAGTATCACGTCACGTCCAAACGTCAAACGCAGCGTTGCAAGGGAGAGAGGCAACAAAATTGCGAAACAAAACACTATCTCGTAAGGTTGCCAAGTTTGTTCGAAATTTCGCCGTTTAGGATACATTTTACCTCACATCGGTGACAATGAAAGGCTTGCGGTTACTAGGCTACCTTTCCGACGTTGTATATTCTTCAAAAAATTACAAAACGGAAACATATCATACGACAACAACATTTTAAAAGTTGTGACTATGTACCTAGATTTCATTGGAAATTTCGGCGTATAGTAAAACAAATTATTGAAAAATTCATAACAACTATCATTTTGCAGTTAAAGAAAACGCGGAGACTCTTTATTGGATATACCTAAATGTATTTCAATATAAAAGAACGTGGTATTGAGTTTTGAATTTTCAGTAATAATTATTTTCCATAGCTCAGATGAAAACGAGGAATCTCTACTTTAACCACGGTGTTAATTTTTGGTAATTTTTATTGATAATCGTTATTGTTCACTTGTAATAGTTTATTTAAACGAAAGAATCTCTATTCGACAAAAGTTATGATTTTGTTATGAGTTATGAGTCGACATGATTTTATTTTTACAATATTTAAAATCGAATCGTTTTTCCGCTTCTAATGATTTACAAAAACGAGAATGCTATTTCAAATAGTGTTAATTATAAATTGCATTTTTTTTTTGCTCTAGTATTATCTCATTTTATTTTGAAGTTTAACGGAATTTTATGTACAATTTTAATGCCGATTTTATAATGGAATTTATTTATTTATTTATTTATTTACATATACATATACATTCAAATTCATGAACACAACAGAAAATGAAATGACAATTTAGACAATGCCGTCGTCTGATTTTAAAGTTATATACACATGATACATCTGTCTGAGCCCAGGTTACATAGCGCATACATTAAACGCAAATGATAATCTTTCTATTATGCTAAGCAAAGAGCAGCCGAGCCCGCCTTGCTAGGCACCCCTGTGTTAAGGCGAGCTCACTTCGGGAGTCACACTAGTGTGCCACGGTTGTGTCAAGGAAAAATCTAAAAAATATATATTTTTTTAATTATTTCTATTTTAATTTATAATCATTATTAATATTATTATTATTATTTTTTTTTATTATTTTGTTATTTTTCTATTTTTTTAACCGCAGAATAGAATCTACAAGCGCGAATCCCCTCTTTTGCAATATAGAGATAATTGTCGCATCGTATTGACATGAGTTCCGCTCGTTTCACTGTAAATATTGCTATCCATAATGCAGGTACGCAGATAGTTTCGTATTGAACGCAACTGAACTGATTGACTAGTGATTAGCGACTTCAGGGGTTCGCAGCAAGCGGTTTCTAACAACATACTACTAACACTTTTTAAATAATAAAAGTTATACAGTTACTAAATTAAACTAAAAGTTAGATACATACTTACATGTTATAATAGCAGCCGTAGAAATAATTATATTAAAAGAAATTAAACAGTATACATTTATAATATAAATGGATATATGACAATAGATATTCAAAATTATTAAATTACTAGATAGTCAGATAGTCAGATAGTCAAATAAAACATGTAAAAAAAAATTTTAAATATGTTTAGGGCACTTCCAATACATTAAATTCAAGATGGAAAAATAGCGTTTCAACCCCATCTCTACCCATATTTAGAGGCCAAGTATGGATTTGTTTCTTGAAAATAATGATGTTATTTACAGATTTAATATAGTTTTCAACTGTATTGTAGGCTCGAGGAGCCATAAAAAGATAATGCCGCTGAGCAAATGCAGTTCTTGTTTTAGGAACAAGGAATTGTTCAACAGTTGCTAACCTGGTTGCTGACCAGTTGCTGACCTGGATAGGAGCATATGGTCACTTGTTTGCTGACATTTTTATGGAAATGGGTGACGATACTTTTTATGTAAAGCTGTCTAATATTGAGGACGGATGATTCATTGTATAGCGATTTCGAAGGGAATCTCATTGGCCGACGATACATAATTTTTAAAATAAGTTTTTGAGCCCTAAGCAGCTTATCGATGTATGTCAGAGAACTTCCACCCCAGGAGTGAATTCCATACATCCATATTGACTGAGCAAGGGCAAAATATACAGTTTTTAGCGATTTACTGTCTAAACCTGACCTTAGATCTCTAAAACCATATGCTAACTTTCTAGTTTTATTGGTTATCCTATTAATATGCGTATTCCATCTTAGATGACAGTCTCTTTGCATGCACCTCGAGATATTTTATACTTTCAGTGCGATCAATACAAGGACATTTGCATTTTGTTAATCTTTTAATATAATCGCACTTTTCATTGTGAATTTGTATTCTGAGTTCAGAGTCAGGTTTGTTTGAGGAAGTTATACTAAAAGGCGATTTATTTTCTTTAAAGAAAATATTTTGAAGCAATATAGTTTTATGAGCAGTAAAATAAAACTTTTACATAATATATTGTTTTATTAGAGCCCTGTCCGCCCTAGGACGGGCTAGTCCCATTTGAGTGACAGAATTGAATAAGCATGATGTTGATATTTTACCATTCGGCTTCTGTTATTTTTGGAAGCAGAATCATAAATAAATAAATTTAAAAAAACTTTTTATAGAAAGGATAATTTTGATACTATTTGATATATATATTTTAGGTGTAGGTATTATTATTAGATATTGTTGTAGGTACGTATATTTCGTTTTTACAAAATTGATACGAATACATGCAAAATTCTAAGGTAAATTTTTATAAATGAAAAAAAAATATATTTTTTTAAGAAAGTCTCCGTGTTTTACATTATATTAGGGAAATAAAAACCTAATTCTAATTCCATCAATTTTAAAATTTCCCTGGACACACGTAAGTTCTACAATAGTAAAGTAGTTAGGTTTAAATGTACGACTACTGAAATAGATATCTCATTATAAATGTTTAACATCTCCTTATCATAGGAAGACCTTTGACATCTTTCATTTTGCATGATTAGTATACACAGTCTCTACGAAATTTTCTTCGAATGGAAGTATAGTAGTGTAAAAGTAGTAATGTTTTAAATACCCTAAATTAGATAGAAAATAAATCTCTAATTTATTTTTTTGCTTGTGTGGAAAAAAAAGCTTTTTCACCAAAAAAACATTTTAGTTTTTTATTTATATTTAAGTACATAGAATATAAATTGAGATAAATTTTTCAATATTTTTATTAATACGTAAAAGAGCAGTCGCGAAAGAGCATTACTTCGACAGGGTTACATCACCCCACTAAACTAATGCATCAAGTAATGGAGTACTCGCACGCTTCGGTGAGTTGTATAATACCCATTTAAATGGTATTGATATATTTATAAATTCCATAATCACTTATAAATACTCCGTAAATCAAACCCTAACCGATACAATAAACTGACTCGTATTAGCTATTTTTATTGATTATTATTATTAATATTATATTTTATATACGCCATTACTTATAGCATACACGCTCACACTCCACACCCACACCCTCAACACACTCCCACAAACATATGCACACACACCCTTAATACTAGACTCTTGTGTAGTACTAAAATTGAAGGTATATCAGTTTTATTAAGTATTTTTTTTTAAACATAATTTATGTAATTTTATTGAAATCCGTAACCGGTTTTATTTGTTGTAAATCTGTATATTTTTTTTAATATTGTTACTGTAATACTGTATGATTTCTCAATAAAGAATAATGAATAAAGTAAATGCTTGTGTTGGGATGCAATAGAAAATGCTGTAATGTTTGCTGTCTCTTTTTCGTCTCACAAGAACCAATAATGTATAAGCAGGCTATAATATAACATAATCTAATATAGTATAGTATAATATAATATATCATAATATAAAATACATAACATAAAATGTATAGTACAAATAGAGTAATACTTATTTTTTATATATAATATATAATAAATCAGAGTTTCAAACATATGTCATATTCTTAAAACGTGATTTCGAATTTGCGGCATTATATCCGGACGTTTTTTTGTTGTTATTCACAATGCATATGCCTTTTCGAGGAACCCACCTTGTTGCCCATTGGCACCATCTTCTAGGTGGGCATTTGTAGCATCACACAGTCAAATACTCGTGCGGTCACCCATCCCAGTATTGAACGCGCCCGCCGCTGCTTAACTTCGCTAACGAGGAGAACCGGTGTCAACGGGGCTACGGACGCTACAACTATATAAGTCTACAACTATATAACTTTATAAGTCTGATTTACTACAACTGGCATCGAGGCAAAAATGACGAGGAAATTTTCTTAAAATACTTTTTATAGTTTAAGTTTTATAGTTGTTGCGAATAAATGCAAAATTTGGCATTTTGGTTGTAATAATATAATAAATACAAAATTTTGGTACTGCACTGCTACATCAACTATAAACCTAAACTAACCTACCTTGCTGTTTATCATTACAAAAGCAAATTAAATTGAGCGGTTTTCATGGGCAACATACATAAGTTGCAAAACGGATATTTTAGGCTACCGCGGTTGACACGATCGGAAATTTTCGTTAGCAGATACTTGGCAACATTGCTATCGTATCCCTTATTATAATACCATTTTCCCCGTGTCATCCGCACGCTTCAGCAGCTGCTGGCCGCATAAAATTATTAAGCGCACTTCATTTTGAAGTGTTCAAAACAAAACCGCTGAGGGTTCGGGGAGGGGGTGGAAGCTGGCCGGATCTAATTAATTATTATTTTAGATATTTTACGATATTGTTCAAAAAGAAAACGGCTACCCGAAACATAAACAAAGTAGGTATGTAACATATATTAAACAAATGTATTTTTTTTATAATTGAACATGTTTAGTTATATACAACCACGAAAAAAAGTTTTAAAATTAAATCTAGCCTAATTCACTATATAGCCTAATATATAATATATAAATACACTACCGCACAAAAGTATTTGGGTACCCACTTTTAATATACTGATCATATAACCGCGTATTTAAAAAATATAGATTTAAGCACAGTTGAGTACTTCCCCGAATTGCATTTTGATCGCTCACCAATCAAACTTGTTTAAACGCTTATTACATAGAAGTCCATAATATCTATAATAAAGGTATCGGAACTTAATGAAAGTTCAAGAATAAAAGGGTCATTATATAATTCTGGGTAGAATTTATTCATTTATTGGGTGTACAAGTAGAAACTCGGCTCTGAAGTTAGTTGCATCCAAATCGCCCGCCATTTTGGATATATGTAGCTTTGACATTGATATTTCTACGACCTAAGTTTCAGTCATTGGCAAGCTGTTGTTTTGTGTGCATCAATTTTAAGAAATATATGTCGATAAGCAACATTTACGACATTGCATTCTATTCTGTTTTCAAATGAAAATAAAGCTGCTGAAGCTATGGAATTGATTAATTTCACTTTGGGTCAACATTCTGTGAGTCATTCGACAGTAATAAAGTGGTTTTCAAGATTTCGTGATGGCAATTTTTGTCTTGAGGACCATCCACGTCCAGGTGCAGTAAAACAATTTGAAGACGAAAAACTTAATGATTTACTGGATGGAAATTCGTGTCAAACTCAAAAAGAGCTTTCAGAACAGTTAACAGTTACTAACCAAGCAATATCTCTTCGATTACATGCAATTCGAAAATATATAATAGGAACGAAAATAGGTTCCTCAAAAACAGACCGAAGTAAACAAAAACAGAAGAGTGGACATATGCATGAATTTGCTTTCTCGCTACACAAGGTTTTTTTGCACATAATCATTACCGGTGATTAAAAGTGTATAATGTACGATAATCCTAAACGTAGAAAAGCATGGGTTAATGCAGGCCAGCCATCAACATCAGTTGCACTGAGCATTCGCTACTATACTATACTACTACACTGAGCATTCGCTACATTCGCTACTATATGACGTGGAACTATATGAAAAACAAAGTTCAAGAGACGAGACCAATCTATATCAGTGTTATGATGGACGCGCTATAGATGCCCTAGATGAAAATAAATATCGCTTACTTCGCCAAGTTGGCCGAATCTTTGCTCAATCGTCTGCAAATGGTGATCAATTGTAAGGGGGTAAGGACTAAATATTAATAACCAGAATATGTACAAGTAAACGATTTGAAATGTCAGATTTTGTAGTTGTATAAGTAGTAGTAATAGTAAAAGGAGTGGGGGCTTGTCTCCAGCTCTGGATGTCACCTGGATCTATAAGACCTTTTGTAACTACCCACTTTGTGGTTGGACAGTGGTCTGCTAGAAGCCCGGTACTGCTTACCAGTCCATACAGATCACTGACCTTTAAGTTAGACAGATCGCTGGGTTCGAGAAAGGCTCGTCCCAGTAAACTGTGTCTTTTTGCAGCACGGACTGGGCAGAGACCAACGATGTATGGTGTCTTCAGTTTCATCGCCACATATTCGGCAGTTCTTGCTCTGGGTCAAGTCAAGGTTGAACAGATGTGCTCTATTCAACTTTATGTGTTTGTATTAATCTTGTCAACAAATTCTACACCAAGAAATAGCAACAAAGTCTGTGCGTGTGCCGATTTAAACTCTCCGATTTATAATCCTGTTGTAGCGGAGACACGTTTTAGTGTCCCTAGCCTCTGCGTGAGCGTTTTCCGATTGCATCCAAGTAGTAAAAAATGGTGAGTTGTACGCACAGTAAATAACGCTCCTAATTATAGAGTTTATGTTACTACGCTTCAGTCCGTGCACTACACACACAACGTTTTTCATGTTTTATTTTCAAAAACAACAATAACACTTACGGGCGAGGAGCTGCGGGGAAGACCGAGCAGAAGAGGATGTTGTATTGCCAGCTTTTATTGTGGGTAATAGGAAAATGTTTATTTCGCAAGGTTAACAATATGCTGGGATCAATAGGTTCGCATCGATCGTAAACCTTCCTTTTCCCCACATTTTTGGTAGGTGGGAAAAGTTGGACGTGACTTCAAGTTTGTTAAACCCCATAAATCCTATATGTATTTGAGCTGAACTAAACTGTCACAGTTTCTCTAATAGAGAAAGAAATTAGGTTGATTATGATATGAATGGGATTAGATTTTGCCAAAAGCTTTTGACATTTTTGTCCAGATCGAAGTTAGACCAAAAAAAATTAAAGTATTTTTTACCAAATTTGTATTAATTGTAGTGATTTTTCAGTATTTTTTTATGAGTTAATCAATTTCATTTGTAAAATATTATGAGGTATAATCCACGTAAGCCTCTACAGTCTCTATATAATTACAAACTTCAAAATAGCACCTTGGCAAGTTTTCCTTCATTAAAGATTTAGGTTTGACTTTTGATTCTAAGCTGCTTTTTAATGAACATTTTGATAACATTGTCAGGAGAGCGTCCAAAACACTATGTTTTGTTATTAGAATGTCAGCAGAATTTCAAATGGTTAAAACCTTCAAAATACTATACTGTGCATTTGTTCGAAGTCATCTTGAATATGCGTCTCATGTTTGGAACCCATCTTACAATACCTATATAACTCGCAAAGAGGGCATTCAAAAACGGTTCCTCAGGTACTTGCAATTCAGAATTAAATCATACAATCCTAGCTATTCAACGCGTTGTAAGAAATTCCATATTCTTACACTATCCAAAAGAAGGAGCATAGCGGACCTGTCCTATCTTCTAAACATTGCAAATGGAAAGGTTGACTGTCCCGATTTGCTTAGATGTTTGGGCTTATGTACCTACCCCTGCTGCGCGTCTCAGGCATACCAACCTGCTTTACGTGCCCACTGCAAAAACGAATTATAAGAATAATTCTTATATCTTACGAGCGAGTAGATGTTTTAATGTATTGGCGCGAGAAGTTGATATTGACCTATTCAACACCTCTTATCGAAAATTAAAACTTATACTAAACAATATGTTCTTTTCTTCTTATCAATATTAGCATCTATCTAGTTATATTTGTTTGTTTATTCACTTCTTGTATCTTTTTATTATATGTGAAAACTTTTAATTGACCTTCAGCACTTATTTCTCAATATGTACCCTATATATGTTTAACCAGCTGTAAGTTTTACTAAGAAATTAAAATAAAATAAAATAAATGAGCTATAATAATAAGCTGCTGCAAAATATTATGAGCTATAATAATATGATGATGTGTATACATCAGCATCACACAGCTTTCTTTACCTATTCCTTTGCTGTATATGCCGCAAGATTATGGAATAACCTGCCTTCCAATATACGGGATACCGTTAGTTCGAGTGCGTTTCGCTCCCGGCTGAAGCTATATATGCTCTCAAATTAATATAACCTGATCCTACTTATATTTTATATTATGTATATGGATAATATGGATATTATTTATCATTTATATTATTATGTATTTTATATATTATATATATTCTATGTATATGCTTTCAAGTATATATTATGTATTATGTCGTTTTCTTTGAAGTCAATGAAAAATTTTAAAAAATGTTCTGCCACAAACAAAC
Source organism: Micropterix aruncella (assembly GCA_944548615.1). NCBI lineage: Eukaryota > Metazoa > Arthropoda > Insecta > Lepidoptera > Micropterigidae > Micropterix > Micropterix aruncella. The sequence goes on along the minus strand of OX155962.1, from coordinate 18,426,737 downwards.
ATAATTACTACCTGCTGGTTGGCTGGAGGATATTGCCGTTTATGGCAATAAGCCCGCCTTTTGTACCCGTTGTGGTCAATACAGAGTTTTATTATTATTATTATTAGCTATAAAAAATTACGATATTTTAACAAACTAAAAAGTGATTCCTATATTGTCCTGACACAGAAATCACACAACAATCAAGTGTTCAATGCGAACATTGGAACGTATATTAAAGATGCGTCTATGTTCTGCCAAAAGTCACTAAATACATTTTCACCAAAACGTTGCTTAAATACGCAATTCGGTTTATTTTTTATTATGCTGTTCAGCAAAAAATCACCAAGTCTGTAACCTATTGGAAACTGCTTGAAATTATCAAGTCAAAAGTTAAAAGTAGTTGAAGATCTTGCCTTTTAAATAAAAGTTTGACAAAGTTTTGAGCGCGCTGCTCTATCTAGCGGTAGGTAAAACATCGCTTATCACAATATAAGCGATGTCTTACCTAACGCTAGATGGCGCATCGTGCTCAAAGCTTTTTATGTTACTTTCCTAGAAGTATTTTTACAAAAAAAGGTTTAAAAAAATACATTTTTTTTCTCTTACCACCAATTTTTATCAAAAGTTGCTTATTTGCTAGTTCTTATTTACCCCTTCAAGGATGCCGGTTAATTAAAACTCATCCTGTATATCATTGATTTTCTCTATGTAACAGTAACGTTTTGTCATGCTACGTGTTAACATTACCGATCCAGATGAAAACTTATTACCAGTGCTCGAAATCACCATCTAGCTAATGTATTATGTTCATTGTTTTAAATGCAAAGACAAATTTGATTAAATGTATTAATTGCCACCCAGATGGCAACCCTACACGCTCCCCTCTGCTCGCAGCTTCACGCAAGTGCATTGCGCCCGTTGCAAGAAGGTAACACGTGTTCCTGCTTCGGCCAGTGCTTTAAAAGGAGCATTGGAAGCAGTTTGAAATGCAACAGGTGTTTAGAATATCGCGTCAAATCAATTTTTCCTATATATTTAATTTCGTTTAAGAAATTTTTATTATCAAAGTCACTCAAACGGTAGATAAGGAGTTCGAGGATCGGGTTTTGGGATGCTTGTTTTTTATTAGATGAATAGATGTCCCTAACTTTCAACTAGGACATTGTGGGCTTATAGGCCTTAATCGCCGGCGAACGATCACCCTCCATCGATTCATCGCATATACAAAGCTTATACTCCTTGAAAATAAAATCAATCGATTTGTGTTAAAATCTGGTAAAAACACAATGCTTAGGAATGGAACATCGGCGAATGCCGTCTCCTTATATTAGATGGCGTTTATATCAGAAAAGAAAGTTTCCAAATTTTAAAAAACATATGATTAAAACTTGCTGGGTCCATGAAATCAAATCCAGCTACGAAATCAAATTTAAAAAAATCTTGACACGCTAATTTTTAACGTCATTTGTGTGCGATATGGAAACTTGTCCTTTGATTATTCTGAGTGAAATCATTATAACTGCTCAGTCTTTTCAGCCTTCTTTGCATGAGAGATTGGAATACTCCAATCCCTGAGATGGCAATACTGGCACTATTTTCGAACCGTTTGATGTCAAATCAGTACTATTTTAAATATTTACGTAATTCGTATGTGCTATGTAACCTTTGATTATTCTGAGCGTAATCATTATAATGCTTCAGTATTTTCAGACTAATTTGCACGAGGGATTGAAGTATAAACATTATCTTCGAACTCTATGATGCCACAAACAAAAACCTAGCACGTAGGTATAAGATTTTCGTATTTTTCTACAACGTGAGCGAATTACTGAAATTTTTTTTATTAGTCTATGAAAACAAAATCTTAATACTCGTATGATATTCAAAACTGTGTTTAAATATAGCTTGTGAAATTAGTACTATTCTAAATATCTACGTCATTCGAGTGCGATATGGAAACTTGCATTTGATTAATCTGATTGTAATCATTTTAATGGCTCGGTCTTTTCAGCCCCATTTGCAGGAGGGATCGGAGCATTGTAATCATTTTCGAACTTGCTGATGCCTCAAACTAAAACCAAGTACTGGATTATTCTTTTATTTGTCAATAAAAAAAGTATTATTATAAATTTTACAGCGCGCCATCTATATATGATATCCACAACTAATACACTTGGGTCTTTCCGACCCTGCCAAACTAATTCTGGGTTAAAGAGACGACAAACAATAACAGATTAGTGTATTTGCGTCGGAGTTATGGCCCGGAATAATAACAAATGGAGGGTGTAGGCGCGTGCTATCGTTGGGCGAGCGTCGCTTTATCAGAAATTCAGACAGTCAAAACAAATCGGACGACGTACCGGATGATGGATGTCTTGTAGCTGCCAGTTGGCTTAGAAACGGCATCTATCGCTTTCTCGAAATCGAACTGCGTCGTCTCTTGACAGGGAGGCGTCAGGCCGTCACTTCTCGCTTCACTGCTGAGGTTAGGTCTAATGAGGATCGCTTGAGATGTGTTGTGTATGAAATATAAAAGAGATAGAGATGGATAGATAGATGGGGAGACAGATAGATACCCATAGATTCAAAAGATTAGGTTAACTAGAGCTTAAGAGAACGAGAGAGAGAGGGATAAGGAAGAGAAACTGATCAAGGGCGTTGAATCCACTTTTGGTTAGGTCTAATGAGGATCGGTTAAGATGTGTTGTGTATAAAATATAAAAAAAATAGAGATGGATAGATAGATGGAGAGACAGATAGATACCTATAGATTAAAAGATTAGATTAACTAGAGCTTAAAAGAGAACGAGACAGAGAGGGATAAGTAAGAGAAACTGATCAAGGGCGTTGAATCCAATTTTGACCTCAATGAATTCGCCACATTTGAGGAGCTCAAAATCCACAGAAACAATTTACCACTGCAAAGATTAGAAAATAGAAAATGCGAGGATGTAGGACAGATTTAATACAGAGTACGTACCAAAAATATGCCACTACATCAAAATCAACAAACCTAGGTATATTCCAGGTAAATCAACAGAATCAGCGATACACAACGCGTCACAAAATAGAAAGCTCAATGATAAACAAAATATCTAGTCCAACAGAGACTTCATTGACAAAAAGGTAGCGTTTGACAAGACAACATTCACCATCCTGGTAAAATATGAAGTAGAAATCACAGTGATAGAATATATTAGATTAAAATATGTCAATTAACAGGGTAATACACAAATACTGATGATATCATCGTAAATATAAAAATGGTAACATAATTTCTGAAAGAAGGCGATCTCCAATTTGGTCTCTTACACAAGTCGCAATTGGCACAAGTCCTATCCATATATAAATATTACCCCAAATTTTAACAAAAAAAAAACCAACTCCATTTTTTTTATAAGTGCAGCAGCTATGTCATTGTGATACTTAGAACGGGCTATCATAATTGAATCCGTCTACAAAATTTTGTGTCTGTGCTGTTGACCGTTGAGGAGTTCTCTCGCTGGAAGCCAACCTTGGGTGCCGCAGTCCTGTCTTGGTAAAACTTAGAGCAGGCTGTCGTAATTGTATGCATATACAAAATTTCGTATCTGTGCTGTTGGCCGTTAAGGAGTCTCCCCGCCGGGAGCCAACCCTGGATGCAGCAGCCGCAGCCATGTCATGGTGAAAGTTAGAACGGGCTATCATAATTGAATGAGTATACAAAATTTTGTGTCTGTGCTGTTGGGTGTTGAGGATTCTTCTCGCCGGGAGCCAACCCAGGGTGTAGAATCAGGTCATGCTTACCATAAAAAAGGTATTGACAAACGGAATTGAATCAAAATTTACATTTTCAACTTCATATAATATATTTGGGGAGTTCCCTCAATTCCTCATAAATCCCGTCATCAGAACAGGATTTTGGTAAAAATAGGACCAATCTGTAAGTATACCCTTTCAAATAAAAGAAGAATCTTTCAAATCGGTCAATAAATAGTAGAGTTCTATGGTAACAAAGATTAAAAAAAAGATACAACTGAATTGATAACTTCCTCCTTTTTTTGAAGTCGATTAAAAAAGGACCTACACCACCTTTTGCAAGGTAGACTTTTTTATGTAAAAGTTGCTGACTTTATAAATTTTTATGACCTAGTGCTGACTTGATACATTTTATGACCAATCGCCTCCGTTAAGTTTTCGGATTTTCTGAGACAATGACTAACGGAGTGAAGCTGATTATGGATAATCATGGATATTACATTGTCAAATTTTGATAAGTGCTTCCTGACGTAGACGTAACTTCCGTGGTCTTAAATGAGTGGACTTTTAATATGCCTAGCTCGCAAAAATATGGACGATGCGATGCTCAGCCCCAGCATTCTACTCCGTAAGACAAATTCACATGCACATTCTCTCGATACCGTCAATTAAAATTTTCAGGGCAGCTTTTCATACATAAGCAAGACCATCTACGAAGCAAATTCGATTATGTATTTGCAACGGAACATTTTGCATCATAAGTTAATTAGTAAATTTCATAAGTAAATTTCAATTAGGCGTCTGCATATTATTATTCATATTCATATTCATTTTATTATTAAACTGGTATACAAGTCAGATAAAGATTAGCAAACATCCATACATATTAGCAAACAAACATTTTTTTATCGTAAAGAATGAAAAAACAATAAACAAAAAAAAAACGAAAAAAACACAAGAATAATATAAAAAGAGGAAATACAAGACAAAATGCAAAGAGATCATTAAACACTTTAGCCACCAAAGCATTTTAGACTTTACTCGAGTAATATTCCTCCAGTGAGTAAAACGCCTTATCTGTGAGGTACCTCTTAGGCGTCTCTTAAACAAGTCAAGAGATTGCGCCTGTCTAATGTGCTCGCTGAGTTTGTTGTAAGCCGCTGGGCCGGCGATATAGGCTTTCCTCTCCGACTTGGATAATGTATGACTTACCGAACGTAGCATGCTACGGGATCTTGTTGGATAGTGGTGATGCACACCATTCACTTCAAAATCGGCTAGATTTCTGCGAACGAACAGCGCTACTTCCATTATATAAATGGACGGCAGCGTCATGATGCAGAGATCTCTAAAACATTGCATACAACCGTATTGCGGATAATCATGGGGTCTACATCGGCGAATTTCGATAAGTGCTTCCTAACGTAGACGTAACTTCCATGGTGTTAAATGAGGGAAGTATTAATATGCCTATCTTGCAAAAATATGCATTTCACAGATATATTCCTCATGTATTTGCCAGCTATGTTGCGCACAACCCATATCTGCATGACGAAGAAACAATATACAGACAGCAACTTCTCTTAGAATAAAATTGAAATCGAAGTGAGCTACGTCACCAGCCCGCCGACGCTACTCCGCTGACGCGGATATTCAAACGTTCGGGAAATTCGCCAATCCCCATCCGCGCGTAGCGCCAAACAAATGCGTTCGCTAAGTAGTATCCCTCTGCTCACTTCCCTCTCACCCTATCCCCTCATCGTCCTGCCGCTCGAAGGTGCACTTTTGTTCTAACTCGATTTACTGCGACGAAGATGAGATACTCGACCCCAAAATTCTACTCCGTAAGATACAATTGCGTGCACATTCTACCGAGATCGTCAATTAAAATTTGCAGGCAGCTATATAATAAGCAAGACGATTTACGTAGCGAATTCGATTACGTATTTGCAACGGAATATTTTGCATCATAAGTCGCGTCAAAATTATGCAAGCGACACAGGCTAAAACTTTGAATAAATTTCCCATTTAGCGTCTGCATACAACCTTCAAAGCTCGCAGTGCATTCAAAGTAATAATGTATCGCGTATCAAATCGTCAGCGCGGAGCCTCTCTCCGGACCAGCGCCAGAGCGGGAGAGCAATACAAACAAACCTGTCGCCGGCCCGCTCGCACAGTATCATCTGCTGTGACCCCGAGAGACCTTTTTGTATGCACCCGGGCGCGCGCATGTGTGCGTGCCGCACGTGTGCCACGCTGTCTGTGTGTGAGTTTACGTAGGTGATGTAAATGTGTAACTGTCACTATATTGATATTATCAATATAAATCGATATTTAGATAAAATAAACATAAAACTTTTTGAGGCATCGGTTATCAAAGTGAGGTTCGCGGTCTCCTAGGGCAGTGTTCCGCGTTGTTTTCAAGGTACACCTACCAAATCAAGAAATTTTAGATGTACACAAAAAAAATAATGTTTATTTAATATTTATTTATTATTAAAACCAATATAATATGAAAAGGTGTTTAACGAGAAATGTAAGCCTGCTTAACTGAGCACAGGCGATCAAAATTTGAAGCAATCGTTGATAAGACTTTCTTGTCGATCGTCCTCCGGCGTTCTCTCTATTTATTTAATCGTAGTGGGAGTTGAAACCCCCAATTCGCATAAGTAGTGCGTGGTAAATGGTAAGAAATTTGCAATAGCACGCTTTAAAAGCGCGCTATAAAGCGCGATACAAAGCGCTTCGCTCGCATAACTCTCAGCTATGTGTAGGTTGCATTATCTTCAGAAAACTTGTCAATTTTGTTTAGTTACACAGTTAACAGTTAACAGTAACAAACACATTTACACCATTGTGCCGCGGCACACACTTTGCGGAACACTGCCCTAGGGGACCACGAAGCGGTTTTGGTAGGACTGCGAAAAACAAATGAACTGATGAAAATAAGCTAAAAGTCGATGGCGATATCCTTAAGGTGATGAAATGGTTGTATTCGTTCTTGGATGTATTCGTTCTTAGCAATGAAATATATTACTATTTTCCTGATTTACGACTATTTACGATATTTACGATTACGACACGGCCCGGTAGCATAGTGGTTAGGTCGCCTGATCTTACATTTTTAGGTCCCGGGTTCGATTCCCGGCTGGTTCACCATTTTCCTTTGGGATCAAATTAACGGAATTGCATTTTCAATTCTGTCGATCGAATGCAATAACAAGACATACACGTACAGACATGTTACACGCACACATACATATAACACGTCATAGTAGGGTTGGCTGTAAGAGATTGTCATATGACAATAAACCCGCCCATTGTGACATTTTCTCAATAAAAAGTGTAAACAAACAAACAAACTGTTTGACAAACACCATCGTTTTATCACTAACCCTTTCTATTAGTGATCTGCCTTCTTCGGAGAACAAATCAATTCAGTAACAGTATTGATTTGACAAATGATAGGGTCGCAAAAGATGTTTTCCGCGAAACTCGTAGTGATGTTTAGATTGAAATGACAGTTCTATCCTAATATCGCAAAGATGGCTCTAAGAGTCCTGATTCCATTCCCAACCACCTATGAGTGTGAGTCGGCTTTTTCTACACTAGGTATTTAGTAGTAGTAGTAGTAGTAGTAGTAGTAGTAGTAGTAGATGGAGTGGGGGGCTTGTTTCCAGCCCTTGATGTCACCTAGATCTGTAAGGTCTTTTGTAACTACCCACTGTGTGGTTAGGTCAATGGTCAGCTAGTAGCCCGGTACTTCTTACCAGTCCAAGTAGGTCACTGACCTTCAAGTTGGGCAGATCGCTGGGTTCGAGAAAGGCTCGTCCCAGTAAACTGTGTCTTTTGGCGGCGAGACCTGGACAGCGGCCAACAATGTGTATGCTGTCTTCAGGACACTAGGTACTTACTATCAAAACAAATTCTCGAAATAGATTATTCGCGACAAATGACATGAGAGTTGCACTGGCCATAACAAAGCCAAACATACAAAGAAGAACTAGATCCCGTTAAAATTGTTATTTAAATTTAACGATCATGTAATATTCTCCGAATATATAAATGTTTGTAAAAAAAATGTTTTATTCCCTACGCTTTTCTTTTTTTTATCAAATATTTTTACCAATATCTAAATATTTTTGTATGTAAATAAGCAAAACGAAATATTAACTTTGATAGAGAATCTAATAAAGTTCACGATAGTATTTACAATTTCTAAATAGCGCTCCGTATTTTTTCGTAAGACAAGTACAACTTAGAAATGCCGAGTTTTTTTCACTTTTTCGAATTTCTCATATTTATTCATAATTATCTAATTGTTTTACAAAATGAGATTTCTATATTCTATATACGAAAATTTTAATGCTATCATTGCACAGTTATTCTTTTTGTGATTGCTATAGTAGTTAAATAGTTATTGTACTTTATGTCGAATGCGGCGATATTTCAAGAAATTCCAATAAATTGCTGCGGTCTGCCATGAAATTATGCCGCTACTCGAAGGGTTAAAATATATTTATTTCATTCAAGCCTTAGTTACTGATAAAAAATATTTAATATTCTAATGTTTATATATAAGTGCTTTCACCTAGGTAAATGAAACCTAAATCAAAAAAAGTTGTACAATATTTATTTACATACTATTTTATCATGTAGTTTCTCTAAAAAAACATTTTATGTGGCTTTTCGTATTCAATTTGATACACAGAATCACCTCTTTATAAACAGGATTGTAGATGCCCAACACCCGAATGACAATTTTATCATGGAAGCGACGTGCGATTTTCAAGAACATATCGAGGAAGCCATCAAACACAAACACACTTGGCAAAGAAACAACTATATTCATGTACAATAAGTTACCAAATAATGGAAATCGAAAATAAATCTAGGTTTAAAAATGAGGTAAGTCATCCTCTTGAAATGTCCCCATAATTTTATTAATAGTATATCATATCATATTTTTATTTATTTTAGTTCATATTTTTTAGCAGTGATTTTATAATTGTATTTATATATTTTATAAAATTATAAATATGTTTATACCATATTTATTAGTTATTGATATCGTATTTACGTATATGTGTATTTGCCATATTGTATTACCTACAATGTATTATTCGTACAAATTTAGCGTTTTGATTTGTATTATAATGTTATTTATTTATAATTATATATTATTCAATCTTAAAATAGTAATAAAAAAAAATCAAATTAATTAAGTACATTCATTTATTATAAAAATAAAAAGTTTTTTCAAGTTAATTAGGCTAATTGTTACATAAGTTTTATTACTTATTTTAATTACTCTGACCCGCCTAGATACGGGACAGTTTAGTCCTAGTTAGGTGGGCAATGAGCATTAGCTGCATTTCGGTGTTCAATTTTTCCGAGTTACTTATAACATTGATAACAATGGGGCTAAATGTACAAAAATGAAGTGAATAAAGTATTAAGTATTAAAAAAAAATACGTAGAATGTAAAAACAGCTTCAGTTACCTATTTAATTTGAATAATATTGATAACAAAATATTGTACCTACTATTACGTTTCAATTTTATGGAATTACAAAGAATTTGGTTGAAACTCAATTACTCGATTATATCGCACCTCCGCAAATACAGTATTAACTTGAAAAATTCCAGTTATGGTGTTTCTTCATAAAAATTATGGCTATTTCTCATTTTACACTCTCAAAATAAGTTAAAACTGTTACTTCACTAATTCGTCAATTCCACTATTGAAGTAACAGTAAATTGAGAAATGGCGATAATTTTATAAAGAAGCAAACCAATTAGAATTTTTAAAGTTATAACTGTATTTTGCCGGAGGTGCGATATGTAGAAATATTTTCTTTACGATTAATACGGAAATAACAGTATACTGTAGTTTCAACGTGATTGATGTGTCCTACTGTAACCGTCCGTGTACTACTACATGCGGTCATGTTAGAAGCAAGAACTCAAGGTCTGTCGGTGTAGAAGCAAGAAATGGTTAACTGTAAGATATCGCTATAGCGATAAGTCCGCCATTTGTGCATAAATTATCTTTTTTATAAAACCAGTGTAATATTCATTAAGTTATGTTTTTATAGCACAATAAAGTTATTCTATTTTATTCTAAGGTCGCGATGTAATAAAATAACGTTATGTTTTAGCATTATGACACGGTCTATACCGTCACGCCAACACCGTTAGGCTTCATGTTAATTCATACGTATGATGTACAGTCCGAGTTACTTATACACGTATTTGTTGAAACATGCGTATTTCTAAGTATTAACATCGTTATATTTTTCCCAGTGTATATATCACAGTCGAATGTCATAGCACGGTTCTATATATAAAGCCTAGGCTCAATCGATTTTGCCGGCAAATGCTATAATACCCTTTTGAAACTTGTCTGATTTAACCCTTTCCGATTAAGCCTAGAGGTCTTGGGCAAATACTATAATTATTTTATTATGACTAGTCCATTTCAGCCTGAATCGATTAAGCACAACTAATACCGGAGAAATGCAAAAATGATTTATTATTATCGTTTTAGACGAAGTGTATCAAGCATCATCGGCAAGGACGTATCCAGGGGAAGGGGGGGACACAGGGGACGCGTCCCCTGTGTCCCCCAGCCGAAATTTGAGTAAAAAAAGATAACTAAAAATGAGAATCATGTAGAATCCGCGACTTATGTACCTTGTCAGGCACGTATCCAGGTGTTTGGGGGGGGGGGGGGGGGGGGGCAGGGGGGGGGGGGAGTTAGGATTTAAACTGAAGTGTGGATACGTGTCTGATCATCCGATAATATATTAACATCATTGGATATAATGATCGCGATGTTCAGGTTTGATTTTAAAATTATTTACTTTCTATTCATCATTTTGAAATGTAATTATTAACTCGCAAACCACTGAAGACATTGAAAAAAGGCTAACAACAAAGTTACATACATTATTCAACGGATTATAAGAAACTACTGTTTTTCATTCTAGCCTTAATAATAACGGAGTGATGAAGTATGCATTTTTTTAATTTTCTCTATTGAATATAATTTAAAACCCGTTGATGATCTCGAAAAGTGACGTAACCAAGAGTTGTAGGCAAAATCCTCGGAATGCTAAATCACACTTATTAATTTTTCTAGGGCCAGTATTAAAGGTTTTATGATAAATTTTTTTATTTCGGAAAGGCATCCATTTTGAATCAAATTGGCGGATATCTTTCACCAAATTTTGGAAGTTTTGGCATAAGGATGAACTTTTTTTTTACATAATTTGGTCATAGTTAGTCCTATAGTCCCTGAGATACAGTGGGTACAGCACACAAACCTATAAACATTCAGACACACAGACACACACACAGCCAAATATTTTCTAAAAATCACTATTTTTTAGGCTTTCCAAGATCTCAAAACGTTGAGATTCGGTTTAAAGTCGAATTCTAAATAATGCTAGAAAACAAGAATTTTTCTATTAACATAATTCGTGTAATACGAGGTATTTTTTGTGAAAGTAAAATGGGATACATCTGACTTCGCCTAATTTTCATAAACCAATTAAAATTCGACCAAAGTCATGACGAAATTTATGCACCTACGTAATTACAAATCCTGCCATTACGGCAGGACTTCTTGGACAAAATTGAAGTCACTGCTAATTAACGAAAGACGCGCCGTGGTTTAACCGCTTCATTAAATTAATTAGAAACATAATGATTCCGATAGGGCAGAGACGTCGCTTATGGCTTTCAGCACCGAGAGTAATTATCTCTGTGTGATCTTTATCCGCTGCCTCGTTCAACCTGTTTCGTTCAATTATCTATCTATCATAATGCTATGTAGATAGTAAAATAACATTTTAATGGACAATTGAATGTTTAATTCGGTGTTTAGATTTTTGTTGAGGTTTTAAAAACGAAATATTCAAGAAGAACTCAACCACTAACCTAATTGTTTCTTAACATGGAGCACCAATATGTATATTTACAAACTGTTGAATGTATATGGGAACTGTCGGGAGCCATGTTGCATTTTCGCCATAAGACCCATGTGTGTAGGGTCGGCCAAACGCACGGGTCAACACTCAACACCCATCCGGAGGCCTCCACGCAGAAGTGCAAGCCCGGGTAGGACTCTGGCCTGTGGGCCAGTCTCCCTTAGGAGTCAACCTTTGAGCGCTGCCGGACGGTTCGCCCATCGTGCGGCGTCAGCCAATCGATTATGCATTCCGACTGGCAGCCGGGGGTCCTACCCGGGCTCGCACTTATGCGTGGAGGCCGCCGGATGGGTGTTAACCCGTGCGTTTGACCGACTTTATACAACTGGGTCTTAGTGGCCAAACTGCAACAGAGCCCATTATGTCACAAACAGATTTTTTTTTACCAAAAACCGATCCAATGATGTTTAAATTTGTACCAGACAGTCGGAAACTATTTTGGATGTTTGGTAAGACTAGTTACCTGTTTGGTTTTTGTTTATGCATAATATGATGAAATGCATATCCTACATTCAAGAATAAAATAGTTGGACAAAAGTGATCATTCTATCATAGAAACAAGGAAATATTTGCATCGATAACAAACAATTTAAATGACAATTGACTCAAACTCAATTGATAAATATTTTTGACTTTGAAGGCCCAGCGTATTCTGAATAAACTGTATAGAAATGCATGAAAGTCTAACATCGTACGCGACTCACCCTAGCTAGCAAGGTAGATTTTATATCTAACAACCTATTTTATAAAAGTGTGTGAAATATTAAATAAATAAATAAGAAGGCAGGATAGCAAATATATTAACACAAATGCTGGGATTTTAGATTTTTTTATTCTTGTTCAGTGATTTTACAGATGACAGCTCTAATTAAAGCAAGATAAAAGCGTCCTATGTTATGTTATTGAAAGCAAACCAGATTGCATTCGAAACATAAACAAAGCTGCCATTATCTCTCAAAGCTGCCTTATCACTCCATTTTTTGTGTGCTCGACAAATGTTTACATTTTTTTTCCTCTTCTGTCCTTAGCTAGATAAGAAGAACTCTATACGGTTATAGGTGGATATAAGTAACGTCGTTAATCGGTTAAAATTTATTGCGTATTATATTTAAAACGTTGCTTTCGTTATTCTCAACTGATAATGTCAACGAACTTAAGTTATATTTTTTATTTGGAAACGTTTCGTAATTTATGAATATTCTGCGTTTAAAGTATCGAAACACCTACAACGTTGGAAGAAGCTGCACGCGCCATTTAAATCTCAATCTTCTAATATAGTCGAGGCAGTAAGCAAAAAAAAACTGCAAATTATGATATAAGCAAATCCTTTTGCACACGTGTTCATTAGACCCAAATGGTCGATTTGGCCCGCCGCTCCAACGTATTTGGCCCTGCGGACTCAAAATGGCGGCCGTTTTCCAAGATGGCCGCTAATAAACCAAAATTATTTTTCTCGTGCTGATTTTAATGACCGATGGGTCTTTTTCGGCTATTTTAGGGTCGGCCATTTCAAATATCATAGTGAAAAATAAATCCCGTTAATTTTGAACATTTTTAACGAATATTTACTTTTACTTTACCGTTATGTTATACGGGTCTTTTTCGAGTATTTGCACACTGGAAAAGGCGAATCTGAAATCAAAACTGTCAAAAAAAGTCAAACGAGAGAGAAATTTTATGTGTGATGTGAAAAACTAAATCACGCTGATACAAAATCTTTATAAAAGCGATACCACCATTAACTTGAAGAGCGACGATTGTAAGCAGATATTCAGTTTTACTCCCGTTAAAAAGTCAATTTAGACATGTCTGGCGGATACGATGCGACTGCATCGTGCATAAATTTAGATGATCAAGATAATAGGCATATCGAATGCCATTTACGATGGATAAGATTTGATCGTTTATTAGGTTTTGATTAGGCTGATTATTGATAATTAAATCTTTAATAACGAGATGATAGGAGAAACACGAATCAGTAGGCAGTAGAATCATGTGAGTTTTCTGTCGAACATGAGTGGTATCGAGATATTTTGTCAATTTTAATTTTATACTACTTTACTCCCAAACGTTCAGAGTGCAAAAATATGTTTTACATATAGGTAGCCTAGATTATTAATAATACGGTCATCAAGGCTTTGAAATCCATTCGATAATCACTTTTATCAAAAAACTTACAGTTTTTAAAGGGAAAATAGACAACGAAGACTTCTCTTCAATGGTAATTGAATTGCTGAAATATTATAGTTCTGTCGTTTAATGATATATAGCTGGACCATTCGAAATTCTTTAGACTAGGTACTTCAAAAAGACCTAAACCTTTTATTTTCTGAAAGGCAGGATTTAATTTTAGAAACTTGTAGATTTTTTTTACCTTTACGAAATTAATATGTTACGACTGATATTGATAACCTACCGATAAATAGGTATCTATTGTGCATACGGCGAAAGTAGTCAAACAATAAAAATAAGACCTTTTGACTGTAAGATATCGTTATAGCGATAAGTTCGCCATTTGTGCATAAAATGTCTTTTTTATAAAACCAATGTAATATTCATTAAAGAGTTATAGCAAAATAAATTTATTCTATTCTATTACATTCTATACTTTTAGGTACTAAAAATCATATCGATATTGGTAGTAATAAGGTATGTACTGGTAGTACAGTAATAAGGTAGGTATATATTGTTAGTAATATGGTATGGCAAATGGTAGTAATAAAGTAGGGTGGACAATACTGGGATATCTCTGGCATTAAAGGGAAAAGAAAATTTACGAAAAAAACATTGCTTTTTTATTGCCAATGACAGAAGAGTATTTTATTTTCTTGTACTTACAAATTTTGTAGTATTTTGTGGTATTTTGTTGTAAATATATATGGAAAAGATGTAATGTTTTGTAATGATCTGAAAATCATCACATGATCGCTTAGCAGCTCTAAGCTAACCGAAAATAGATTAATCGAATTTAAAATTAAATTGTACTTGAAAAAGATCATAGTGACATCTAGCGATTTAATTAGGAACTAAAAACTGACAGATGAAAGAAGGGCCGTTGCTAAACTATAGAGCGCAGTGCCAGAGTCACATAAATAAAAGGGTTTGAGTAGTTTTTGAGAGTTAAGGACATTATTAGGGGTTTAAATATAGACAATCAGGAATATTTGGCAAGAAATTAGCATATTTTGAGATTTTTACGAAAAATCGACGTAAATATCAATAATTGACAAATAGACAATAGAAGCATGTTTATGGTCTTAAAAAAAGTCGACCGATTGGTTTTTCAAAGAAATATAAAAAGGGGTTCATTAAATAGTAGGAATTATGGGAGAATCAATAGCAATATAGATAAAGTTATTTGAAGAACATTTAATTTATTATTAGGAGAAATTGGAAAACATAATCGACATCGATGGAAGAAAGCCGAATCGATGATGTCCAAAGAAATTATCACCAGATAATTGCCAGTCAAAATAAAATTTAATAGTTAAAATGAGGAAATTTAGAAACACGTAATTAAAATAGAGGAATTACTAGATAAAAATACTATCAATAAATAAAATTGAAATAAAATAGTTATATTATTTCGCTTTCAAATGTGAAAGCGGAAACGACGCGCAAGAAAGGCGGCAAGGTTAAGTCAAAGTATGATGATTTCCCGCCGAATATGAAACATCAATTTCTCATAATACGTAAAATAAATACTTAAAATCATTTGTAGAATTAGAAGCACGAATTATCGTTAAGAAATTCGTTTGTTAGCAATGTGGCAGAGCGTTATTTAACGAAAAAATAGATAAATCAGATCGTTTTATGATTGATTAGTCAATAGTTGTGGGTTAAATTATCAAAAAAAGGTCATATCGATAAGGGTGTTATAAAAGGGATGGACGTGTTGCTTCCGGCATCCATTAAGAAATTTTAGTTGCACGCTCTAAAGCTGCGAAAGTTTGGGAAAGAAAAGTATATTTTGGTGCTCAGATGTAAGAATAAACAGTTTAAAATAAGGGCACTGAGATGCTGTGAAGCATTTTAGTGCCCAGTTCATTTAAATTCGTATAAAGTGTGCAGATCGTACATCACAGAAACGCTTTATCGCAATCGCCATTGATGCGCTTTTTACAAGGACACTAAAAAACGAACAAATAATAGAAATCCAGTGCTAAAAATGTGAATCGAGAGAGCTACGCGGGTTGGCATGTAAAAAAATCCAACATTTCATATAAAATAGAAGTACGAGATTTCGTCGGGGGCAATACGAAAATTATATCCAAGATGGCGAACGAATCAAACTGAAACGTCAGATTGAGATCACAACATTGCGAACGTCCTTCGGAGGTGTATAAATTAGCGTCGAAATAAGGGAAAAACATTGATGAGAATGCAGTAACGGCTTGAAAATTGCAGTACGATAGCGAAGCGGTTGAGGTTTCTAAAGAGACATTCTTCTTGGTGATGGCAGATTTCTAGAAAGGCGACACGCATCGAAGAAATTGACATTAGTTATAAGTGCATAATGTGAATGCAGCTGTAAATACGGGAATTATAGCCGAGAGTCATTGTCGGCAAAGATGTACTAAAAATATGTAAGTTTATTTTGCCGAAGCTGGCGTTATTTAATTATTTGGGCCGAAGCTAGCAAACAAATATTGTCATTGTTGTATATTTTTTGGGGTTATAAATATTAGAGTTTTGGGGGGTTTGTTGGAAATTATTAGAAATGATAAGTAGTAGTAACGTAAATGCGTGATTTCTACATATTTGCACGTTAACTAAAAATGAGGCATTTAACATCGATTGGTATGAATAGTCGTTGATAGTTCTACGAGGTAAACCTCTAGTCAGACTATTATTTAATTTGGAAGAGAGTTAGCCTTTGCTAACTCCGTTGATTCAGACACCAGCCATTATATAATGTGCTTTGAATTTGGAAACTAGTTAAGGAAACATTCGAATTATACTGAATGTTAGAATAAAATTAAAGATAAGGAAAATTGTAGATTATATTAAGGTTTTTTTTGTTTTGACTGATCGATGGGGTTTCAAAGATAACGGGGAGGGAATAGTATTAATAGAAATAATAGAACGAAAACCATATGGACATTCAGTGGACTGAATGGTAACCAGGTCGTAGTTTATATCGGGCATTAGCGACTGCGGTCATTTAAATTCATTATATCACTGGAACGCCATCGACTAGTTAACAGTGTGTTAGTTTATAAGTAATTTTGTTGTTGTATGTAAACATTACGATTCATGTTTCAATATAAATTGACATTGAACACATTTAAATAAATAAAGGATTAGAATCTAATTGTCGAATTTCACGACGGAGATTTAAACTCATGCATTATCAATATTAATATTATTTTATTAACAATCGACTGAACGCAGCCATTGTTGTCATCGACAAATAATCGATCGAAGATAACTCAAAGAATAAATTGTAAATATTTTGTGGTGAATTAGGCGCTCATTATTATAAATATAATTCACAATAATAGTACTTAAACTAAAATAGAAGAATTTATAATTTTAATTGTTAATATATGCATTTTGGTTTAATATATGGATTATTAATTGGAGAAGATTTGTTTCATTGAGGAAGTAAATACAAAGAGGGAAATTATTAGGCAAGGTATTGGAAGCCTATCCCTCTTGAAGGTAATATTATCACTGTCGTTGTATGGTGGTAACATATTGAAATAGATATAGTAAAATCTTCTCTGACATATGCCGTCCCAATGTGGTGGGCCAATAGACATTGAAAGCATCGTAACATAACATATCGAGAAATAGATTATAAAATCATAACTCACAGATAGAAATAAAGATAAAGAAGTAGTAAAAATCAACGCTACAAATGGCGTCCCAACTAGTGGGGCTGTTTGAAGATTGATTCATAAAATAGACATAAAGAAATAGTAGTAGTATATTATAATAGGTAAGTAAAAATCTAGCTTACAGTTTTCCGATACTTATTACCTATTGGATAATATTGATCTGACTAATTGCTATTACAACGGCAACTATCCTTCATGACTGATTATTATAAAGCCATTATCTCAACCAAGAAGTGCATAATGAAAGAAAAAATATACCATATACAACGTCGCTTCTGGCACCGTTAAATAAAAGTGTAAAGTGGCCATTCGGCTTATCTGCTCGAACGCAACACGAATACGGACAGAAAAAAGGCGGTAAATAACAGTGCTGCCAATATACAAATTCCAAATATTGTTGCAGTACTAAAAGACAACATATAATTTACAGGTTATTTACATTTACATTTTTTACATTTACATTTTCGTCGTGTCCAATTGACGGCTAAAGACCGCTCTTGGACGTGTCAAAATAATTGGGTTAGGTAGTAAGTCTCGTCACTACTCTTTACTGAACATACATAGGTAGTCAAGAACTAACGACTAGATTGTCAAACTATAAATATAAATAATCAAAATAGAAGACTAATATTTGAAGTAGTTAGTAATTCGATAAGATACGTAGTAAAATTATTCATCGTAATATTTAAATTGTCAGTAAAATGTTAAATAATCAAATTACATCTAGGTTATGCATTTTAAACTAAAAGTATAAATATAAGAGCATATAAAATAATCAGACAATAGTACCTAATATAAATGGGCATAATATTTGAAAAATCATGGCCCTCAAATTCGGCCAGATTATAGAAAGGGTGGCCTATTAGCATCTCCTTGATGTTTTTTTTTAATTTTATGTCCTCCAGCTGTTTAAATTTTGTATGGAATAGATTATAGAATTTAATGCTAAGGTACAAGTAGCTTTTCTGTTATGATGGAAGACGAATTTTGATCGAAATCGAAAAGTATAATACACTTAAGTACGTACCGTTGTCGTTATTCATTCGATCACCTTTGTAATATCCCAACATACGGGAACATTTTAGCAGTAACAGCAAAAACGGCCTATTATGCCTATTATGTACCTAAACAAATGCTAGAAAAAGCGCTCCACACTTTTACACTCAAATGATATAGTTAATTACAAATATGACTTACACTAAGTCCCTTACGGGGTAAACAGTGGAGTACCGACAAATGCGTGATTTTTTTAGTTTTTGAAACTATAATTTTATTTCTCCGTTCTAGAACATCCCAACCCCAATAGCCATTTATTAATTCTAGTTTTAATACCATTAATATTATCTATAATTGCAGTAATAATAAATTATTTTCATATGATGATTACTGGCCTCCACACAAAAATATTGAGGATAGGTTTGGCAACGCCGCAGAGGAGCATTGAAAAAAAACAGACAAAAACAAGATGGCGTCGCTTGTGACGTCAGAGCTGCACCACGTGCGCCAACAGCCTTACTACGGCCGAGTCAGGGATCAAGGACAGTTTTACGATGCACTACGACCAATCAAGTTTTAATATTCTCCTCGCCGCGTGCGCTCCGCGCCGCGTCGCGTACTTCATGGTTGCGCGCGCGCACGGTTGCAGCTCAGAGACGAAACGTCTTATATCGCTCCTTAACTTAGAACGAATATCAATCCTGAGCCGTTGGCATAAGTAGAAATTTCGTTTGAGCGGTTCGGTCGTGTTCGAATGCGATTTGCTTTGTTTGGTCGAGTGGGTGTACGGCACGAGAAAGTATCGACTTTAACGGCGCTTGCAGTCTTTTGAGTTGGGCATCTCATAAATGCAGTGCTTTATTGGCGCTCAAGTTCGGTAGGTATCATATTTAGAAGGCGTACAGTAAGACCATTGTAAGTTGAGCCTGCACTGTCACTTTATTAATTGTCGGTTATTAATTTTATACTGATGGTCTGTCTTTATGTCTGAGAGAGTTTCTTTTTTAGTCAGTGAGCATGTAAAGGAGAGGGACATTGGTGAAGAATACAGTGGCGGCTGCAGAAATACTGTGAGGGGCGGGAGGGTGTTCATATAGAAACTCTCTTGAGAGGCTTCTAAAATATCCTCGCAGGTGAAAATTTTAGTGTTTAATATTTGTTTTATTTCATTTTTAATTCCTCATACATCGTGTTATAATTATAATAATAATAATAATAATCGTAAATAATAACACATAACACCGTGTTATAATAATAATATTAAAAATATATATATAATAATCACGCTTTATTGGTAAGAAAAGGCGAGTTTATTGCCTGCAGGCAATATTTTAGAGCTAACCTAGTCTTCGGGTGCGATTTTGCGATTTCGCTTTCGAGGTAGGTAGTTCGAAAAGAAATTTGAATCGAGTTTGCACCGTATCTCCCCGCTTTTGAAATCCTGGGTTATACAAAAAAGTGATTTCTGGAAAATGTCTGGCTGCAAGTGTGTGTTGTGTGTTTGTGTGAGACAGAGAGAGAGCGAGAGAGAGAGAGAGAGAGAGAGAGAGAGAGAGAGAGAGAGAGAGAGAGAGAGAGAGAGAGAGAGAGAGAGAGAGAGAGAGAGAGAGAGAGAGAGAGAGAGAGAGAGAGAGAGAGAGAGAGAGAGAGGAAGAGAGGGTAAATGTATGTGTTTTTTTAAATTATTTTTTGATTCAGAGAAAAAATACATTTTTTTAAATATTAAAATCTCGCCAAACTGGTAATACAGCTTGTTGGCGAGACAAACTCTTATTTTTCTAGTCCTACACTTCTAATTTTGTGATACAAAAAGACATAAAAAATAATATAAACATAATAATATAAAAAAACAATGCACAGCAGTATTACTACTGGTCTTACTACAGGCTTAAATTAGGCCAGTATTACTACAAACTTAAAATATAGAAACGTATAGCAAATTTACTTATGACCACTAATTTCACTATAAACGTCCAACAGGTAGCCTTTTAGTCTTCTTTTTAAACATCTGTTTGCTCACGCTTACACAGTCTTCCTCAGATACAATAAAATTAAAGATTCTTGGAATGAGGTACTTTAACGTCCTTTCACCATAGTAGTTGTTCGCTCTTGGTTCTTCAAATCTTTTACGGACTTTTTCTCTAACATTCCTATTTTACTGTATTACTATTTTAAATTCAGAATTTCTAAAACGCTCCATTGCTAGTAAGTATGTAATTTTTTCATGTACAGGTAATATATCGCATAGCTTAAACAACAAGTTATAGTTCTTTTTACATTGTGTTAACACATTTTTATTTACTAAAAGTAAATGTGTGTGTGTGTTTAAGAGAGAGAGAGAGAGAGAGAGAGAGAGAGAGAGAGAGAGAGAGAGAGAGAGAGAGAGAGATTGTATTTTTATTTGTCTGTTCGTCTGTCTGTGGGTCTATTTTTCTGTGTGCCTGTGAGACTGTACCCACCACATTTCAGACTACACGACTAACTAGGACCAAATATCGTACAAATATACTACTAGGTTTCGTTATTCGGAACCTAAAGCATTTTCACAATTGAACACTGGTTATGCACACATTGTATCACTCAATTGTGAGAAGTATATTGGAAACGAATGCAGTTATATGGAATCCACATAAGGATCTTTATATCACCATGCTGGAAAAAATCAAGAATGTTTCTTAAGCTTTGTATATTTCAAACTATACGGTTATTATCCATACTAATTTTTAATATGCATGGTGGTCTATGATTCCCTTAAATTGCATAGAGAAATGCTCACCATAGCCTACATTTTTTAGCTGGTCAGGGGCAAAGTTGATAAACATAGCATGCTAGCGAAGGTCTGTCTCTTTGTTCCAGATAACTATAATCGAGCTCGGACACATACCTACTCTATTGGCGAAGCCGTCCTCGCGAACCAACGCGACGACACCATCGACCTACGATGGTGTCTTCTTACGCGTGCCATGCGATACATAAATGCGTTATGTTCGGCCATCGATATATTAGGGGATCATATATCGATATCTTCGGCAGCGACAGACCTGGATATTTTTACAGCGAACCCACATTTCTTTAAGGGTTTGCGCTACCTGTTTATGCTAGAATAAGATCGATTGTTTTTATTTTTTATATATTCTGTCACTTTTGCTATTTTTAATGCTTCTACTTGCATATTTAATGCCTATTTAAAACATGACTATGTACCTAAAATAATTAATTTTATTTATGTTATATTACATCTCAACGAATTGGTGTGTACTGTAATGCTGATTTGTTAAATTAAATAAATAATAATATGAATAACAAAATTAAACTAAAAAAATAGTAGATGTCTAAACTAATGTGGAAAAACATATTTTTTTTTACAAAAGTAATTAATTTGACTATAAGAGAAATCATGAATCTATTCTTCATGGTATAATTTATTATATATGGTATTATATTGCTCAACTCCATAGTATGTTTTGGCAACCCTGCTACGCCGATGACATACAGGTGCCGCTGATAGCATCAACGGCGAAACTAATAGCAATTTATTTGGCCATCTATAATAAGAATAATAATGAATGTTTTTTTAAAAAGGATATTGATTGATTATATAACACAATAATTTAACGAATGAAAACAATAATCACATTCAAATATTAGTGCTATCTATCCCATTTTTATATAGGCTGATTACACATCAAAAATACTAAGGAGGGGTAGAAATCCATATACTACTTATATAAAATCGAAGACTATCGCGGTTGTTTGACATTATAAATAGGATAGAAACGTAGTGTTGTGTGCAAGACGGATTTTCGAAATTCGTGCGCTCCGATCCCGGCCCCCCACCACCGTTATAACCTACGCAGTGGCGGCAGCGGTATGCGACCTACCCGCAAAACAACGGATTGACAGCTCTTTCAGTCTACCCTAAACAACGGCGGCTGCAACATCACCGAAACGTCGGGTGCTACAAATTTCTCGCGGTAAATTCGTTTCTATCCTATTTATCATATACTACTTTATCTGAATATGCAAAAATGCATAATTATTACGTATTCAAACCTTTGTACCAAAATATGTAAATAATATTAAAAAAAGAGCGCCATGATTTCAAAATTTGTTTCTTATTATTATTATATTATTATTGAAATGTGTTTAGACCGCAGTATACAAAGCGCCTCTAATGCTACCATACTACGAACGCCGCCATATTGAACATACGCGAAGATTATTCAATTTCAGAATCTACATGTTGCGTTTCGTTGTAAAATCCTAGCTGCCAAATCGTAGTATGGCATTGAGCAATCTAATACGCTATATAAACAATAATAGTATTTAAGATCTTTCACCTCCGGAGGTGAGTCGGCACAGATGTGATGTAATTAGGAATCACGTCATATGTGATGTAATTATGTGTACAGGTCATTTTGACTAGTCAATCTTTCTCGTGCCTCTGTAAAATATAGAAAATTTTACATACTGGATCTGGGTCGCAGATAAGTCAATGGTTGATAATGTAATGTCATCATTAGATTAGTGTATTTTACAGACGTTTAAAATAATGTTGTTTTTGCAGTCGATTTTGCATCTCCAAACGTGTTACATTTGAAACCCTTCTCTAAAACCCCTCCTAGGTCCTAAATTCTAGATTTCATAAAATAGTTATTGTCGGTCTACATTTTGTTCTTTTAAACTATGGGAGAAATTTAATGAGTCCCGCAAAATCGTTTTTCGCGAGCTCATTGAATGATTCGGTCATATTGCAATGATAGTGCGAAAGTATTGTATCCAAGATAAATCGATTCTATAGTATTGAATACATTTTTGTAAATTTTCCGCGATCCTTTCTACCACAAAATTAAGCTTTAAATGGTTTAATACTTTATTCATTTCATTTTTGTACATTTAGCCCCATTGTTATCTATGTTATAAGTAACTCGGAAAAATTGAACACCGAAATGCAGCTAATGCTCATTGCCCACCTAACTAGGACTAAACTGTCCCGTATCTAGGCGGGTTACCAGTCGCAATGGTAAAACGGAAATAGGTAGACTAATTATTTTGCACCTGTATATATTCACGATTAGACGTAACGCCAATACACGTAACGTTATGACAGTAACGGCATTGCAGTTGTTCCCAACGCATTGTAACGTGCAAACGACAGTACTAATAATGCCACTGCATGGCGAAAAGTCCGACTCTTCACCAGTAGTCCAGAAAATACTGTTGTATCGTACGTGCTTCATATACATCGAAATGCAGCGGGTATTCCAGATGGCATATACTTACATAATAGTCGATAATCACGCTTCTTGCAATCGACAATGACAGGGCTATATTCTAACAAGACAACTGAAGTATTTTGACGTTCTGGCAGCCAGACTGCTCCAGACATGCAGTGCATATACCACTGCCAGAAACAAACATGCAGTGCATGTACCAAATTTGGTTACAACATTCGACATGCTAGCAATGGTCTTACACCATTTTGCTTCTTAAATTATCAATCATGGCGTAGCGTTTTTATGACACCGTGACCTTGTTTGGCCATTATTACAGTTAGGGAGATCGTTATTTAGGGAGCCTACGTACCTACATATGTTTTCCAGTGGTAGGGTCGACAAGTCTTTAACTCCTCTCCTCGCGGAGTAAAAATTCAGCTGTCCCATTCGCGCGCGACCTTTTCGCGCGCAAAATCGACGACCTTGATAAAAACGACCATAACTTGTAAACCACTATACGGATCATAAAAAGAAGAACTGTAAAATGATCGCATTGAAATTTGACATATGAAACATTATAACCTTATCTCGTAAATCAATTAAGATAATAATGGCGACAAATTACAAAACGCAAACGGCCTCCATCGTGTCGTCATCACTGGACCAAGTGGACGCCTGTCATTCCAGTGTATTAAAACTTGCATCCCCAAAAGAACGCCTGTCATTTGTCGGGTTAACGAGTTTTAGAGCTGGTACCTAAATTACAGGTCAGCCTAGAAGAGTATCCACCTCATAAGCTCCGATGTGTAACATTTAATTTCATAATAATATAGGTATTTACCTATACTATATAGTAGGGGAGCGGAACCCATTATGGGATAGGTGCCTAATATGGGATAGTGGGTTATTTCGAATCTGAGGCACGGCCATCTATCGCACTATGGGTGTATCAGTAGCCCGTATGGTCGCACGGCTATGTTGAACCGCCTGGACGCCAGTCTGCTCGTACCAACGAACGAGTGCAGTCCACGCAAAATTTTTGCTCCGGAGATTGTTACGTGCATGTATTGGAAGTTTACTTTTGCTAAGGTAGGTTTGCTAATTCATCTTTATAATGTGTTTTTGCTTAAACTAAAAACATTTATATTGACTTTCATGTGTTATTTGTTGCTAATATCACATAGTATTTTTGTTTTGAACACGTGTTTGCAAAACATGACCTTGCCCTAATATGGGATAGCGTGGGGTGCCATGTATGGGATATCCCATATTAGGATAACTACTTTTATAATGTAATTTTAAATGTTTTTTTTTTAAGATGGATAAAGATGAAAATAAAAAGCGGAAGAAATGGGATCCCGAGCAAATGATACGTGCATACAATGCAGTAAAAAACAAGGAAATGGGATACCTTAGAGCTTCTAAATTATTTTCTATCCCAAAGTCGACTCTTGAGCGTTATTGCAAAAATGAAACGCGTACAATAGAAGATCTGAATGCACTGAAATTGGGTAGAAAGCCGATTTTCTCTGAGGATTTGGAACGGGAACTGGTAGAATATAGTTTACTAATGGTGAATAAATTTTATGGGCTAAGAGTTTCGGACATTCGCACTTTAGCGTTCCAACTTGCTTTAAAGAATAATATACCACATCAGTTTAATGCGAAAACAAATACCGCTGGCAAAAAGTGGATGAAAAAATTTTTAAAACGAAATCCTACTTTGTCCTTTAGGACACCTCAAGCGACATCAGCAAATCGCGCAAAAGGATTTACAAAAGCAAAAGTTGACGCATTTAACGACATCCTCGAAGTCGAACTTCCAAAAATCAACTTCGATGCAACCAAAATCTACAACGTAGATGAGACCGGAGTAACTGTAGTACAACATAAAATGGAAAAAGTGTTAAGTTTAAAGGGCCAAAAACAAGTTGGCGGGATTTCATCAGCAGAACGGGGGGCTCTTATAACATTAGTTACTTGTATGAGCGCATCAGGACATTTCGTTCCTCCATTATTCGTTTTCCCCCGAGTGCATATGAAGGAGGAGTTGAAGACTGGTGCCCCACCAGGCTCTCAGTTTGCATGCCATAAATCTGGATGGATACAGAGTTATATTTTCACACAGTGGGTGGTGCATTTCATTGCAACTGTCAGGCCAACCAAGGAAAATCCAGTTATAATGATTCTCGATGGCCACTTTTCTCACACCAGGAATATGGATGTTATTGACTTATGTCGAGATAATGGGGTTATACTTATATGCCTCCCACCGCATTCGTCTCACAGGATGCAACCATTAGACGTTTCGTTCATGAGTCCTTTTAAAACCTACTACGCTAAAGAAATTGATACATGGCTGAAGCACCACCCAGGGCGTGTTGTGACGGCGTTTCAAGTCGCAGAGCTTGTTGGGAAAGCATACCTAAGGTCTGCTACAGTGGAGGTCGCTGTAAATGGATTTAGAAGAAGCGGCATATTTCCATTCGACCGCGATCATTTCAGAGACCACGAATTTGCCGTGCATGATGATGATGGAGTAGATGTGGACACATCTATACCGCTAGTCGTAAATGCTTCGCCAACCACGCCTCTACCCATTTTAAGCGCTGAACCAAAAACACCCCCCTTGACTTTAAGTGCTAGATCAACCACATCTAAACCCACACCAACGTTTACAGCTGCATCAAATCTATCTCCACAGCCATCAACATCAACTTGTGGTGTTAAGATAACGCCGTGTTTCCTTATTAAGCCCACTGATATCAGCCCTGTACCTCAATTAAAAAACAAGCCACCTGATGCACAGAAAGCTCAGGGTAGTCCAGTAAAGGCTCTATTAGTGACTAGTTCACCATACAAAGAAGAGCTCCAAAAACAGCTAACACACAAAAACACAACAGGCCCAAAAGTAAAATCCAAAGGTAAAGAAAGTAGGAATAACAAAAAAGGACCAAAGAAGATGCCTTATAAAAGGAAGATAGTTGAAGAAAGTTCATCTTCATCTGACAGCGAGGAGCCACCACTGATGGAATCTGATGACAGCGAGGCAAACGAGGATGTGGACTGCATTTACTGCTTGAATCCATACTCAAACGATATTGCAGGAGAAAAATGGATCAGGTGTACCAAATGCTTTCGTTGGTCTCATGAAATGTGTGCTGGCGTGGACGCACTTATTGTTAACTTTATATGTGAATTTTGTCTCTCTTCTTGAATTGTTATAATTTATTTTGAATAAAAGTGTGTTTTGTAAACATGGAATTTAAATCTCACAATTAAACAAATATGTAAACCTAATATGGGATACCATCCCATATTAGGAGTATATGACGTCCCATATTAGGACACCTTTTTGTTGTTGTACAAAAAGTCAATTTTTTGTTCTTTTTAATGTGGTGGAAAATATTAAAGAACTAGGGACATACTTTTCATAGGACTATAAGAACATGGAATTTGTAATGAAATCTACTTGGTTTAGTATGTATTACATTAAAGCTTCTTTTTATATAGCACTTCAACGAAAGCTATCCCATAATGGGGCCCTCTCCCCTATTTACCTACTATTTGTATTGAAGATTAATATTAGTTTTTATGTGCCTTAGCAGTATTAACTCTTACAGCCTTACAAATTAAAATGTAATTATAATCGGGTTAAACCCTACTGTTGTTATATCCGGTAGAGCCGAGTTATACAGCAGTTGTAAAATAATGTGTAATAAACGAGTTTTAATGCAAGCTGCTGCGAAATCATACATACCATATTTTGAGCGTGGCGAGTCCCATTTTATAGTATCAAATTATATCACTTTTTCATTCGTAAGTACTTTCGATTCAAATTGAGAGATGGCGCTGGTTACGTTGAATGGTTTTTTGGCTTTAAAACAATACTTGAACCTCTTATTCCTCTAGCTTTTAAATGGACAAAGTATGTCGAAGTTTCCGAATCGTTTCGTTACTTATTGTGTCATTTTAAATATCTCTTTGACCATCTTGCAATATAACCTCGTTGTGTCAAACAAATCCTTATATTGCGTTTTACGATTTTTTTATTCAAGTGTAATAAAACGCCTAATGTAACGCCTAAAATAACGTCCAATGTAACGCTCGCATGAATTACCTGCGATGAATTTCCGCTGGGTTCTGCGATTATTTTATGCATGTATTTTGGGGGTGTTTTGCGCGCAGCTCATAAGGTGATCAGTTCGAGAGCGTTAAAAAAGTCATAACAATAATAATAATAACGCTTTATTCGTACGAAAAGCGAGCTTATTGCCTGCAGCCAATATTTTAGAGCTAACCAAACTCTTTGGAACAGTATAAAAATAAATACTGGCAGGCACAGCTTATACATCTGTTATTATGTTCTAAATATCAAAAACTGCTTTCTTATTTTTTTTAAATAGAGTCAATTGTTTGTATCTTGCCGAAGCGTGCTGTGAGGCGATAATAAAAAAATCCCTTTAAATAAAAACCTGCTTGAAAAATATCTGTACCGAGCTATTAAGACTTACGAGATACATTATTGGTTGAAGCTCTTCCATAGTCTACGTCGCACGTTGGTGTGCTCGGTTTAGGCGTGGGCCTTTGAAGAATTTTAACTTATGATGACCATCGCTCGGGTCGCCCTAGGATGGCAGTCTCTGAAGAAATGGTCAAAAGGTGGTAAATATTGTTTTGGCGGATTGTCGTGCCATGGATCGTGTTATCGATGAAGAAGTGATGATTTCGATTTATCGCTGAAGACGTGATGATTTACACGATCAGTTATGGATAGTAAAGTATCACACGTAAAGTATCAGCACACTAGAACGTATAACGACGGCCAGAAGAAACTAGACTGAATGGTTTGCAGCGCTTTTTGCATTTGACACAACAGAATCCTGACCTATTGCTCGATTTCTAACTATGGATGAAACACGGCTTCACCATTACGATCCTGAAACAAAACAATAGTCCATGAGTCCTAAGAAATTCAAGGCTGT
Organism: Micropterix aruncella; assembly: GCA_944548615.1. NCBI lineage: Eukaryota > Metazoa > Arthropoda > Insecta > Lepidoptera > Micropterigidae > Micropterix > Micropterix aruncella. The sequence continues at coordinate 18,397,983 of OX155962.1, read as the reverse complement.
TATCAATATGTAATATCATTCGTCGGTAAGATCATGAGCTCTCTTTTCTGGGACAGTTCGTGATGATTGAATACCTCGTCATGGAGCTACTATATATGCTTGAATAAAAAAAGATGCGAAACGATATAGATACGTGAAAAAGAAAAACGCAAAATCGCTAAAGTTGTTTTGTTCCATCAAATGTACCCCAGCACACAAGACCAGAACAAGACCGATGTCTGTAATTGAAGAAGCTGGCTATGAAGTACTGAAATATCCCTCATAATCACCGGATCTTGCCCTAGTAATTTCTATCGGCCCCTAGCGATTGCCCCTAGTGATTCTGTTATATATATATATATATATATATATATATATATATATATATATATATATATATATATATATATATATATATATATATATATATATATATATATATATATATATATATATATATATATATATATATATATATATACATGGCCACATGGACATGACACACTCACTGACTTCCTTACAGATTTAAATAATTTCGGACCCTTAGATTTTACATACACTATATCAGAAAATCAAATTACATTCTTAGACGTTGATCTAACTCTATCCGAAGGCACCATTAAAACTGCAATTCATATAAAACCTACAAACAAAGAGCAATACCTACATTTCGATAGCTGTCATCCGTTTCATACCAAAAAGTCAATTCCATATTCAATGTCCATTCGCGGACACCGTTTAATTAATAATAAAGAAAATTTAGATAAGTACCTTTCTAATCTTAAAAAATCACTAATAGAAAGAAATTATCCTGCCTCTTTGTTAGATAAAAATATAATAAATTCCGAAACAAAATTTTCACCTAAACCTAAATTGGTGTCAAATTTAAATCAAAATAAAATCTTTCTAAGTACTACTTATTTTCCTGGCACTGAGAAACTGCGACCTATTTTAGCAGATTTATTCCCTATTATAGCTAACGACCCATCAACCAAAGGTTTATTAGATATACCACCAATTTTATCATTTCGAAAACCTCCTAATTTAATATCAATACTTAATAAAAATAATCGAAATTATCTTAGTAATAACAAAAATTTGGGCCTACTGCCTTGTGGTCGATCACGTTGTAAAACATGTCCTTTATTAGATCGAAGCATTTATTTTACTAGTCCTAACACTCCCAACAGTTACAGAGTTCCTTTTAATAGTAGTTGCATTTCAAAAAATATTGTATATCAATTACTTTGCCAGACCTGCAATGCATTTTATATTGGGGAAACAACTACACCTCTTAGCATTAGGTTAAATAATCACAGGGCCAGCGTAGGCAATGAAAGTCAACTTCCAATAGCATTGCATGCTAAGGCACACAATTTAACTTTTGATAATTGTTTTAAAGTAAAAATTATTAAGTGCCTTGGCGATAACGCTAAAGAAAGAGACGTTAAATCTTGGGAGTTGGCTTTTATAAATATTTTAGGCGCTTGCAAGGGTCCCGGTCTGAATAGGCAAAATTAATACAGTAATTATATTTGTTCAGACATATTCATTAAAAGCTTATTAATATTTTTCATTTAAAAATCATTATTAATAATGTTTTTCAAGGTCGGTTATAGTGTATTTATAACGATATTGCAAAATATTATTAACCCATTTCTCTATGTTCAGTTTTTTTTAAATTTAAATTTTGAAAAAATTGTTCTATCAGAAATGTCATAGAGATGAATACGACTAGTGTCGAAATATTCTCAGTCATATAATTTCTTCTAAAATAAGTTACTAACATCCATTTCTGTTACAGAAACCATCCTCCTATACTTATTACATCCAAGGGCATACAATAATTCGGCTGCTAAGAACATCAAGTAACTAAGAACATCATAAGTTATCAATTGCGGAAACAGGTACTGCTGCCCTAAGTATTTAAAGAGGACATTAACTATCGTTTAATTGTTTCTGGTCCACCAGGACCCCAGATAAGTAACTTTTCATGAATCTAATTTTATTATTATTGAAAATAATTAATATATACATATATATATACATATATATATATATATATATATATATATATATATATATATATATATATATATATATATATATATATATATATATATATATATATATATATATATATATATATATATATATATATATATATATATATATATATATATATATATATATATATATATATATATATATATATATATATATATATATATATATATATATATATATATATATATATATATATATATATATATATATATATATATATATATATATATATATATATATATATATATATATATAAATATATATATATATATATATATATATATTTACGATATTAAAGGAAGATATGAGAGGTTCAAAATTTGTATCGTGATCGCGGTAGTGAAACAGTTCTTAGGTGATCGTGTTGAAGGGTTTTTTAGGAAGGGTATTTTACGTTTAGAAAATAGATATATCAAGTGTTTATGCACTTTTTAAAGGTTAGTAAGGCTTTTTATGTACCCATTTAAAGCTCAAATATTTTTTGTAACCCAATTTTTAATTTCTATAATTACGTATGTGTTACCTAGGAACTATATTTTTATCAATTATGATAATTAAAATACTATATATTTGTGCATATTTTCTATTCAACTCCCACCTTTAAACAGGATATAACTTAGTTATATAGGTGTCACCAAAAAGGGATCACTCGCAACTATTTTTGATATCATTATCAAGTCATGTTATGACAAGTCATGATATCAGTTTTTTGCTGCTGGATTTTTGTCTATAACATTTTAGTTATATTTTTGGTCCATTTTACTATATATTATTGTGAAAAACAAATTAAATTTAATAAAAAAATTACTATGTCGAAGAATAAAAAACATTCAATAAAATTTACTTTATCATAGGTACTCATTATAATTTTTATAGGACGCTATAGTATGAAAGCGCGTTAAGAGCAAATGCATCGATGTGTTGCGACTATGTTAAATGTTTTGCGATAATACAGTCAAAATCAGACAAGATATCTTTATAACTCGACTCCTGGCACGGGCGCAAATGTCAAGAAGGTTGCGCAACACTTGATGCTGCGTCTGCGCAGCGTCGTCGTCGCCACGGCTACGAAGCTATCATTATATTGCTAGCTAGGAGCTAGCTAGCAATAGCTAGGAGTGTATCCATAGCTGTACGCTCGGGCGAGTGAACGCGGTCGCTCGCTTATTAGCTTGCTCCGTGGTAAGGCACAAAGGACATTGAACGACGTTTGACAGATAAACTTAGTACAAGTAGGTAACCGAACGATGCTGCCGCTTTGCTTGCATAACAAACTAAGTTTTCATACATATTTTTTTAAAGGGACTCTCACAGTCAGTATATTTTATGTACATATACTATAAAATGTCCCCAATCGGATGTTACGGAGTGAGCGGGTTAACTGTGACAGTGTTTTGATTTCGACTGTAAGATTATTTCAATTCAAGTGTTTCGATTTTGTTGCTGCCAGTGTAAACCGAAACACATTTTGTGTCGCTATGATTTTACTCAAAATTCTAGTTTCCTGGCAATTTTTACTTAGCATCTCTTATATTTTTAGTTTGTTTATTTAGGGAACTTCCATATTCAACTGTTTCACAATATGTTCCTATAACAATAAATAAAAAAGACGAAAAGGGTTTTAAAAACGACTTTGTTTCACTGACCACATTATTATCTATCTAAGATAGAAATGTTTATTGCACATTTTAAAAACAAAACATACAATAGTCGGACTTATTGCTCAAATTACAATCTATTACAACCAATCTTCGTGAAAGTTTTTTAGTGACAGTAGGATAAAAAAAAGAACTTAATACTTAACAAAAAATAATGAAATAAGAAAAATGGCAACTTTTCAAATATAATAAGAATTTAGAAAATATCCGCAAGAGTGGAGGACAAGAAATGATGGAATGAGACTTAGAATACAAAGGAATTTAGAGACATAAACGAAGAATGTATACAATCAATATGCTAATTAAATAGTCATCACGATTGGCACTCACCTAAAATGATATAACCACGTTGACATTACAGCGGCAATAATAAAAAACCAATACATGTCTTCAAACACATACGAAACCTTTTTAACATATATTTCTTGAAGATGATTTGCTGTGCGCTAGCCCAAACGGACAACTAGAATGGGGTGTCATGGCGAAAACAAATCAAAATCCTCTGATAAAAGGTCAATGGCTTTGATTAGGGTTTTTAACTAGGCAGCCATACCGCTACTGCTCTAATAACTGATACAGTCTTGGTACAAGCTGTTGGTCCTTTCGAAATGCTCGGTCAAATATCGATCAGAACAAGTTCATCACAGTATCGCCAAATCTCAACGGTTTAAGACGCGTGGGTAATCTAACAAACAGCACAATTTCGTTCACCGAGAAACAGCTAAATGTTTATCAATCTCGTGATAACTCCAAGGTGTTGTTAAAATCCACAATTTAATTTTTGGGATGCATTCCTAATAAAGGAATATCATTTAGTTCTCATCGTCGTCGTCGTCATACACGATTGATGGCGAAGGCATTTTACTGTTAAAACTTTTCATGTTTAAGGCTCCTTCCGAGTTCACGCGATTAAAAATTTAGATATTTTTGCAATGCCGCGCGCGCTTTCGATATATACATAAAGATGTATAGGTATACCGCGGCGACAAGGGAATACGTCCCACCGTTGGCAGTGGCCAATTACGAATGACGATTTCGGCTTCACGCGTCGTCTAATATAGTCGATTTAGCTTTTCAATTATAATATAATAAATTATCACATGAATTGTTTTCTATAAAGTAAAAATTAGATTACAATAATAAAATAACTTAAGATCACTGTGTTATTTTTTATAGCACTCAAAAGTATCTTTATTAAATGGAAAAAAAAATAATGTTTGGCCATAACATTTCTGGATATTACGTAATTTCAAACATTTTTTTCTTATATTTTTTGTATGGAAGTTCCAAAAACCGTCTTTGTACTATTCAAATAGACCATACGCTGGTGTAAATAATATTTTTTAATATTGAGAATCATCTCTAGGTTTTTCAAAAACTGAAGACAAATCTCGCTCGTTTTTATTTTTTTGGAAAACAGTAACAGAATAAAGATAATTTACAATTAATATGAAAATGATGGGGGACTGGGTTTTTAAAATCCGGCATAATTGTATTATAATTTTTTTCGTGTTCTCACAACCGGGCCACAAAATTATGCTCCATATAGCTTTTGGCCGCCACGGCCGGCACGGCCTCTTAAGGACCAGTTTAAATTGACGAAAATGGCACTCAAAGCGATTAGATAAATTTGTGTTTCGATGCTGGTTTCAAACTCATGCGGCATGACTGGCAATAAGAAACGCTATTGTGTCTCTTGAAAAGAGCCTAAAAGCTTTGACAAAGTAAACAAAATTATGGCAAACGTCGCCGTAAAAAAAGATCTTAGGCCATTTGTGTTACTTGTCCGAAGAGCTTGTTGCACTTGCTTTTTTCGACGAAGAAATTTGTTTGGAAACAAGACAAAAAATGGTGGTCACGCTAAAAGATATTTGCTACAAAGACTGAGTTTCAATGATTTGCTACATGCCCTCACCACATGAGACTTCCTATCTGCGGGAATTAGACAAAATTAAAATTATCAGACATTGCATTATCTAGAGCATTTTAGCACTGATCTGATTAGTGCCTTATAAACCCATTTCAATCAGGTTTTCGACCTCATCATAGCACGACTACTGCCTTAGTTCATGTTACCGATGATATTCGTCAAGCGATGGATAATCGACAGCTCACTATTCTCGTCCTTTTAGACTTCAGCAGTGCGTTTAATTCTGTCGATTATGATATTCTCCTTGCTCGATTAGAATCATGTAACTTTGCGAATCCCGTAATAAACTGGTTTAGATCATTTCTGAATAATCGATATCAGTGCGTCAGGAACAAAGATCAGATCTCTAATTTTCTACCACAAGTCGCCGGCGTCCCCCAAGGTAGTGTTTTATCCCCACTCCTCTTTTCTTTATTCATTAACTCAGTTACCAACTCCATTAAAGCAAAATATCACCTCTATGCCGACGACGTCCAAATATACTCTCACTTTCGCCCGGTAGATATAGATACAACAATTGCTGCTGTAAATGAAGATCTATCGATGATATACGAGTGGTCCAAAGCACATGGATTGCTCTTAAATCCTTCCAAAACGCAGGCTATTATCATCGGTAGCAGTTACTTTACCTCGAGGATTAATATAAATGAAGTCCTGAAGATCTGCATCGGTGCGGATGAGGTCCCTTTTAGTTTCGAGGTTAAAAACCTCGGTATCCATATGGACGACAACCTCTCATGGCGGCCACATATTCGAGAAATGCGACGCAAACTCTTCGGCCGATTTCATTCGCTGAATAGGCTGAAAAATATCCTCCCGGAGGAGAGCAAGATTACGATTTGTCAGTCTGCTCTCCTCCCCCTTCTGGATTATGGAGATGTCGCATTTCTCGACCTCACAGAGGAGTTATCCACCAAAGTTGAGCATCTCCAAAATGTTTGCATTCGGTATATCCATGGCTTCAGAAAATTTGACCACATCACGGAGTACAGAGAGAAGCTTCACTGGCTGTCGACCCGGGAGAAAAGAGACATGCGAGTTCTCTGTATGCTTTTCAAGATCTTGGATGGCGTCGCTCCCAATTATCTTACCGGCAGATTTACTGCACTATCGGCTCGAATGAACGCCCTCTGAGATCAAAAAACAACCTGCTACTCTCTATCCCTAGTCACAGCAGTGACTTCTTCTCATTCTCTTTCACCGTGCATGGAGCCCGTCTTTGGAATGCTTTGCCGAAAAATGTGAGAACCGCGCCAAGCATAACAACTTTTAAAAACAGACTCAGAGAGCATTTGAAATCCTCCAGATAAATTCCCTTTCCCCTCCCATCCCCCTCCTTTTAAAACTTTAGCGTCCTTATAGGTGTTAGATTATTTTGATGTGGCAAATCTGTGCCCACAAAGAGTAAAGTATATACTTCTTTCTATCCTCCTCTATTTTATTTGTCATACTCTTTATATAGGTTAAGTTATGTAGTCTACTCGCAAATAATGTTCTTACAATAGTATAGGTTAGCTATAAAATATTGCCTGCAGGCAATAAGCTCGCCTTTTCTTAAGAATAAAGAGTTTTATTATTATTATTAAAGGATTGCGTTTCAGCAAGGAGTTTAAAATGTAATGAAGTTTAAATAACTTCTAATTAAGACAATTCCTAAAATGGTATGTCATTAATTTTGTATAATAAGCGTCATTAATAAGCGAATTTTGTTGTTTTTTTTCCGAAATTAAATTTATTAAAAGAAAGGCTTACAGCGTGCTTCGCTCTCACCATTTGTCTTGTTTGCAGTGCCCAGCACGCATCTGTACGTGGACAGATTAACATTTATTTCTAGACGCCCACACAGCTGCATGCAAAACGCAATTGTACGCAAGTACCGCACCACTGACACAGCAATTGTCAACTTTGACACCGTACTGTTAGAGAAATTTTCACTATTTAATAGACTGGAAAAGCCCGTTTATAACGGCCTGGTTGCTATGTATGAAGCTGGCTTTTGTTTTTTGTTGATTGGCTGATGCAAGACAGGATAATCACATATTTTTGGGGTGAATTGAGAGCAAAATCGATCGCTCGTTGCTTATTATCGCTGGTGACAGTACAACCAGTCACCAATGCCTGTTTTTATAATCGCATCCTCACCCAGGTATGTATATTTTCATGACCCGTTGGCTCTGACTGTAAAAATAAAAGATAAGTTCATCGTCCAGACTTGCCGTTGGGTGCTCCCCGACTGCCTCACGGCGCTGGACTGTGACTGGTAGCTCCACCCATTCCGTCAGATTTTTAAAATGGCGCTGTCAAATGCTTCATAGGTTTTTGTCTCCATTATACATATATGTATTTAATCAACATATATTAATTATATTATCTTTATTTTTATATATTTATTTTGAGGACCACATTTTATGTCAATTTAGTGTTATTAGTAAAACTTTTACATAATTGATTGTAATATTAGAGTCCGGTCCACCCTAAAACGGGCTAGTCCCAGTTGGGTGACAGAATCAAATAAGCAAAAGGTTAAGGTTTTGCTATTCGGATCCTGTTATTTTTGTAAGCAAAATCAATGTTTTATAGTAATTAATTCCTAAATAAATAAAATAAATAAAAATATTATCCGAGACCAGAACCAAGTCGTCGGCGAATCCTAAGGTTTGACAATCTTTCTCCGTCAACAGCGATGCTTTTTCCATTTCAATTTAGATGCCTGAATTATTTTACCTAAGCCAAGGTAAGGTAAGGTAAACAACTTTTGAAAAAATTCATCGCAGTCGTCCTACTCCTGTAGCTAGTTTAAATATATCAGCCTTCTTATGCTCACTTACGCAGGCTGTAATATTATTTTTTAAATGCTTGATCAAGTGAAAGTACTACTCCTAGTACAATTTTCTAGGTTGTTGTACTAGTCCTATATCAACTCTCAATTTTTGTTATTATTATAACACATTACTACTTGGAATAATTTTAAAAGAAAAACAAGCAAGAAATTCCAAGAAATTTAAAAACTCAATGACAATAAGATCTGAAATAAAATGAAACGAAACACTTCGATAGCCAGAAATCCAAGTATTCCTAGCAAGAAATACATACATCAATCCTTAAAGTTGTTCATGCTCTTTGATTCTTTTCTTACGAAAAAGGGGTTTTTTAAATTATTATTTTGATTAATTCATTTTAATACTTTATTTAGTTAAAACATATATACAATCCTGCAATTTGAATTTGCTTTTAAATGCAATATATTTAAAAACATTTTTTTTCTATATATATTCTACGTTTGGTCAAAAAAATCTTAATTGTAGTTTAATAGATGAATTAATTTCAAAATACATCGTTTCTTTTCAATTAGGAAAGGGAAGGACATTTATTTCAGATACTTTACATTCCAACATTCCTGTAACCTCACTAGCCTACAACAAAATCGTCGATAGGCAACTTCGCCCACCCTCATCTATTTGAAAAACAGTTTGAAGTCATACATGCACGGTATATGCATGGCTTGTGTCAATTTATGTGTATACCTCCTAATATCGTGCATATCCATACTTCTATACTTCTACAAATATAAGTATAAAAGATTTTATAGTTATTTATAGATAGAAATTTAGTCGTATCAAAGAACAAAGGCCTAAACCCCAGAATCAAACTGTCAGGTGCGGATTTAGAGTGAGTTCGGCAGTATAAATACCTCGGTGCGTGGGTAAACGAAGAATGGATCTGCGAACAAGAAATTCGTACCCGGATTGAAATCGCCCGAGCATCCTTTAAGAAAATGGAAAAGGTAATATGCGGCCGGAAACTTCACATCATGCTCCGAATACGAATTCCCCATTGCTATGTGTGGCCTGTGGTGCTTTATGGTAGCGAAGCTTGGACCCTGAAAGCTGACACCCAGAAGCGTCTTGAAGCATTTGAGATGTGGTGCTACCAGAGGATGCTCCGTATTAGCTGGTTCCGGACAGTTCCCAATGTTAGAGTACTCCAACTTATCGGTAGAGATCGCGAACTTTTACCCATAATAAAGCAAAGGAAAGTGGCGTACCTGAGCCACGTGCTGAGACATACGCGATACCAACTGCTTCAGCTCATTATTTGTACTTCCCAGAGTGACCGAAGTCAAGGACTTGGGAGTTTTTTTCGACCCCCAGTTAAACTTTAAGGAACACATTAGGCAACTATCTACAACTTCTTTCAAACTTCTGGGGTTTGTGATACGGCAATCCAAACACTTCAATAATATTCGGGCTATGCGCACGTTGTACAACTCGATTGTTAGAAGTCGCATGTAAACGAATGCAGCTATTTGGAATCCGCATGAAGATACCTATACCCTCATGCTGGAAAAGGTACAGAAATGTTTTTTGAGATTTTTGTACGTCAAACAGTACGGATATTATCCATTTTTGTATCCGACTGCATTTATCACAGGCATGGTTGGCTCTAATTCTCTCTATCTCAGAAGAGAAATGTTGACCATGTCCTATGTTTTAAATCTAATTCGTGGTAAAATTGATAACCCTAGCTTACTAGCCAAGGTGAGTCTTTTCGTATCAAATAATTATCTTCGTGCTCGATCGCACCATCTTTTCGCGGAGCCGTCCTCACGCACTAACCTTACGAGGTGGGACTTGTTGGCGCGTGCTTTGCGGCGCTTAAATGAAATTCAGTCGATTGCACCAGATTTTGATATTTTTACCGCCAACCCTCACTCGTTTAAATTCCAGGCTATTAATTATTTATTTTTATATGATAGTATTCTAAGCGTCATTCTATTTGTATACTTACGATGATATTTTTATTAATTTACTTTTCAATGCCTTGGTTTTACTGTAATGTTTATTGGTAATAAGTGAATAATAAACAAATAATAATAAATTATTATGGGAAAAGTTTGCGGTCAACGACGGTCTGGAAGAAGAAAAATGTCAAGGCAGGGAAAAAATCACAGAGCTGACAGCCAACCTTCTCTAGGAGAGGCACTATAACAAAAATATACTTCTACACTTCAACCCTACTGCGCCCCCAACGTTTGGACAGAAAATAAAACAGTTGAAACAATAACTTTTCCTAGCGCGTCTAACCTAACATAGCGTATCCTCTCTCGTAGTCGGTTTTGGATTGGGTCCATTCAAAAAACGTCGAAAATCACGACCCCAATAATTGGTTATTTAAATCAATTGCCCCTTTAATTTAAACAAGGAATCTACTCCTTGCTCTATTTTTATTATTTTGAAACCGATATCGGTATGTCGAATTCGGTATACAACAATAATCATACATCACAATAGAGAAGGCAACCCATTATGGTGAGTGTTTATCGATAAATCATTACGAGTACACTCTCCCTCATATTAACGAGGTTGAAAATATAATATGATTTAAATGCTCAGCTACCAGCGCCGTAAATATGTCAGCGTAGTTATAAACATACACAACGTCCATTATGTCTGAAATAGATCGATAGACAATAAACTCGTTCATTCTCAGCTCTGGCGTGCTCCAGTAGCGGGATTACTGCTTGAATTAGTACTCAATTTATTTGTAAGATTTATCGATGTAATACGACAATATAGAATATACTTTAAATATAGAGTATCATTCACTGACGTTGAGCAGCTGATTTCACCCTAACGTCGTTATGGTTCAATTCCAAATATATTAGTGTAATTCTGATTCTCAATTATGTTTTGAATTTATTTATATAATATGATATAATTATTTGTATTTGCGTTCTCCTTAGAACAGGCTCTGCCCAGATAGGAGTGACACAAATTATGTATAAGTATCATTTTTTTGTGATTTATTTGTGATCCCTTCGGCTACGTAATGACCAAATTTGGTTGCACATCAGAACACCGTTGATTACGTAACGACCAATATTGGCGGCTTGCTCCCGGAGCGCACAGTAATATTATTTTCAAATTCGAACGCATCCTAAAATCCATACCAAATATCTCATTATTACCATAGATTCATAGACGGCCGCTAGAATAATTTCGCGCGTCATTTCGCGGATATTTCTGGTAAAATTCCATTGTCAAACATCATCATTGTTTTTGTCGAGAAATCATCAAAATTTTTATTGGTTTTTATGAGCTGATATCTAAATATTTTTGTATGTAAATGAGCAAAACGAAATATTATCTTTGATAGAGAATCTAATATAGGTCACGACAGTATTTACAATTTCTAAATAGGGTTCCGTATTTTTCCGTAAGACAAGTACAAGTTAGGTCCGGTGGCATAGTGGTTAGGTCGCCTGATCTTACATTGTAAGGTCCCGGGTTCGATTCCCGGCTGGGTCACCATTTTCCGTTGGGATCAAATTAACGGAATTGCATTTCCATTTCTGTCGATCGAATGCAATAACAAGACACACACTTACAGACACGTTACACGCACACATACATATAACACGTCATAGTAGGGTTGGTTGTAAGAGATTGTCATATGACAACAAACCCTCCCATTTTGACATTTTCACAACAAAGAGTATAAACCCACAAACAAACAAACAAATTTATAACTACCGAGTTTTTTCACTTTTATGACTTCTCATTCATTCATAATTATCTAATTGTTTTACAAAATGAGATTTTAATATATTACATACGAAATTTCAATGCGATCATTGCACATTCTTTTTATGATTGCTATAGTAGTTCCATAGTAATAGTACGTTTTTTTGTCCAATAAATTGCCGCGGTCTGTCATAAAATTATGCCGCTACTCGAAGGTAACAATTATATTATCTAATAGGTAATAAAATAATAGTAAATACCATAAAAACTTAAATAAATCTACATAAATAATAAATTTCTCAATCCAGAATGAAGGGTAGTGTGCTTTCTTTCATAAAAATGAGCATATCAAGATTTTTTCTTTTAATTAAATGGCTGGCTGATAAGTGCAGCATCCTCTTAACATCTTTTTTAATAATGGGTACATTAGAAATTTTTAAATAATTCGAATATTTAAGAAACGGCATTCACGGGTTTTATCAATGAGATTTATTCATTGTTTCACGAGAGAGATAGTTTTTGAGATGAATGAATGAGGGGTGATCGTTCAACGGTGACAAAGAAACTCTCATTAAACCTTCATAACACGGTCAAAAGTTTTGCGCATCAATCTCTCTCACTCTCACTCTCATCAATCAATCTCTCAACATCTTGTAAGAATTGTTCGAACATAAGCATTTAACAATTTAAACCGCCCCTTGGTACTTTGTCGACATTCCTAATATACTATTGATACAAAAATATCGGGTGCCACTAAATTTCCGATGTAAAATCCTTTTTACAGGCTTTTATTTACCTTGCAATGTTTGCCAGTATGTTTGTTTAGGTCAAATCTTGCAAACAGAATTAGAACAAGTTCCTCTCATCTTATGAAGTTGACATTTTACATGTTGGTGCAGTTCCGATGGCAATGCATTTTTATGGTAAGCATGACCTGATTCTGCACCCAGAATTGGCTCCCGACGAAGGGACTCCTCCACGGTCAACAGCACAGACACGAAATTTTATATACGCATTCAATTACGATAGCCCGTTCTAAGTTACACAATGACATAGTTGCTGCACTCAGAGTTGGGTCGGGAGAGAGTATTTTTATAAAAGTTCGTTTTAAAAAATGTGTTTTTGCTATAAACTTATTTATTCTTTTTTTTTATAAAAGCTACCAAAGATCGATTAATAATAATAATAATAATAATAATAATAATAATAATGCTTTATTTAAGAGAAAGTAGTACAAAAATTATGTCTTAAAAACTTCCCAACTAGGTTAATGCCCGTACTAGGGTAGATTCTTTTCTTTTAAATTAAGATGCGCACGTAATTTTATACTGCAATTATAGAACTATGGTAATATTTTACTTGTTTATATAATATTTAACATTTACCTACTTGTATTATTTACATACTATTATTATTTACATAAATTTGCATTTACATACATGTATTTATTAGTAATATATAATTGATTAAATTGATAACGTCGTTTTAAACGAGGATATGTGTAATAATTTCAGCTACCTTTTCCCTGCCGGTCTCAAACAGCCACAAAGTAAGTTTTCCCTTTTTCATATGTAAGCTTTTGCATTTTTTTAACTTATCCTGAAAGTAATTGTGGAGTTTAGGAGCTACACAACTAAAGTGCCTTTGCGAAAATTTAGTTTTGGTTTTTTTAATTAGGTGTTTTTCTGACGCGCAACCTTAGTTAGAATCTTGTGGTCAGTGATTGTTGAGATAATAAAGTAGGATTAAACTTATAAAGCTCACCAAATTTTTATATACCAACCTTTAGCGTTTAAAATGTATTTATTTTGTGTCAACCCTGAGCACGTCTAATTTAAGCATTAATGGATTGTGCGCACTACAATGACCCCGGCATTTGTGCAGATAATAAATTTCAAGCACAGCCCTCATTTGCGTTAATTCTTTTAATTGACTCGTGCTCGGGTACCCAAGTACCGACTTCTACAGTCGAGTACTTGTAATGTTTGTGCGGTTTGTGGTATCGCTACGAATCGAGCCTACAAATTAAAACAAAAGCTGTCTGAACGCAGTCGCTGCACTGCTACTGCCAAACGATTAAGGATCGACTGAAAAGTTTTGAGTTTTAAAGATAAAATTTTTAATTATTTATTTCTACAATTGCAGCCACAGAAGCTATCGTTGACCAACAAACAAACAAACTAACACATAATTATTTGTTAGTTAACTCTTGGAAATGTTTCCACTCTTGGAAAAGAATCTCTAATTCTAGACGTAGAGGCCGTTCGAGAATATGTATCTAATAATAAGTATTGATTCATAACATTGATATTCATATTCAAGTATTTCATATACTACAGATTATACATAACAACTACGCAATGGCAAAGGGTATTATTAATATAGAGGTAGTATTATATTTTAATACATAATTATTGTAATGATAAAGACATACAAATTGTATAGAATGCAAATATCTTATTTTACAAGAGAATCAATAATTATAAAAGAATATTTTTTACTAGTAACTTGATCAAAAACAACAAATTTTTAAGAGGCGAGTTTTTTCACATTTTACAAACACCTCTAATAAAATAGTTTCAACTACATACTTCGAGGAGGCTACTGGATAGATGTTATACCGTGAGTTGATTCGACCAGAGGATTACCTCTGGTAGGGCCATTAATACCTGCTCATTTGAGCAGGTATTAATGGTCCAAATGCACACGAACCGTTAAGTGCTAATAGGAAATATGTATCGAATTAGTGATCCTGACAAGAAAAGGCTGTTTATATTAAACCATTTTACAAGATAACAAATAATATTTCAGATTTTTCCAGAGGGTGCTAACACACTAGGGGCATTTACAGAAATCAAAGGTATCATATGTATATGCAGTTGGATGTGTCGACTATAACGGACGTACCCGTTACATCAGGAAGTATATTACAATATTGGTCGTCTCCCGTGTCCATTGTCTCCCGTGAGGTGAGCGTAAAAGACTTACGGACGAAACAGTACATGGTCTAGTTATGCCACTCGGCCGTCAGTGGTCATTATTTCATCGTTATTTCAGGCGTGAGATGAGCGTAGAAAACTTAAAGACAATAACAAATATACTAGGCAACATGCTCGACGGAGACCAACGCCTAAAGGTGGGTGGGTATCCATCTACTTTGCTCCGCGCATCTGCAACTGCTCAAATGGAGACGGTTCGCGCATCAAGTCAAGAACAACTAGTGTTCCGCAGTTTTCTTTCGAAAATTGAGCGAACATGTCGTCGCCAGAATTTATTTTTAAATTTATCACCCTTCGCATCCCACAGCACTGTATAATTTCGGTACCCCCCGATTAGAGCTAGACATTTCTCTTCGGCCCACTTCATAGCGATGGATTCGCGTTTACTCAACGTCGAACGTCATGCGCGGGACGTTTCCACCGATGCACTGCGCATCACTTTGTGTTCGCGCATTTACCGATACCGCTCGGAGCGTTCGCCGCGGAGCGTGCAACGTTGCAATCTCCAGGAGTGGCAACGTATCCACTACTGGAGCAGTTGCAGGTGCGCGGAACAGAGTTGGTGCGCGAATCTAATGGATACCCACCTTTACGGCGAGGCACCGGGAAAGGTACCCAGCGGGCAGCCTTGTCTTCTGACTACCAGTTTGAAAGGATATCTCCGTCTGGAATAAACCATCAGGATCCTCCTTCCTCTCGACTGGTTACGGTTTCGAGGTCGCTTGCGCGGTCCTCTCCCTTACGTAGCGGTGATAAGGTATCTACCGAATATATCGCAAACCACGGCATCCTTTGCCCGGCTCTTTTCCCGGAAGCGGGTAGCCGAATGCTCATTTCAAGAGCAGTTGCTCTATAAGAAAACAATACTGTTTCCAAACTCCACCGGCTGTTGGTCGGAATGCACAATCGATTGGATGACGCCGCATGGTGCGCAAACCGTCGAGGAGCGCTCGAAGGTTGATTCATAGGGAAAACTGGCCAACAGGCTAGAGTCCTACTCGGGCTCGCACTCCTGTGTGGAGGGCGCCGGATGGGTTAGTGTCTTAATGGTCAAACTGCAACAGGGCCCATTAGCTCCCAAATTATCTGTATACAGTAAAAGGTCAGCTTTTTGCATGAAGTTGGTGATCTATTTCGAAACCTGGCGAACTCCCCGGGTGACACATACTCGTATGATGACCTTTTATATACCTCTGTCACTTGCCATTCGGATAGGCAACTGGTGAGAAATTCAAGAAGAGCATAGTGGCCATTGAGTCGACCATCTCTTATCGTTGATCACGACGAAATCTAAAAGCCTCTTTCGGCTATATTCACATCGTCGCTGGCAGGGAAAGACCAAGACGAATTTTCAAAGATACACTTGAGTAGAAATTTTGCTTTGCTTGGAAAGTTCTATGAAACGAGTATTTTTTTTAATCTCAATACGAAATGTTGCATTTAAAGACAAGCTAGAGAAAACGCCAGGGAGGGAGGAGGATTTACCCTTCATGCTCCTCTTTCGGGAGTCCATGGAAATAACACAAAACTCCAAAGGTTCTCCAAGGAAAAATGTATGAAAAACGTAATGCCAGACGAAAACGTTATTAACCCTTGGAGTAAATGGGTATTTTCATGGATGCATCTGTCTCTTTTGCAGGATTTTCGGCGACATCGACCTTAAAGTACTATAACTACGAAACTACTACACCAATCATAAAAAGAACAACTGCACAATGATTGCATTGAAATTTCGAATATAGAATATTGAAATATCATTTTGTAAAACAATTAGATAATTATGAATAAATATGAGAACGTCAAAGAAGTGAAAAAAACGCGGAACCAGATCTGGTCGTATCATACTCAACGGATAATTGTTTCAGAACCAGATTTGGTCGTATCAACTCAAGGGGTTAAAGCGTTTAAAGAACCTACATGACTTACCTGACTACTGCGTCTTACCTGACCGCATACAGTTTTCATTGTTTCAAGTTGCCACGTACAAAGTCAAACCGCTCTGATTATAACCAATCCCCGTTAGGCGAAAAACTACAAAAACCAGTGAGTTTCACAACGAATTAGGATAATTAAAAGTGAACTTCGTTAGTATTTTGATGCTTATGTGTAAAAATTGAAATTTATTATTCCAAATGTCTAGTTGTTTTGCGCCGACATTCGTGACCCGAAACGGTCAATGTTTCTATTGGTGTTCGTTAACACGTAAATTGTGCAGTGAAGCCGTTTGTTGCTATATCGGTTAACGTATCTTTGCTCTAATTTTAATTGAGTTACATTGCATTGGCCGCCTCAGCTGCTGTATTTCTCGACCTGGTACACTCAATAATTTGCTTTTTATTGTTTAGATTGAATATTGTATTGGTTCCTCAAAGAAATTCTTATTTCACAATGATATCTTTATAAGAAGCCTAATCATCTAATGATTTCTTAACTTTCATTTTGAGGGCCGTCACCATTTAAACATGAGAAATCACTTACGGTCTAAAGTGCATTCCAGTTAGAATATCATTCAGTTAGAATATCAAAAATCTGTGTAAATGTTCAAAAATGCTTTTGTTGGGATCATATTTTTACCCATTTAAAACAACTGTCAACAAATGTAACCTATTTAATATCAATGAAAATAAGTCGACGGACGTTTTACTTATACAAATTAAGCCCTTTCAAAGACTACCAGTTGTCATAAACATTTCATGAGATTTTATTTCGATTAATACTCTTTTAGAGGATCTAATAACATATTGACTTGGAATTTGACATGTGGATATGTTTTTTTATATATCAGAAATCCATTTTTGCCCGTTTCATTCGATATTTCTTTACGTATTTCTTGTAAGATATAAAAGATTATGAGTTCTCCATCACTACTTGGCAGTTCGTATAAACGTCCCCGATTTCACGTTATCTATGCCGTCATAGAAACATGTCTAATATGCATTTTGATTGAAGTGTATTAAACACTATGACAAATAATAAACATACTTCATAATAATCAAAATAAAAACTTAATTAGAACGAAATTTTCCATAAAGAGGCGATCTTATTTCCACCTGGCCATATTCAACTGCTAACTTTTGGTAGTTTAACGATGTACATAACAGAGTACAATACAGAGTAAATAACAGAGTACAATAATATTACTTTCATACGATAATATAAAAAAATACTAATTAAGCCCAGAAGAAGGAAGTTTGGAAAGGAGAGACGAGGGAAAAGGGGGAAAGAACTTTATACATCTGAGAGAGGTGATGTTATTTGAGCCCAGCTTTAAGGGATTCTGCAGAAGGTGGACCTGAAGAATAAATAGAAAAATCCGTCCTGTGGGAAGGGATTTTCAGAAGTTTGCCAGCAGAGCCCGAACGAAGTTGTAGGCCGTGGAAAGATAATAATTCGAATAGGTATAGAAGATAGGGCGGCGAAGACGAAGAAATAACGCGAAAAAGAAGCGAAAGTAGGTCAACATATCTCCATTGGCGTATGGGCAACCACTTGCAGACAACTAACCCAATTCAATTAAGCCCTAAATTCGATGCAAACATTCTACAAGCTTTCGAGTTGGTCCAGAAGTTATTAGATCGAGTTAATCAACATCTGCGTAGTTTAGAATGGCAAAACGAGAGACTGCGCAAGGATCCATAGGTATATATATAATATCTGAAGATCTCTAGACAGTAAAAGCTAGCGAATATTTTGCGATTTACATCATTTATTGTGGTTGCCTGGAGATATATTCATTGTTTATCGATGGTGAGGCTAATATCTGTAACCTTATTCGAGAGTGGAGTAATGACATCATTAAGTTTAATAGGCTGTAAAGTGGTTTTTTCAAATTTTGATAAAGACAACAGCCTACAATAAAAATATCCTGTTACTTATTAAAGACCTAACAGCGCACAGCATTCGCAGGTAGCTTGAAGATCGGAATTTGAATTTGCGATCGCGGCGATACCATTTTCTGGGGTAAGTGAAATTACAACTGGAAATAATCGGCATTGAGATGCGTATGTCCCCGAACTTGACTTGAAATCACGTACTGTGATTGCATTGAGGATTACGTACTAAAAGAGAGCGATTTTTTCTCTGACATTCCAATTGGGCCTGACATTCTCACTAATTCAAATCAATTAATGCAAAACTTAATCCATATAATCTAAAGGTAATTAGTCGAAAAAGTATTTAATTTCGAGTTTAAAGTAAAAATATAGAGTAAAAATATAAAGTAAAAATATAGAGTTTCGTTTTTTCCTGTACTTTCTTGAAACCCTTGTTTTTTTATCTCTTAGGGGTCCATTAATGTACTAGCTTAAAAATCGACACAGGGTATATTGTTTTACAAATTGTAATTCAAAATCATGAAGCCTTTTGGTTCTTTTGTAACAGCGTTAACTCTTTTGTAATTCATAAGAGATAGATGATTATTAAATAATACGTTAATCACATTAAACTTCTGACCTTTATCAAACTATTAGTATAACATTTACCTATAATTGAAACATTTGTACATGTTTTGTTTTGATGATTCCGCATGTATCTCTCTCTTAATTTGGCGTAAATTAAGTGCTAAGTGGCGATCAAGCCAACGTAAACCGGGTACATTAATTACCACAACTTTTATCAATCCAACATGAAGCCAAGTCACGAACAGCTAGAAGAGGTTCGACTCAGTAGAGCACGCCTCAAACATTATAAAGCAACTGGTGTGGCCAAATCTATGGAGAACTCCTTAACGATACATCAGCTATGCATGGCAATTTGGAGAGCCAAGACATTGTCGTAAAGTAGAGGAAGGCATTATTTCCTTGTGTCCCATTCAGAATAGACGACAGAACGGATCGCTAAAATTGCACAAGTATTTCATTTTTCTGTACTGCAAATTATTCTACTTCGATTATATACAAGAAACTAATAAAAAAAACATAAAAAAGGTTTTTTCGATTTTTTGTTTTGGAACTTTCGGAAATCCAGTTTATTTGTTAGTAACAAAGGCCTAAATTAAAAAAAAAAATAATTTAATAGTTTTTGACTCAGTATTTTATATAAAATAATGTTCAACACACATCTACCTAATATTAAAATATATTTTTAAAAAATGACGTGGTTTAAGATATTAAAAAAAAATAGTTTTAGTATTAAGCGCAAAATTATTCGTATGTCTGGTGCTCACTGATAATAACCCTATATAGTATTAAAGAGACTACAGCTATACATATAAAGAAACTAATAGGAGATCATCTGGCAGGTTCCTTCATAATGTAAATTGCATTAAAATGCATTAGAACGTTGGTTTATGGACCACAACAGCTTTATTGTTATAAGTTAATTTTATAAATATGTCTACTCCGTAATACGATTAATATGTACTGTGTAATATATTACATATTATGACGTGAATATTTTTTTGTGGGCGCATTAGAGTCACTTTGTAATATTACCACTTTGCAATAAATACATGCTTATAATATTTTTTTGTCTTACCCTATAATAATCATATATAATTATATTATAACTGGAAATAATTATCAAAGAAAACCAGTTAGACACTTTTTGTTACTATTATTGTCGTTATATTATTTTTTTTTCAAGTCCATGACCACATGAAACATAAATACTAGGCTAGTCATATTTACGGCTAATGGACTTTGTGGTAATGATTAATGCTTTGGATGAAAATGTAAGTACTTACATACTCTAACAATCATAATACCGTCAATTGCATCACAAGCATTAACTGCAGGGCCGTGCATAGATAATTCTTAATTTCATTTGCGGATGGTCTGTGTTTGCTTGTCGCTTCCTGTTCTCAAGGCGACCGCCACAGAGATTGAAAAAATACTATGAATAGATAAGGGATAATTGACAACAACGTTGAAATCACGATTTGAATGGAGGCAGAGGCAGAGGCTGACCACTTCCCAGTGCATGGTTCTCTTTTAGAGCGATTACCTAATCGATACGTCACGGTGGCTGAGGCTGTACGCATCTAGGCGCAGCGTTCGGTGCATCCAAGGGCAGATCGGTCACGACTGCCTGCACTCTTGTGCCCGTTTACACTTGAGACTCCTAGGGCGATGGTGCGAGGACGAAGCCGTCCAAGAACATACCTAATAATACATTATCGTGCAGCAATAGTCAATAGTCAACTAACCTTCAAACACTTCGTGTAGCAAAATGAGTAGGAAATAGAAGAAGAGAGAAAATAGCTTAGTATACTAAAATATAGCGAGAGATGTTAGTATAGAACAAGGGAGACTTAGTTACTAAACAATTCTATCATTATATAAAAACAAGCCCGTTCATAAAGGGTTGATCGCTGCGAATGGTGCTGGATTTTGAGCACCAGATCCTCGGCCAGTAATTGATCTTGTAACGCTTGACTACTCCAAAGCTTTTGACTCGCTTTCCCAACAAATGCTTTCAGAGAAGTTGACATTAATTTGAATGTTTCAAAGAATGCATAGTAGGTTCAGTGATTTTCTGACAGAGAGATGCCAGAAAACGACCATAATGAGTGGATTATGCAAGATAATTATTTCAAGTACCTACTGAGCCGGTGCTCGCAGGCGTCCCGCGGGGATCTATATTATCGCCTTAATTTTTAAAATTTACACTTTAGCTATGATATTCGACTTTAGACATTGAAAATCACCCGTGTAGGCTGATGACACACATGCATTTCATACATCGCAATAGGCCCGCGAAACAATAAATTAATCGAATCCTTGAAACAATAAGCAATTTGTCCGACCTATACAGCCTCAAGCTCAACCCGAAGAAATGCAAAATAATATTGAAAGGAAGGAACCATCAGTTACAAAGTTATTGTTAAAAAATGAAAATGACTGTTAATATGCAATAATGTGGAAAATGACTCTGTTATATGCATTAAAGTCTGTATACAGATAAACTGTATACAGCCGGAGGTTCGTATACAATAAAAGGCTGAAGAAAATACAGTGCGTTCAAAATGCCTGCCTAGATGACATTCCATTAATACGTCCCAAAATGGACCCACGTGACTCATGTCCTAAATGATAATAGAACACGGGCAGCCGGCGAATGCTGCAACTGGCCTGTTCTGTGCATTAAATATTAAATAGCTGGAAGGGTGACGCTTCTCCGGGAGCAGCGCATTCCCTTGATAGTGCTATGTACTACATCGACCCTGGCTTTGATTTTATTGATAGGTGTTCTTCCAGCGGACCCGTAAAGTTTTGGATCGAGCTGCAGTCTTTTGGGCTAAGTAGGGGTTGCGTAGTGATACATCATTACTTTAGACCTGTATCATTACCACGCGACCGGCAAAGTGCTCTGCCATCCTCCGCATGGAGTCTTCGATTGTGATAGGTTGAAACACCGGTCGCTGAGCTCTTTGTTTCTTCCTCACGGTCGAAAGCAGGATGCGTAACAGGGAGTTCATGCGGCTGGACTGCCATTACACGCAGTTGATCGGGGACACTAGTGACCTCAGGGGCAAATTATTCGACCTTGGGCTCCCTGATGACCCTTGGTATGTATGTGGCAGTGGTCGTCAAACCGCAGAACACATAATCTGGATGTGTCCTATGCTCTCGGAAGCCAGGTAGAGACTGCTTGATGCGGTTGGTAGTTACGGTAGATACATAGTACCCCGAGCTAGTTGGTAGCGTCGACTATTTCACTGGTTGTCAGGTGTTCGTGGCTTACCGTACTCGCCGTACGCATTACTCACCGAAATCTGGAAGAAAAAAAACTGAGCGCCCTGCCGTTATATTAGCCGAATTAAATTTATATCAGTAACATAAACTTTAAGATGAATTTAATTACAAACATAAATCATTGGGTGTATCGATAATAATAATATCATAACTTGATTATCTAGTCTGTGTTTATGTTCTCCGGGTCGCTATTAAAAAAGAATAATCCTTGATATGTACTACTGCTTCGATATCAATTTGTATTAGGTGATACCTACTGGTTGATTAAAGTACGTAATTTTAGTTGATCTTGAAGATCCACATAACTTTTCGCCGTTTATTCCTTTTTTTAAAAAACACAGACTATCTCCAGCACATATAGATATCGAAAAGTGTTTTTGGAAAATAGGAAGTGTGAATATCATCCAAACAACACTTGTACGCCGATAATCTTTAGCTTTATGCTACAACACACATAGTTTCGAATCATCTCATATACATATTTATGTCTCGTTAAAGTCCAATTTGAATTTTATACCTACTATCGAATTTTTAATCCTTTCAAAACCTAGACTATCGTCATTGGGAACAAATCTCTTATCTACATACTGATCTACTATTACGTGAATTACACAGACACTTCTGAAGAAAGCAATAAAAAACAAAAAGAAATTGGATCACTGAAACAGTATTATTAAATATATTTCGAATTATTAGTAAGCCTTATAATATTAAACAACTATTTTCCGGTCGATTAAAATCAATTAAATAATTTATTCCTTACACTAGTTTTTAATAACATGATAATCATCCAGACCGATTGTAATGGTTGAAGTAATCGTACTTGACCCAAGCGGTTTTTATCGTACTTATTGTAGGCTAGCGTCAATTAGTAATTTTATAATAATTGTAGCTATTCGAATGTAATAGCATTAGCGCTGGTGGTGATATCATCTGAATGATAATAAATAATAGGAGACAATTGTACAATCGGACAATGCATCCGACCAACGTCGAAAACGTCTTTTATATTCTCAGATCGGCATGGTTGCTTGACCCAGAATAAGCTTTCGATATAGTCGCGCATCATATAATGTCAAAGTTTTATTTTGAAACATGTTTGAAAAAATCTCTTTCTTCTCTTCTTTTATTTTATGTATATTTTTCTTCGTTGAAGGCAATAACGGCGATTAGGTTTAGAAGGCCATGGCGATGGCGTTAGAAAAAATGCGTTTTATACAATGGTACAGCCAAAGCTTCTAAATAAATTATTTTAAAGTATGTACAAGCAATTTGACACCTGCAAAGCTAGCTCGAATGAATAGATCTCATAACAACTGCATCGTCCAATCGGTGAAGTACAATTCCAGGGTCAACTCACAACAGACGGTTTCTCACATCACAATCTAATTTACATTGCATTTTAAGTTGTATAACGCATAGTACTCGCAGGTACCCGTGCACTAAGGTATAAATAAGTACATGTAGCACAAGGCCCTTATCTAAGTATCCACAATTTTTACGATGACTTCACAAAACAGTTTTCCTTTGAATCTCCATTATGTAAACGATTTTACGATCAGGGTGGAATTTTTATGGTCGATTCAAGTTTCCTGCCTGATTTATGAAGTATAGAGAGAATCTCATCAAGGGCATGCAGAAACTATCAAAGTCGACACGTGCTTCTAGAATATAAAACGACTTTTATTTTTAACATAAAAAAGGATACGAAATCAAATGGACTCGCAGAGTATCAATCGTATAAAGAAATGAAAGCAAAAAACGAAGTAGCGAAATATGTTTACGAAAACTCAGATCATTTTAACACTCATATGGATAGGATGATTCTTTGTTTTCCGTAGTTATATGTACTGGAATGCATTAGTAATAATGGTTAGTTGAAGCTAAATAATTGGATCGTAACTATTGAAATACCAACTACATAAGGACGACGATTTTTTCTAAATATGTATATAAAAAAGCCATTACGTCGGAAAGCTGAATGGCAGTCTTTGAGCACACACATCTTACCTTCTCCAATAACAATAAACCATATGTCATAAGAAAAATCTTTATATGTATTATAATTACTTATATTCTTAATTCGTTGTGGGTAAAAAGTTATATACTGCAAACACGATTTGTTGATTGAATTAACAAAGGTATTTTATTTACTTTACAATTACTACTATTCCCAAAGG
The DNA here is from genome assembly GCA_944548615.1 of Micropterix aruncella. Taxonomy (NCBI): domain Eukaryota; kingdom Metazoa; phylum Arthropoda; class Insecta; order Lepidoptera; family Micropterigidae; genus Micropterix; species Micropterix aruncella. The sequence continues at coordinate 18,372,952 of OX155962.1, read as the reverse complement.
CTGACCGGCAAAAAATGCTTATGGCATTTAATCCGCCTTTTGTACACTTTTTTTTACTTTGTCCAATAAAGAATAAGTAATATTATTAATATTAAAATTAAATAGATAATAATAATATTTGTTACCAGACATTTCTCATCAAAGACCTTAAAATTGAAACATATAAAATTTAAATACTACTAAGAGGTGAGAATCTGTTTTTATATATAACTAAACTATGTCTAAATATATTTTATTTTATTTATTTATTTCCCAAAACATAATTAACCTTACAGATGATTCCAAATCGTTAATTATTTTTCTAGGCTATTATTCTAGATTATAACTATTATTCTACTATAGACTATTATTATAATTCTACTGTTAATAATATTATTATTACTCTACTCCATTACTATTACTATCATTATTATTCTAATATATAAATCATTATTCTAGACTATAGCAAACGAGACGGAGACATCCGTTAGAGCGTAATATTAAACGATTATATTTACATATGTATATCTAATGTTTATCTAACCTTTTTTATTATACTAGTTACTCCTTTTTAACAATTTTAATACTACATATTTATCTAATTATTTGATTGCTAAGAAATGCCATTACCATACTTTTCAGTTGTGCTAAGTTCACCGTCCAAATATTTCCAATTCTGGCTCAGTCGAACATAGTGCGTTTAGGGTACGAAGCGTCCGCACTGTGAAGCAGTGTTGAACGATGTTAGTTCTAGCTCGCGGTAACGCGAACAATACATGAATCCTAGCACGGTAGTAATAATCACTCTCAAGCTTATTGGTGCAAGTTAGCTGTTTAGTAGCCACAGGGCTTAAAGAAATAGTAGCATTCTCCTAAGGAATAGAATATCATCTATTTCATTGTATTATGTGATATAAAAGGTTACATTTTCTGGTTAGAAACAGATTCTAAATTTGCTTTTTTTTAATTTAATGATAGTCATTATATAGGTAGGTGCATAGTAGATAGCTCGTCAGTGTGTAGTTATGTGTCATTTCACCGAACACACTATATCTGTTGATCTGTTGAGTGCATCAAATTTTGTGAACTTTCTGTGCAGTCTTTGCTTGAAGTCATCATAGTAGATTGCTGTAATACTTGTTCCATGTGGAACTCCTTCTCCCATAGTAATTCCTTGGTAAACACAACTAAAGATCATAATTTATGCGACTTTTGATTGAACTTTCTGTTGGTGTTACTCGAAATATTCGACAGATGAACAGATATAATGTATTAGATGGAATAATAGAGTTTCCCTAAAGTTAAAGTCAGTCGTTGAGAAGTAAGGATACTACATTAAAATTTACACATTTAAAATAAAAATGCAAGGAAAAAATTTATGCATTATTTCTGAAATGACCCTCGTATTATGTTGGCCAAACCGATGAGAATGTAAATTGGCAGTTTTTGGTAATTATAAATTACTTATTCGTTTATAAATTTAGGTTGTTTATTTTATTTCCGTAGTTTTTTATTTTGGATCACTTACTAAAAGAATGATATTTTAGGCATTTTGCCACACGAGGACTTCAAAAATACAATACAGAACGGGGGCGGCATTAGGTCAGAGTTCTAATGGTCGCCTCCCTTTTTGAATGGACTAAACTGAGAAAGAATTAAAGACATGAACTCTGTAAATAATATTATTTGTGACTAAAATAATGGTTCAAACCGGTTCACTATAATCGATACTGTATGGGGCATAATGGTTTATGACCATTCCTAGCATTTAGAACCTCGTTATTTTACAAGTCTGGCAGAATTATACAATTATACAATTCCTAACGCTGGACCAAAAGGGAGTAGTATTCGGTGAACTATTTATAACCTCTGAGCAAAGAGATCATTCTGTACGCGTCGCCAGTCTGGGCTGACGCAATGAACTCAGAGGTCTGGCGTAATAGGATGACAAGTGCCCAACGAATTATGGCAAGGAGAGCATGCAGCGCTTATAGAACAGTCTCTACAGCGGCCGCTCTTGTGCTGGCAGGTCTAGTGCTGGTGCATCTATTGGCGATCGAAAGGAAGGCAAATTGGGGATGCGAAATGAGCCCCATAATGCTTAAGGAGGCAAAAGAGAGGACATTGACAAACTGGCAGAGGGAATGGGACCAGTCTGGCAAAGGCCGCTGCACACACCGTCTCATCTCCAATATTAAGACCTGAACTGAAAGAAAGCATGGAACACTAACATACAGGATGGTGCAATGCCTTACCGGCCACGGAGTATTTATGAATTATATCGCAGGCATCAAAAAAAGGGACAGTGGAAGCTGTATGTACTGCACTTGCACAAATGACAACGCCGAGTATACAATATTTGTCTGCCCGAGGGTCAAGACAAAAAGAAATGAGTTGCAGGCAAAAGCAGAAAGAATCATTTGTGTGGACGGTTTAGCCGCAGTAATGCTGGAGTCAAAAGAGGGATGGAGAATGGTTCAAGAATACATTGAAAAAGTGATGAAAATAAAGGAAAATGACGAGAATGTAGAGAAATAAATGACGAAAAACGCCGATGGTAGGCCAAAAGGCAGGTACGTCGACGCCAGGAGGCAGGAGGGGTTTTAGTCGGTAAGAGTCCGACACTACCCAGTCACAGGGTGCCCATGAGGGTTTCCCCTCCTGCAACAATAAAAAAAAAAGAATTATACAGGACTAAGCTTACTGACTTTACGTTAGAAACTTTGTAGCACTATTGTAACGCCACTATGACGCAGTAAAATGCGACCTACCAATGTTTTATACCAATAGGTACTGTCGAAGGTATTATTAATCCATATTAATATATCTTTATTCCGCGACAAATGCAATTTATTCTCAGAAACAGCTATAAGAATATAAGTTAACGCCAGACCCTACGATCACTACCCTTGTCCATTTTTGGACGTCGGTGGATACTTTAGTGCGTGCGTAAAAAAATGTCATTTTCCGCGGCGCAAAATCACGTAGAAACATATAATTTCGATAAAAATAACGGTCTAAAGTGATCGTAAAGTTAAAGATGTTCGACTCACTTTGGGGGTGAGTTTACAGCCGATTTTTCCATAAAAAATATTATGATCGGCCTCGAAATGACCGCAGCGGGACGGAATCATACATGTAAAATGGGGAGGAACGATAATAGGTGCAGATATTCGAGGTACATAGGTATACCTCAATCTGTCGATTTCTTTTAGTAGACAACAAGCAATTCAAATTCTTATCAAGATTTAGGCCCTGGTGGCTCCAGTTTTTTTGGGAGCATGCTATGAACTAAAGATTAAATACACTTATAATTGCTTATAATAAATTTTTGGGTTTATGGAATATGTAGCATTTTTTTAGTCGCGACTATCTGAATTTGCATTTTCAAAATACTTTTGTTACTTAAATTTATATTATTATTTGTTGTTCGACTTACAATACAATTTGAGCATTAACGTCAGAGGATGGAATTACAATATTCTTCATGAACATAGAGGGTGTACGATGTACGAGGTCGATGTACGATGACCTGACCTGACCTGATGACAGAAATATCTGTTGAAGCATTTACACCATTTAACAAGAGGTCTCGAATATCGATCCTCTTTAGTCTGTTTTCTAGTAGCACGACCTAAAAATCTCAACACTCTTAGATATTTTGCTGGAGGTATACTTTATCTCTTCTCTATATATCTTCACCACAACTTACTCCATAGTCCCACCTCGCCTGCCTATATATCAATGAACGTTTTGGTCGTTTATCGACTCATGGTGTACCTCTTTGATCTAGTCAGAGTCAAACATTCTCTATTCCAAAACATGTCATCTTTTTATCTAATATCCATGACCTATATTGTCCATGCCAATGGAGTTGTCAAGTACAACGGGCGAACCCGTCACCGCTGGAAGTTTTAACGATTGTTCGTTCTATCTCCCGTGAAGTGAGCGCAGAAGACTTGGACAAAACAGTCCACCGTCAAGCTCCGCCACATGCCCGTAAGGGACCAATTCCTTATCGGCGAGATAACCGGGTATGTTACCCAGCGGGCTTACACTCACGCCCTTACTTCTAATTGCGACCAGATTGCTACGGTCTCTCGGTTGGTTACGAGTTCGTGGTCGCTTGCGCGGTCCTCTCCCTTACTAAGCGGTGAAACGTTTTAAACCGAATCTATCGCGGACCACGGCATCCTTTGGCCGGCTGTTCACTCAGGATCGGGTAGCCGATGGTTGTTTCAATAGTAGTCGCCGTAAGGTCCGCAACCACCCCCGCTCTATAGGAAACAGTGATTCTTCCAGACTCCCCCGACTGTTAGTCAGAGTGCACAATCGATTGGCTAACGCAGCACGGTGCGCAGAACGTCCAGGAGCGCCAGAAGGTTGATTCCTAGGGGAGAGTCCTACCAGGAGGCCAGAGTCCTACCCGGGCTCGCACTTCATGCGTGGAGGCCATTAGCTCCCATTTTGCCCATGCGGTCCGACTATGAAACCAGCTACCAACCAGCAGTAGCATAACTAACTAAAATGGCCCCAGTGCAAATTTCAACAAAAGGTCCGTCCCCCTATTTAATTACATTCATTATGGCATATAGGATGTAATAACTCTGTATCTAGCTACATTAACTGTTTATAATGTAGCTACATTTTAAATCGGCTGATTCACTTGGGTCATTGCCTGGAACATAAACATCATTGCCAAGAACTTCAGCGTGACACGCGGAATCACATAGAAACATTGTTGCGGGAGAACGTCCGAAACATTTGTTCCTATATTAATACGATTACTGTTAATTTAATACTTACTCAATTATATTTTTCCACCTTTGAATGTTGATGAAAATTTAAAAAAATAATGTCAGTTTTTATTATTATTATTATTATTTGTTAATGAACTAGCAGCTTAACGCTGATGTGTTCATATCTATGAAATTAACTGGTGTTGCTGTTTCTTTTTTTTTATATCATTTTTTAAATATATATCAAGCCTATTTTTGAATTCGTTTATGGTTGGTGCTTCAACAACTTCCTCTGGCAGTTTATTCCAGCTGTTGACGATTCTGTTTGTCAGGAAGTGCTTTCTTGCTTCAGTTGAAAAGCTTGTAACGTTGAGTTTCAGGCGGTGACCTCTTAAGTGATGGTTTGAATTGAACACAAACATGCTTTCCAACTCTGGGCAGTCGTAGTGTTGCCTCAGTATTTTGTATGTCTCTATGAGATCTCCTCTGTGTCTCCGTTGCTCCAGAGTTGTCAGTTTGAGGATTTTTAATCTATGTTCATAGGGTGTTTTTCTTGGGGTTTTTGGCAGTTTTGTCGCTCTACGTTGTATACTTTCAAGCAGGTTGATATCCTTGGCAACATTAGGATTCCAGATCTATATTTGGTATTAGGTACTATATGTATTTTGAGAAGAATTACCAAGTGAGAAACTGGTGAGACTAAAAATGACCACATAATAGTAATACAAATGTAGCAATTTCTCCATATCTACATATTTGTAATGTATGTAAAAGTGTGTGTCTTGTTATGGCATTCGATCGACAGAATTGGAATGGAATTCCGTTAATTTTATTCTAACGGAAAATTATGACCCAGTCGGGAATCGAACCATGGAACCTTACAATGTAAGATCAGGCGACCTAACCACTATGCCATCGGGCCGGGTACTATGCTAATGGGCTGTGTATCAAAAGTGGCTCTACATTGTAGAAATCCTCTCGACCCTCTGACGTCACAATGCCAATGGGTTGCTGCCTGTTCCAATACACCAAAAACAGTTTTTGCACAAATTTTATCTTTACAATGTGAACTTATCAGTATGAATATCATTCTATTTTATCGTCGAAGATGCACGTAGCAATCCATTTTTCCTTGTTGCAAGCACGTGCCCAGCGCATAAAGCCCTCCTCCACAGCCGCCTCCGCTCGCAAAGTCCGAGTCGAATCTCATCGAATGATATTCCGTCCGATTATGGAGCCGCCTTTATAACAATTTTTACAGCATCCTAAAACCGCTTCCCGCTCTATTGTGTTATGTCAAAATATAAAACAAATGAATTTGAATATTATTCCGACGTGCAGCCCGTTTACGATTGGCAGCGCATAAAGCGGATTTAATGCTTAATTTAGTGCCACGGCCTTTATTGTATCTTCGGGGCCGTGAAGTGCGAGGAGTTGCACTGAGTTTCGGCGAAATTAATGGGCGCACAACGCTAAACGTCGCTCTCTTGATAATCCATTCGCTGGTACAAGCAATCTAATGCGTTCAAAGGGAATGGGCGCTTTTCGTTTAGTGTGCCATAATTTTGGAGATAAGATGAGGGATGAGAGTTTCTTATACGTTATACAATCAAAATGTTTTGAGAAAATAGATATAATAATAGTAATAACATTCTTTATTTTCAATAAAAAAGCGAGCTTATTGCCTTGTGGCAATACCTTTTAGTTATCCTATAATTAAAGTTAATATTACAAGTTTTGCGTTGCCTATACAAAATAAAAATTATAACGATAAAATACGCAGAAAAACAGAAAAGATGACAATAACAAAAGAAAAAGATTTTTAAAATTTAAAAATAAATAAAGAAGCAAAGGAAATAAGTTAATAGTGAAAACACATTTTTAGAATCCAGCTTTTATTAAAATGCTCTGTCCTGAGCCAACCCTGGGTGCAGAAGCCATATCATAGTGGAACTTAAAACGGGCAATCCTAATTGAATGCGTATACAAAATTTCGTGTCTGTGCTGTTGACCGTTGAGGAGTCCCCTCGTCGGGAGCCCACCCTGGGCGCAGCAGTCATATCATGGGAAAACTAAGCACGGGCTATAGTAATTGAATTAGTATACAAAATTTCCTGACTATGCTGTTGACCGTTGAGGAGTCCCCTCGTTGCGAGCCAACCCTGGGCTCAACAGCCATGCCATGATGAAACTTATAACGGGCTGTCATAATTGAATGCGTATACAAAATTTCGTGTCTGTGCTGTTGACCGTTGAGGAGTCCCCTCGTCGGGAGCCCACCCTGGGTCGTTTGCACAGCCTCTACCTGTTGTTGTTTTAGCGGTAAATCGGTTTGAATTTATCACGGACTATGGCATCCTTTATCCGGCTCTGAACTCGGGATCGGGTGGCTAATTTGTCATTTCAAGAGTGGCTAACTCACTGTTGCTTAGGAAACTGTATGCCGTTCCCCAGTTATTTGCTGGAGTGCCACAGTCGATTGGCTGTCGGTTGGCTGAAAGTTGACTAACGCCGCACGGTTCGCAAACCAACCAGTAGTGCCCGAAGGTCATCCCCTAGGGAAACTGATCCACCATGCATGTAATGAGAGGCAGGGGAAACAGAATCCATACCAAGGTAGACTCTTCGATGAGGCTACTGGATAGAAGCTAAACTGTGAGTGGAGCCGGCCTCAAAGAACGAACGTGGCCCAACTGCATGTGGACCATTAGGTACCATTAACTACCTCGAGACCACTGTGAGTATCCCACAGCTCGAACACCTGGGACATGACACTTCATATCTACAGATACCAGAGCCACCAGGCAGTGGTTACACTATCAGCCCCCCGACCCCAGAAGAAATAAAGAAGATAATGTATTTTATAACACATCGTTGAACACTATTGTTATATAAATTTTATTTGAAGCCTATTCCAAATGCTTTTAGTAGAATTCGAGGTATCGACAATTTCGTGATAAAAAAAAATACCTACATATTTTAGTAAATTATAAAATAAATATTTCTTTATGTTGGTGCATACAGGTTCATTTATACTCAGATTTAAATCAGGACGAACCCACATCTAAAGCAATAAAATATTTTTTTACCCTCGTTCTATTGTTTTTACTCTCCCGGCCCACCAACCAACAAGGAGTTAAAGTATTACGAACGCGCTAAGTAAATCAGATGAAGACGGAGATATCCTTTTTAGGCCCCTTGAGACGATTAAAATTATTTCCACATAAAAGTCTGTCTGCGTGTCTGTCTGGGTGTCTCTATCAGTGTGTTCCTCCACGATAGCGCCCAAACGCTTAACCTGTTTGGGCTGAACTTTGACATGCAGGAATCATTTGGTCATGGCATGAGTTGAAAAGGTTTTGGTCGAAATCGGTCCACTAGAGGCGGCGCACCAGTCATATTTCTATGTACAAAAATTGGACTAAGAGACTAAGAGACCTAAAATTCGGTACACAGATGCCTTAATCGGCCGAAATCACATTAAATTATTAATTTTGGTTGGAATATCTCATATACAAGCTACAGTAATAATATTTATATTCCGCCATACATTTTAATTATACAATAACGCCATCTGTTCGTCCGTCGGCTGAGAAAGGATGCAAATCGATTTTTAACCGTCCTTGGCAAATAAAATCAGTTTTTGGCTACTTGCCGGGTGGGTTTTGAGTTTGACACAAACTTTTTTTTTTGTCGTAGACCAGATATCTATTGCGACAACAAAAATAAACCTTTAAATCCGCTTTAGCCGAGTTAGTTATTTATAACAACTTTTAATAAAAATGTTTGAAATTGCTCACTGTAGGAGTGTTTATGTTGGACACGACCGCGGCGAATTAACACGTTTACGGCCGCTCGAATTCATTTAGCGATTCGCACCCCGAGCATTTGTAATCTGTTTTAATTACGCGTTTTCAAACGGGAGCCATAAAAAGGGTCATTATAGGGTTTAATCTACGATCTACTAGCGTAACTTAACTTACTGCTGCGAGACCGGTCAGGCAATGAACCTCTCAACAGCTTCATAAAATTCAGCATCGGCTCTGTGTTTTAGAGTTTTAATTTTATTGCGATGTAGTAGGCTGCTGAGTTGAACTTGGAAACAGCCGCAGTCCTATTAATTATAGGTACCTAGTTAATAGTCAATCGTTTAAAGCGGACCGTTTTTCAAGAAATACATGCCTATATTAAATAATACAATATTTTAACAAAAGAACAACCGACTGATTTTTTTAATAAGTGATTTTTGAAAGTGCTATCATTATTTAATGCGTATACAAAATTTCGTATCTGTGCTGTTGACCGTTGATGAGTTCCCTCGATGGAAGCTAACCCTGGGTACCGCAGTCCTCTCTTGGTGAAACTTAGAACGGGCTGTCGTAATTGAATGCATATACGAAATTTCGTGTTTGTGCTGTTGACCGTTGAGAAGTCACCTGGTAGAGCAGTCATGTCATTGTAAATATTAGAATGGGCCATCATAACTGAAAGAGTATATAAAATTTCGTGTCTGTGCTGTTGTCCGTTGAGGAGTCTCCTTGTCGGGAGCCAACCCTGGGAGAAGAATCAGGTCATGCTTACCATAAAAAAAATGCATTGTCATAGGAACTGAACCAACATGTACATTTTTAACTTTTTATGATAATATTTTGAGGATTTCCTTTAATTCCTCATGGATTGAATCATCAGAACAAGATTTTGATGATGATGATTTGAGAAGCAATCTGGAAGTATATACTTTCAAATAAAAAAAGATTTTTTTAAATCGGTTCATAAATAACGGAGTTCTGAGGTAACAAACATTTTAAAAAAATAAAACCGAATTAATAACCTTCTTCTTCGAAGTCGGTTAAAAAGACAGGAGAGGAGAATATGTACTTTAAAAAAAGTAACGTCTATTAAATAAAATGTAAAAAAAAGGTAATTCACCATAAATACAGACGAAGCTCAGAACCGAGCAGATCGCGAGCATTCTTACCATACGTCAAGGGCATGACAGATCGAATAAATAAGATCCTTAACAAATTCGACATAAAAAAGATCTTTAACCAGACTCAAAATATAACTCGATTTCTGAGATCAGTGAAGGATGTAATACCACTGACAACCCCAGGCGTGTATAAAAACGAATACAGCTGTGGGCATACGTTGGACAAACGGAACAGCCCATACCCACTCGACTTAAAACACAGCAAAGCTGTTAAAAACGTTCAACGTGAAATATCGCCGATCTGCGAATATGTATTGGATAGCGGAAATCGCCACTGTGTGCAATTTCGACATCCCATTGTGCTATCCAAAGAAGAAATTTACTTTCCTCTCGTGATCAGGGATGCAATTAAGACGAGACGAGACGGTTACAACTTAATAGAGACAACGCGACGGTTACAAACTACCTTCTACGTGGAATCCTCTTCTTTTAATGTTCCCAATGCCCATCGCCGAGCACGAGGATGTAACACAAGACTCAGCGAGCATTGTGTGCACGGCGGAATTTCAAAATTCGCGCGCTAGTTGCGCCGCCCCACCACCGTTATATTCATTGATTTAACAGCAGAAGTTTGCCGCCTACCCGCAGATAATATCTTCGATATTCAATATTTTATTTTTTTTTTTATTTACATGGGTTTTTTCTTTCATATTTTTTTACAATCTGAGAATCGAAAAAAATAATTGTTATGATTGTAGGGTTACGGTTTTAAAGATGTTATTCTCTTTGTTATTATTTTTAGACTATTTTAATATTATTTTTATTATACTTGATTACTTCTGATTATTTCTTAGACTCTTAATTTTTCTAATTTTATTTAAATTTTCCAGACTTGTGATTAAAAATATAAGTAATAAGCACCAATGTTGTGTGCTTATGAATATGAAATCAAAATTGTACGCCCTGTGGGCAAACTGTTTAGAACTATTTTGTAGAAAAACATCTGTACTGTAAACAACCCTATACCTCACATACAGTTATGCAAGAAATATCTATTCATTTCTATTATTCTAATGATTGACAGCAATTTATTCTACCATGGACAACGGCGGTTGTACCATCGCCCAAACGTCGGGTGCTACAAAGTTCACGCGGTAAATTCGTTTTTATCGTATTTATAATGTCTAACAACCGCGATAGTCTTCGTTTTCATAAAAGTTAATTATGCAAAACCGAAATGTTTTCAGGTTTTCTTAAGCTAAAGAGCGCTTTCTACTCAAGCCTTTTTAATATTCTGGAAAGGTGCTTTTTACACGACTGTTCAAAAAAGGAGTGTTATCTGTTTAGGATTCGTGTATATATATGATTTTCGTTTCTTTATTCCAACATAAATTCTAAACGTGGTCTGAGAGGAGTTTTTACTGTTTCACCTTAAAATCCTCCAAATCTTGAGATCGCATCTGCTCCGCAATGTTTATCATACAATTATTGTATTGCCGTTTTAACGGTTGAGATAAAGTACGCAGCGGATGGCTATCGATAAAGGTGATTCGAAACGGGCGCAAAATAAAGCCAGCTATTTTACACGTTGCACTAAAACAGGGCCCACTATAAAACGGGCGGAAAAAAGCACTGCACAGATACATAAAGCGGAGGCGAACGCGGAGCGGGAGAGACGCTCATTGCCAAATCCTCCCTAAATAAAGCTAAGTGTGTTTAGTTACGAGCCGTAAGTAGGGTAAAAATAAGCGGGTGCGCGCACCTATAAAACAGAAGCCCATGAGTAAGGAAATTAAATCCCTGAGGGCGGATAGGGGCGGATGGATATGACGTCATTGGGTGTTGTTGCCAAGGTAACAAAAAAGCAAGTGAAAGGTTGGCGTTTCAAAAATATAATTTCGTAGTAGGCGGTTGAGTGGTCTGAGATTCAAAACGTATTCAATATACATTAACCCCTCCTATCGCGGGGTAAATATTTAGTCGTCACTTCTGCCCGGGACAGTTTTGCGCGTGAAGTCGATGGCCTTGAGAAAAACGACCATAACTTTTAAACTACTATACGGATCGTAAAAAGAATAACTGTAAAATGATCGCATTGAAATTTGAAATTTATAATATTATAACCTTATCTAGTCAAACAATTAAGATAATAATGAATAAATATTTAAAAAGTTGGCATTTTACGCAGCGCGAAGCGCCCTAACCAATATTGGTTAGATACAATTTTAGCATTTGTAAGCGTATAACCAAAAATGGTTAACTCAAATAGGAAGGGTTAATGTTACATGCATATAAACATTTATCAATTATTTTATTTTAGTATGAGTATTTTATTTTATTTTATTTTATTTTTTATTCCAACAAAAGAGAAAAACAGCGCTCGGGTCTTAAGTTAATAAATAATAATAACAATATTACGGCCAAAATAGTCTCCTGATAATATACAGTTTATGTGCGTGATGTTGTGTAATAATATTTATATATTGTTATATAATCATGTTCTCTCGATTTGTGAGTGTGTATGATAGAGTAGGATGAGTGTGTTTATAATGTGTGATTGTGATGTGTGTTTAATGGGTGTGTGTAAGTACATCTACGTGTATGTGTCATAGTTGTGTATATATGAGAGTGTGTGATTCTGCACAGGTATGTATCTGTTCAAGCTTTTATGGTCTGGTCTATTACTGCTCTGATAAACTCGTTTTTGCTCACTGAGAATATGTCTAGTTCCTGAAACGATTCATCGTAGGCTTCCATAGTTGGATGCAGAATTGAATTCCTTGCTTGATTTGTATGGAGTCTGGGTACATTCAATACCCTTGGGTGACGAGTTCGGCGCGATGGGACATTTAAGGCTATTCTACTTAGAATTTGTGGACTGTCGATATGATGCGAAAGTATGTTGTGGAAGAACGTCATATCAGTCACTTTATGTCGCTGCTGATGACTCAGCATTTCGAACCTTGCCAAGCCGTCAGAATATGAGGTATATTCAGCGAGGGTTCGATGATACAAGTGCCTTACGAAGGTTTTCTGAATACGCTCTATACGGTCAATATGTACATTGTACTGCGGTGACCATATAGGTGACGCAAACTCCTCTATACTGCGAACGTAGGCGTTATAAAGAGTGAAGAGCACATTAATGTATTGATATTGTATATAATATACTATGACTTATAATTCATATCATCATCATATATGATATCATTGTGAGAAATGTCTTTATCATTTTCATCATTTTCAATTTCCTTCACTATTGCCAAAAGTCTCTTAATTTGCCTCAGGGGTCAATTCAAAGTCAATTCAAATTCAAATCAAATTTAAATCAAGTTCAATTCAAATTCAATTCAATTCAAATTAAAATTAAAGCCGAATTCATTTTAAATTTCATTTCTATTCGATTAAATTTCTATTCAAATTAAATTCTATTCAATTAAAATAAATTATAGTCAAATTCAATTCAATTCGGTTTACGATCGATTCAATCAATTCAAAGCTAGACTGTGTCGTATTATGTCGAAATATTCAAATGTATTTCTTCCCAATTTAGGAATGTTTATGCCGAAACGGGTGTTTAATTTCATCTCAGAAGCAGCACATAATAATATGTTGACGCCTTTCCCAATTTTATCTTCTTTCTATAACCCATGTGTGCTTTTTTAATTTTATTGACATCAGTACTTACATCCTCCATGCGATGCATCGCCTTTAATGTCATCGGAAATAAATAAGGGAATGAAATTCGCTCATGCCAAATTTTATATGAATTGTTTAGGATTCTTTCAGTACTCCTACTTGATGAGATACTAAACTGTACCATTCTTGAAGGGGCTATATTTATTTTACAGGGACCTTTTATTTTCTTTTTATATATCTGCAAGGTAAATTGCGAATCCAATAATGTAAGATTTATGTAATGCAAAAAAAATATGTCATGTTTATACTAGAAGATGTGACAAAGTCCAAATGTGTCTGTCTGAACGCTATAAAACTTAGGAATAGAGTAGCGCATATTGCGCGCTCACGCATGGAACCCTCACCTTAAAATGTTACTATCGCCGAAAGCCGAAAGCAAGGACATAAGACAGGATACAGTGAGTGTTGCATGCACGACGAATTTTCGAAATTCGCGCGCCGAGCCCGCCCTCCCACCACCGTTATAATTTACGCAGTGACTGCAGCGGTATGCGGCTTACCCGTGGAACAACGGATTCACAGTTCTTTCAGTTTACCCTAGACAACGGCGGCTGCAACGTCGCCGAAACATTAGATGCTACAAAATACGTTGGGTGCTACAAAATTCACGTGGTAAATTCTTTTTTTATCCGATTTATAATAAATGCATTATTTCATTTTACGTATAATATGATCGATAGGAAAGTGGTAACATCACTACGCCCGCCATGCAAGGGATGCACTGCTACTCTCTTCGCACGTTTTATTGCTCCGCGTGCCACGAGCGTTCGGATAGGCCAAACACTATAAAAACATCCTATTCCGTACAAGAAAACATGTTTAATTCCTGAAAATGATCTTCATTTGCTTGAACAAAAATACTCATTTTGCTTGTATCAAATGAGTAGAATTATTAAGCGCGGACTAAATGGAAGCTGGAAACCTCACCTGATTTCTTCTTCTTCTTTCTAGACCCTGTCCTATTTACTTGGGGTCGGCCTCCCTTGTCTTTCTCCTCCACTGAGCACGATCTTGTACTGTGTCGGCGTCGAGTTGAGCTTCTCTCAGGTCTTTTTCAATTGTCGTCAACCAGGTAACGGCTGGTCTTCCAAAAGTACGTTTCGTCATTGGCAGGTCTAGGGCAAGCTTCATCATGTGATCATCTGGGCGTCGCTAGATGTGACCGTACCACCGTAAGCGTCTTTCTTTGACTTTATCAATTATCGGAGCGACTTTAAAACTTCCTCTAAAGTACTCATTTCGGATTTTGTCTAATAGTTGTGACACCCGCTGACCAGCGTAGCATGCGCATTTCGGTTGTATGTAGTTTATTAGGATGTTGTTTGTTAGTCGCTCAACAGATTAATCTGTACAAGACAGCAGGTCTAATGGGCGTCTTATACATTTGCCCTTTGATCTTAAGGCGCATTTTTCTATCGCACATAATGCCTGTTAGTTGTCTCCACTTCATCCATCCCGTTGTAGATCTATGAGTAACATCGTTGTCAATTTTGCCATCATTGCTTAGTATTGAGTCTAAATATTTAAATTGCGTCACCGTCGGTAAAGGCGTAATTTATAAACAGATCTTGATGTTATTATGGTTAGTGTTGTCATCAAAAATGCACGACATGTGTTCCGTCTTCTTTCTGATTATTAGAGAAAACTTCAGCTAGCTAGCTTTCAGAATATTAAGTGATATTTTGGCATCTGCTTACACACGATGTGATATATTTAAAAGAAGAACGTAGTTGCTTGATTACCTTATTATTAAATATGTAACATTTCTATACTCGTGTGGAGTTGAGTATCAAAAGCATCCAAACGTGACAATATAGAAACATACACAGTGTTTGGAGGGTGACCAGTGATTACGGCCATCTTAAAGAAAAATTACGTCTTCGCACTAAACTTTAACGAGGTTAGCTCTATCGGATTGAATTAATTCGAAGCTATTCGCACGGTCACATCTATGACCCCTATTTTATAGCAAGCAATCAAACGTCAGCACATTTCACCTAAGATTGAATGATCGAAAAGCTTTAGGACCGAGTATATTTATATATGTTAGAACCGAGTATGTATACCTGTTAGGCTCGTTAATATCGGTAATATAATCAAGGTTATATAATTCCTTTAAATGGTATATCAGTACTTCGTCAAAAAATAAGTTCCTTAAAGTATTTAATTTTGAATGACGACAGTAATGAATTATATACGGGGTCCTTCCTTATGAGAAACAAATCCTTCTCGTATAACTTTTATCTAGAGTCATGCGCATAAATATCAGATTTACCGTGCCTGAACAGAAAATATGAACCCTGTTATTATATAATATAATGTCGGTAGGTACTTCCTCGTTCGGAAGAATTGAAATAATCAAATGAAAATAATGAATGCATTCATAATAGTAGTATCCAAAATAAACAGTAATCGAAATCAGGATTAATATAAAAGTTATTGAAGAATTAAAATAGTCAAAGTATTAAAACATTATAATATTCCTAAGCATAATAATATAATAATAATAATAACAACAAAGTCAAAATATAATAATATCTTCTCAGGTAAAAGTTAAAATAACTAAGCAGCTACTACTGAAACACATTCTCCTCAAAATCCCCCAAGTTATAAAAAAGGTAACTTATACGCATCAATATATCCTTGATTTTTTTTAATTTGCTCCGCAATATTGTAAGGGGGAAGTCTACTAATAAACTTCGAGATGGTTTGGGGAAATAATATTTTTTTTATAGGCTTTTTTAAGTCTACGGGGCTCAGACAAATTTTATCCATTTTTAAACCAATTTATCAGAGGCCTCGTGGTTCTCTAAATTTATTTTTTTTAACAAATTTAGCAGGGCCCTGTTTCTTCGGGGGGTTTGAGGAAATTTGATTATTTTTATATAGTGTATGGCTTGAAAATTAACTGTGGAGATTTTGGAGGTTTTTTTTTGTTGATAAATTTGACTAGGGAGCCACCTCGAGAACCTTGTTACATAACTAGACTTTAGCTAATCTAATACGGGGCAAGCATTTTTTTATTTTATTTCGTGTAAGAAGTGAGAATGGATTTTAACGTCTACTGAGGTCTCTTCTAAATGACGTCTGGCATTATTAGACATTAAAATATGTACATGTATGCTGAATACATTATCATTATTCCTACGTCGCGCGTCGATACAATATTCTATGCAAGAAATTCTATTCGGGACACTATTGGGTCATTACCTGTGAATTTGCTGTTTTATATAGGAATATTAAGGCCAAAAACTTTGTAAGAAAAATATATCTTTAATTATTAGAAGTACTGACCCCTATTACCTATGCAGATTTGTCATTTTAATGGGAGTTGCCTAATTTCTCTGCTGTATAACTCTCGTGTACAGGAACGAATGAATGCTTTAAAGGCGTTTTTCACCGACTCTTCAAAGTTGTTTTTTTCCCTTGTAAAAAGTTTTCTAAGTTCTGAAAAAAATAAACTCTCGGAGCAAGGTCTGGCAAGTACGATGGGTGACCAAGAGTCTCCAGCTGCAACTCCTGCAGCTTTGCGACTGTTTGCATTGAAACCTGGGGTTATAAGTTGTTATGCAGAAGCAGTGGCGATAAGAGATTGACCAGGCTCGGTTATTTAATTACAATCATCTTCATCATTGTTTGCAGCTTTTAACAGCACACATTAACGGTGACTGTGTAGTTAGACTGCAAGAAGCTGTAATAGAAAACACCGGCACAGGATCTCATATTTGAAAATAATGCGAATTTTCAACTTTACTATGGTTGCACAAACGAAAATATATGAGCAAAATCAAAGTCGAAAAGACAAATAAATAGCTGATTCTTAAAAAATAATAACATGGCTTTGAATTGATTTTTTTTAATTTTGAAATTCCAACTCAAACCCAAGTTATCCAAGTTCAAAATGGCCAGTGTGATAAAACAATAATTACATGGGTAAGGACGCAATATAATATCAAAACAATACTATGACAAACTACCTAAAAACCAGTGATAATCGTTTTTGTTCCGCCACTCCTTTCACATAACGGTAACAGAATTATGCCCACTTTTACGTGTGTATGAGTAGATACAATCCAGTCGATTCGTACCGCATTTGACGACGACTTGAAGGAGGATCGTGACGGATTTATTTGATCTGTGGAGATCCGGAGACGCGGCAATGAAATCCTGACCCCTAATCTCATCACCGCGGGGGTGCGCAATGACCCCCTCCCCGCTCTCTCCCCTCACTCCTCCTCACAAATAACCCCTCTTGAGGGGAGAGCAGATTGCTCTCAACATGTCTTTCCGTTCGCGGGGAGGAGAGAATCTTGGAGCAAATCTCAAGTGCGACGAACAATGGGGCGGCAATTTGCGAAACTGCGGGTGACATTACGCGCCCGGGGATTATGGACATGGACGAATTTGCTACCGGTATTGCCTGGATAATGCGCAGTCACTGTTGAGAATATTAGAACTCATATAGCACTCATAGTGCGTATTACATATATCATATATCGGTAGTGCATAATTTACATGGTGGATATATATAATTGTTTATTCAATTCATATATTTATTATGGAAATCACACAGTATAGGAGTGAATAATTACAGAAAAAAATACAGTCAAATATAAAACTAAAACGGATTACTGATTTCAATTAAATTACACATATTATCTACGATTATTACGCTGACAACCACTTAATAAAACTACCAAACCTATATACTAAACTACAAAAATATGTAAAAATAATCTAGTCCATAAATGACTTATGTGTAGGGTTTGTGTATGTGTGAGGGTAGAACGCATTAAATGTGTTGAAATATCTACGGATTGCTATCATCGAAGACTATCGCGGGTGTTCAATCGAAGACTATCGCGGGTGTTTAACAAGATGAAAACGAATTTACCGCGTAAAATTTGTAGCACCCGACGTTTCGGCGATGTCCTTTTACAGGGTAGACTAAAATGCTGCCGTTATCTGATAACGTTTGTAGTACTTTTGTCTACCCTTGACAACGGCGGTTGCAACATCGTTGGGTGTTACAATCTTCAAGCGGTAAATTCGTTTTTGTCTTATTTATAAGGATTGTTAGGAGGTAGGTAGTTTCGATGCCAGAAAATCGACTATCATTCATTTCATATTCGGCTCTAACGCATTGCTCTGTCACTTTCGCATAAACTAATTTCGAATATTACTTCATAAAAAACAGCCATCGAGCCCAATATCTCTATAGGACAATGTCATCCAGTCAACAAGAATGTAAGAACTACAATTAAGGTAAGTAATCAAGGAAAAACAAACATTTTCAAAGTTAAAAACCCTTAGAAACCTATGTTAAATAGGTTCGAGGAAAGCGGATTTTGTGGTTTAATTCATTTAATTCATGTATAAAAGTATAGTTATTTTGTATAGAAGTTATATCTGCCAAAGTTTGGACACTGCTGAAGTAGCAAGGACAATAAAATATTTCTTTCCTTGGAATGTTTGCCCATCCTTCCTAGATCGGACACATTATAACTTAGAAACCTGGTCAGAAAGAATAATTTATATAGATATAAAAAAAAATATAAAAACGTCTTTTACATTGTTATTCTTTCAATTTCTTTGGTTTTCCATTGTTGTCGTATGGTAATAATATGTACACCTTCTTTCTATATCGGGTATATTATAACGTGGAAACCTAACTAGAAAGAATATAATACAATCATAAAATCGTCCTTAATGTTGTTGCTCTTTCCAATTCTTTGGTATTCCATTTGTCTTCTATGGGTAGTATAGGGGTGGTTACGCGTATCATTAACTTTCTCATCATCCGCTAAAGCAGGTCGTTGTGAAAGCTTGGAATTTCGTGATTTCTACCAACCCCTCGGCCTCAATTGACAATCAAGAATCTAGACAATAATGCCTATACCAATCTTACACGGTGCACTGCTTCCTGCTGGCGTATTATAATTTCCTGAGATAAATATGCTGTTGTTGTTAATATTTTTGTCAATGTGGAAACTTCGTTCCTGATAATTGACGTAGGGACTAAAGCTGTTTCTTATTTTGTTTAAATATATTTCTTTTATCTATAATCATTTGTATAGACTTTACGCAAAGGTAGACTTTGCTTTGCGTGGATATTAATTCATTAACTAAAGAAAAACATAACGCACCAACTAAATTAACAAAAAATAAATATTGCTGAATAATTAAAAAAAACGAACAAATAGGTAACAAAAAAAATCTGGTTGATGCACGGTATCATATTTATTTATTTATTTATTTTATAAAGTAATGTACAAAAAAATTACATGGACATACATACTGTTATATATGCAGAATCGTTAAAAATAAACATTAGTATAGAGAAAAAACATAGCTCTATGCATATAAATGTGTTAGCATATCCGAAATGAGGCGAAGTCGCACAACCAACTAGACCTATAAGGTCTGTATCTGGCTGTGCTGAGTTTACATTTGGATCTTGACGCGCGAACTGGCGCATTTGATTACAATTTTCAGAGACTTTATATTTTCCCAAATTTTGTATTGATAAAGCGACACACACGTACAATGTGTCACTGTACTGTGTATTGGCTGTAATATAAGTCCAACAATTTAATTCCATTTAATTTTCAAAACTTTTTTGTTTCTTTCTCTTTGATTTAACTGATTTTTTATCTGGATAATATATTAGATT
Source organism: Micropterix aruncella (assembly GCA_944548615.1). NCBI lineage: Eukaryota > Metazoa > Arthropoda > Insecta > Lepidoptera > Micropterigidae > Micropterix > Micropterix aruncella. Next base: position 18,352,932 of record OX155962.1, on the reverse strand, counting down.
CAATTTTCAAATTACTTCATTTTCTACCTATAATTTTAAAAAAAATATGTTATACTTGTAAACTACTATGGATGAGAAAAAATCGCCGATATTATTCCCAGGATTATTATTTTCCAGTCTATTATTAATAATAACGGAGCTATTAGGTAATAAATTTTCTGATCATAATATTTTTATTTCGAAACCCGCTCACGATATAGAAAGGTTGTAGTAGAAAAAAGAAAAGGATTGTAGGTAAAGGCCTAAGAATTCTGCGTCATACTCTTTTCTATAAGCAGGATTTATTGTCTTTTAATTTTGAAAAGCTCGCCTTTTTGATTTTAAATGGCAGATATAGCTTATTATCTATTCAAATCTTTGCATCAGGATTATTTCTGCTCTGATATTTTTTATTTTTTTATTTGTTACAACTTGGTATAGAGTTAACAGTGAGATCGTACAGATATGATTTGTAATTATTTATATAAGTAATAAGAAAATGAATACATCCCATACGATCATTCTAGACGAATGCCCAACTAGACCGAACAGCCTGTATCTGGGCATACGAAATATATAGCCTTTGTTTTTTGAGTAGTAGTGACGTTTGAGTAGTACTGACTAATAGACTACTTTCAATACTAACACTAAGATAATGAATAAAGAAATAAAATATAAGAAAATAACTGAAAAAAAGAAAATTAAAAAATAAAATGGCATAAAATAGTAAACATATAAATACATATATATATGATAAAGGGTTAGTAACATACATTTATACACATATACACATACAAACATATATACATACATATATAATAATACACACACACACACATATTTTAAATTATTGTATGAAGCAATTCATTTTCAGTCTTTGTACGACCTACTTCGTAAAGTAGGTCGTACAAGACATATTGTACGTATCATTTCTGTAGTGTAGAGTCGTGTAGTTTCTGTAGAGTAGATTCTGTAGATTCTATAGAGTCGTGTAGTTTCTGACATACAGTGGTTACAGACACACACTAACACATACACACATCCTCTCTCTCACACACATACAGATATACAGATATTACACACACATACATATATTATTCAGAAATCACTTTTTTATTTTCAGAATACTTCCCTAATGGCCGATTTTACAATCGTCAGATAAACAGTCGGATAGGACTTATTAATTAGATAGTAGAAAAAAAATTAACGGTCAGTTAACAGTTCTCAAAGGAATAAAATACTATTCGCTAAATAAAGTTATCCGCTGCTTCGAGGGTCAGATGACGAGTTATTCGTCCAATAAATTGATCCGTCAAACTGATTTTGACAGTGAGAGGTTAGCTTGTGATAATTTCTGGTGGTCTCTTGCGTTGAGAAATGGATTTATTCGGTGTGTTAGATGATGTCGCTATTGATGAAGAAGCAGAAATTTATAATTATTTAAAACCGGTTCGGAAAAAAACAATGAGTAACAACAAATAGACGAAGCGCGCAATTCGAGGTTATGTTGAAAGCAAATGTCAAATAAATATTTTTAAGAGCTTCTCGCTCTAGCATGAGTGGTTTAATCATTCTTTCTCGCTGTTCGTGTATTGTCTGAAATTAGTGCTGCCAACGTAGCGAAAAATCTTCCAATAACTCTTTGACAGTTATATTTGGTGATTGAAAAACTCGCCAATTTTATTCGACGAATAAATCAACAGATAAAATAATTCCTTGGATAGTTATTAGATTAGATAATTTATCTGACGATTGAAAAATTGGCCCTAAGTGTAACACGATGTATTTTTTGCATAAGTAATATTGTATTATACCAGAAGCAGAAAGAGAATTGAATATAGTTTCAAAATTAAACAACGTTAACTGGTTAAAACAAAAGGCTGTGGCCGAAGGCCAAGCTCTGGTAAAATGCTCTTAACAATCTTCGGTCGCGCCTAGCACGTCCATCGTGCCTTGTAAAATGGACCCTCGTTATTTCGGAAAGAATCTGTGCGAAATTGGCTAATGAAAGAACCTATGTAGGGCGCACTTGACGTTCCTTGAGCTCATCAAGTACCTTAATAGCGGGATATTGTTTTGCCAGGAGCTGGCCTTAGAAGCTTAGGATATCAAAATAGGTATATAGGTAGAAGTAGAATACTGCATGGTATTGTTATTGTACTATGCTAGAAGTAAAAAATAAATTTGTCTTTGTTATCGTGTTCTTTTGAAATCGCTTGTTTTTCAAAATTATAATATGCAGGAATAAAAGCAATGTTAGATAATTTATTTTCACTACAAAATATAGATTTTAAATAATCTAATATTTATAAAAAAAAGCCTGTTTGTTTGATCGTGCCAATCTCATCATCTGGGCAGATTTCGATACGGTTTTGACTATTTATTAGAGTCTTTCGATGAGGGTTTCTGTATAATACAATCAATATGCTGTGTAATACAATCAACTAGCAATCAACTAGAGCCCCTTTGCTAGTATATAAAAAGGGAGCTAAACAACAGCGAGTTAAGTGTTAAGTTGGTTTAAAACAGCTGTACGTTCGGCTTTTGAACATTCTGCCCGATTCTTGCTTCGCGATAAACTCATGAATGGCTGAACAGTTTCTAATTCAGTTTACAATGACCCGATTGCAGTTCTTAGTGAAATAAAATCAGAATTAGTTCATGAGATCGAGATAGGCCTAGTACAATATGAAACGAATATTTGTCACTTTTCCAGCATTAAACTACCGATCGAAAGCGGCTTAATTCGGATGGTTTTATGTTCGGCAGGTAGTTTTTGTGCGGGAAAGATAGGATCATTCATTTTACATTCTGCTCTAACCTACTTCTCTGTCTCGTTTGCTTGAACTATTTTCCGATGTTCGTTCACGTAGAAATGCAATCGAGTTCATTGTTAGCAAGCTTATATTCTATGAAAGGTTCAATTATATTCTATGAAAGGGCATTAATATGAGTTTAAAGAGGACTACGCAGTAACGGTTTAACCTAATTAAGTCGAAAGAAAACGGACAGGGCTTGAAATTTAAACATGTATAATTTAAAATCTAAACCTATTAATAACCTTTAATGTTTGTGCAATTTCCATCCAAAAATTGATATCGGTGAGTCTACTGGCGTTATACTTAAAAGTGATATGTTTGATATTTCTCGAGATATGTGCTAAATCCACGACTTATTCAAAACAACATTTAAAATCGAAAGTATTTTTCGTGTCAACTTATTAATCCTTACAAAGATGCTTTTTCTGCTAGCTCAGTTATCTATACGTAATTTAGATAGAATATTACCTATGCAGTATGTAGTTTTTACCATTGGATATGCAATAATAAGCTAAAGCGAGGAACGGCGTATTGTGAATGTTTTTCTCCTGGTAACCTTTACCTGGCCCTTTTGCGTATCAAGACGTAATATTTACATGTAGAAATTAGGAGGTAATACAGCCATTATAGACATTCACTGGAAAATAGAGAAACTAATTGGAATATTGCCAAAATTACGACAAATAAAACTTACTAAATAAGTTAACCAATAAGGTTGTTCGTATTCCCTAATTAAAATATAAGGTTATTTTTCCAGAAATTCGACCAAAACTTGGTTCAACATTGTAACGCCATCCCAAATAATAAATTGAAAACTCTTGTGCATATACGGGAAGGACAGTTTGTTTGATTATAATAGAATGCTGCAATATTAAAGTCAACAATATACGAACCATAGAAAGGATCGAGAATAAACGAACCATAGAATAAACTATTTATGTCAGCCATCAAAACAGCACACAATATTTAGAATTATAAAAAATACACATTTGCAATGGCATAAAGAAATCCTCACCACCAGTGCAACCACACTAAATAAATGTATTTATCTAAAAATATACGTGGCACATTGATCCTTACTATGCAAAAATTGACATTGTGCATTTGCTCAGTCTGTCATCAGTTACGAACAGAATATATTTTTAGCATAAAAGATTTATGATATACTGACTTGTGACATTACGGACATGGACTTAACTTATAATTGATTCAAGCGATTGCTGACACAGAGACTTCATAAAAAGACCAGAGAGGAATGTGAAATATTGGCGAAAGTAATAATAATCGTGTCACAAAATTTCAAGATTTTTTCTTGTCTCATTTATCATTTTGAATTTTAATTTTTCGATGCCATTAATTTTACTTCCTTCTAATTGTAATTTAAATTTAGTACCCAAGTATCACCAGTGCCAGTATTCAAGTACCACCCCGATACAGACAATATAGTTATAGTGGTATAGGATGGTATAATCCTTTTATTTTAATCATTTTAATTTGTATTTACTGATTAATCAATTAAATAATTTAATTTACTAATTTAGTCAATATAATAATTTACTATTAGCTATAAGTTTAAACATATAAATAACGTGAAATGAAATGAAAGAACCAGGAATAAGGATTTTAGCGTTTTGTAAAAAGAAATCCTAAACATCCACATACATGTCATGCGACAATCTGTCAGGCATAATGGTACACAACAAGCTACCTGGAAGACTTATTTTAATGTGTCTGCCTAGCTAGGTATCCTCCCCACTTTCAGTGCCACCGAACAATGACAAAATATTTTGTAAATTACACAAAAACTCACCACCCACGGTCGCATTCTCAAATGTGCCGCCTCCATCTTTATCTACGAATCTGTTGTTATTTTTAAGGGAACTGCCGACAGCATCCCATTGAATATGATACAATACAGTGTCCTAAAGTAAGGCGAATAACTCAGTTAAGCGTTTGTTTTGTTGGACGGTAGGTCATAAAACAGCGGGTGGTGACTTAGCGAGTGATTTCAGCGTTAATGTTTATCCTTGTTGACTTCGAAATTTGATACACTTTTAAAGGAAACTCTATTTTCCTAAACTAAATACGTATGTATGTATGAAGACTATACCATTGAATACGCTAACACGATTTTCTGACAATTGATAAAATTGATTAATTTCAGCTTATCCAAAATGTAGCATCAAGATACTTTAGTCTAAGTAATCAAGTATTTAGTTTTATTATTATGCCATCGCAAGCCCGACCGGCAAACAATGCTGGCACAATAGGTCTTGCATTTAGAAACGCCATACGACTTTGTTTATTTTAGTTTTTCGCTTATAACTCACGAACGTCGCCTTTTTTGATAATGAGTTTTGTATACAAAATTATAGTCAACAAGTTTTCCAAAAATTTACGTAGGTAGATAAACTTAATTCCTACAATGTTATAACCCACCGCTGGAGCGTGTTCAAAAATAGTATTTTTTTTAGCTTTGCTCATTCTTATTTTATTTTCATTTTTAACTTTGCTCACGTCTGACGAGGTGTCAGAGTTAAAAATCGGACGTTTAAAAATCGGTATGTTTTGTTTCAATTGTACCCTTGTTTCTATTTCCTCGGTCTACGCTACCACATGTCTTCAATTAAGTTTCCATCTATCAGGTAACCACAGTCTGTTTAGAGTCAACGGTAAGTCTATCTGGAGCATTTTTCAGAGCCGAATTACGCTGTGTTGAGTCTGACAATATCGATTAACTTGCGACAGCATGCGGCGTCGATTAATCTAATTTAAGTCGTTCAGTGTCGACTTTTGGTTGGAAATTTCCTAATGCATTTACCAAGAAATACACGAGTATGAGAATTATGCTTGAAAAGGTTAACAAATGTACCTGTGGGTAATTTTATTATCCAATAATATTTTTTCTCTAGAAATACAGTTTATTGCTTATTTGTAGAATTATATTAAATCTTAAAAATAAAAATATACGTAGTAAACTTTAATAGTAAACGATCTGTTTGAATGTTTGAATCGTTTGAATCGATATATTCAAAACGTTATGTTTGAATCGATCTATTCGAAACGTTTGAATTCATCGGTCTTGTTAAAACCGTTTTCATTTCGTAGTAAAATCCCAGCTGCCAAATCGTAGTGCTGCATTGAATGATCTATATAATCACTGCTAGTAGCAAAGAAAAATCTGATTTTATTTGATTTACACTCGAATTACGCCCATGAAAGGTCCTTTTTTGATGTTTGCGGCTTGCGGACTATGACAGAATGTATATTCTGTTATATTTTTTATAACAGAATGCCTGCATATTCTGCTGTTTCTTTACGAATGCATTCAACAGTTGTTATTACACCCAATCTCTCCCAAAAATTTAAATCGTTTTACGACTGTCCTAATGACGGTGCCGAAGCTTTCATCTTTCGGCACCCGTTGTCGCATGGGTACGTAGGTACGCTAAATGTCTTTGTCGCTGTCTCCTCCTATTTCAACGCGTTTTGAAATTGTAAAATATAGAAAAAAATATAGCAGCGGCAAATGCGTTATCTGGGCAATAAACCGCCCACAGAGTGCAGACGTGGAATGTTACCTAAAATGAACCTTGTCCGCCATTATTCGTTCCAAATAATTTATGGTGGGGTAGCTGCTCATTGAAAAGCCAGTGCATAAACAGTTGAGATGATTTCTTTTAGTTTTTGTAGAGTCTGTTAGCACAGTTAAAAACATAATATTTTGAATCATCACAATAAGATGCCTACAAATTTAGGTTTCGATTCAGAAACCGATTAGGATTAGATGAATTATTTTTACATACACTCAGCAGATATATATATATTTTTATATACAATGCTAGCTTATTCAGCTAATAAGCAGTTTCGGATTTAAACTTTTCTTAAATATACGCCTTTTACTTTGTGCCGCTCTTCCCTCGTACCTACCTATCTTAATCACTTGTATTTATTTACCTAGGTCTATTTTAGGAAATAAACATTTTTACATGCTCGTATTTAAGTGGATGAGTGGGTATTGAAATCCAAATAAATAAATGAATTATTCATAAAATAAAAGTGTAATAAACAATAATTACACAATATTTTTTATTGAACAAGTCATCTATAAAATATGTTCATAGTTTATGGTGTTCATTTTCTCTATTTATATATCGCCCGTGCATCATTCAATAAAATGAGAAAAGTCTTGTGTTGCCGGAAAATAAATCTAAGACTTAGAACTCGGATCCTGCATTGCTTAATCTGGCCAGTGGTTATGGACGGCAGCGAAGGCGTGGACCATAAAAGAAGACACCAGACGGTGGTTAGAATCTTTTGAGATGTGGTGCTACCGTCGAATGCTCCGTATAAGCTGGACCCATAAAGTTAGCAACGAAAAAGTGCTTCAGCGTGCTGGTACGACCCGAAAATTGTTGCACACCTTCAAAAAGCGCAAGATTGAATATCTGGGGCACGTGCTGTGGCATGACAGATATCAGCTACTTCAACTGATATTGATGGGCAAAATTGAGGGTAAACGACGCCGTGGAAGGAGGAAAAAGTCGTGGTTGTGCAATATCAGAGAGTGGACCGGGATCACCAGTACGGAACAACTTTTCCGGATGGCGCAAAACCGACAAAAGTATTCAGAGCTAACGGCCAACCTCCAGTAATGAAGAGGCACTTCGAGAAGAAGAAGAAGAATAATATATAAATTAATATTACTGTTAAATAAATAATTTGCCAACAAACAACTTGAATGCGAATTTTCCCTGTGAAATTTGTACTAACAAACATGAAATATGTATTTATTCATAATTATTTAAATATTTCACAAAATGAGATATCAATATTCTATATACAAAATTTCAATGTGATCATTGCACAGTTATTCTTTTTATGATTGCTATAGTAGTTCTATAGTTATAGTACTTTTTGTCGAGCGCGGCGATATTGCAAGAAATTCCAATAAATTACCATGAAATTATGCCGCTACTCGAAGGGTTTAATTCAATTCAATAGACTTCATTTTTTTATGATGTTGTGTAGTAACATAGTATTTTACAATTATTCAGTGCAGCACAACCTGCCTTTTAGGCGTACATATTTTTTTTACAACATGATTGAATAGAAATATTGATTCAACAATAAACAATAATAATAATACAAATATTATAATAATAGTACAAAGTAAGTTAGGTTCGGTATCATAAAGTTAAATTTGTTAGGTTTAAAAAATATTTTATAATACAGTAAATATTAACTTAGAATAAAATTTTGTTACGCAGAACTACTGCTTATATTAACTAATTACAATTTATCTGAACGATGGCACTGATAACTCACTACCCGAATGTAAAAATAAATAAATGAATGAATAAATGACACAGACCGTCAAACAAATAAATGCTTTATATTTCATATTGCGAACGGACCGGAAATAATATTTCTCGCCGTTTTGAAAGCGGTCTGTTTTGTGCGTTGTGTGGGGTGGCGACAGCGGCGTTTTTGTGACAGAAACCGCTTGTAAATAACATGTCACGAGTCGATTATTTCGAGTGAACGGTCTCGAATCGACTTGGCCGATTTCCTATTCAAATCGGCGACAAACGCTGCCGCCGAAATGGAACAATAAGTCGAAATTGGAAAGAGATTGGTTACGCTGACCGAGCCCCCGGCCCCGGTCTGCCATTTTGCACGGGTAACGATATATTTTGTAGCTAAATGACAGGATGTATTATTAGAGCTGTTTGGGTAGAATGTGTCGGGTGTTTGACAGCACGCGCGGTGGCATAATATGACAAATTTAATCCTGGAAATGAGAAATGAACCTCAACTTTCAGTTTTGTTTATAAATTTCATACAATTCGCGCGAAGCTTCATACAATTCAGACCGAAACATACGGTTAACAGAATAGAAATTTGGATGACAACGAAAAGGTATACATAAAATATTAGAAGAAAACGTATATTAGTTGGTTTCATCTGTAATGCCCTTGAATCCCATTTGAAACTAATAAATAAATAAATAAATCGTCTCTCCTTAAGGTTGTTAATAGCGACTTATTTTTGTACTTCCTACCATAAGTTTGTAATATATGGTATTAAAAGTATGCTCTATATGCTCTATTACGGTAACAGACAACCATACCAGACAGTGGGCCCGATTGCGTTTCTTTGTGAACTAAAACTAAAATTAGTCCAAGCGAACGAGACAGAGCAATACTTTAGAACGAAATATGAAACGAACGATCGTCGATAAATACTACCTGTCGAACTTTACTCGTCCGAATAAATTCGAGCATATTTCGTGCGGTGTAAGATTTGACCTTGGCGGGCAGTTTTTATGCGAAAAAGTGACAACCGGTCATCTTACATTCTACTCTATCGTATTGTCCTGTCTCGTTCACACGGACTAATTTCCGATTTTAGTTTACGAAGAAAGGCAATCGAGCCCACTAGCTTCTCTTAGAACGAAATTGAAATCGAAGCGAATACGTCACGAGTCGTAAGGGCTCGGATATGGCCGCCAGATGTCCCGCTACTCGGCCCACCCGGATGTGTAAACGTTCGAAAAAGTCAACAACCTTTAATGAAATTAGTTTCGAGAGATACAAGTTTTTTGTACATTATTTTAGTAAACAAATGACTATCAATATGTATGTTGAGATTTTTGGTAATTCTATTTTTAACATTTACCATCTTAAAAAAGGCATTTTAGCAAGGATTTGACTGAGAAATAGATATATTTTTGTAAGCCAAAAACATTCAAGTTTTTTTTTTATTGTTAGCCCACTTTATTTTTATTCTTTGTTTATAAAAAATATATTCAATAAACCTAAATGTTCATATCCACTAAAAGTGATATCATATTTTTCTCTTTCACAACTATTGAAGTGATATTTCAGCCTATAATGAAGCATTTGAAGAAATAGACATTTTTTTACATATCACAAAGCCGTCAAAACAACTCTTTTTATTGAGCAATATAATGGCAGGCCATTTATTCTCCACGGCTATTGCAGTTGTTCAGACTCTTTCAGACTTCGTCGGTTTCTCGTGACTTATTTTGAGGGATCCAGGATTACGATGAGATGAAATGGATTGAGCACCTGTAATTATGTCTCTATCATAATAGTGAATCAAATAAAAACAAGAATGTTACTCGAATACTGGTTTTATTAAATAACAAATTTTGATTTACTGTGTTCATACATTGTTGTATTAAAATGTGTGTATATATAATATTCATATTTGCGTTTTCGATTACATTTGAATTGCGAATCATATCTATTAATCCATTAGGTTATGCAACGCAGTTGGAAATTCACGTCAGACGACGCGGAATATTAATTTTAATACTACATTTAAAACTCAAAAAATGATTCGAAGATGAACGGAAGATGAGATTAAGGAATATATAATAAAGTACCACAGGCAGATAAAGAATACATATTAAAAATTAATAGATTAAATAGGTTATTTAAGAGAGGGTGTCATAAAATTATTATAATAATTTAATATACTAAATTGAGGCATTTAAGCGAGGAGAAAAGGATGGTTGTGTGTTTTTCATGGGGTATTTGGTATCCTGTAAGAAGGCATCTTGATTAACACCTAACCCGTCTTCCGATTATACGTCGAAAATAAAATAATTATGTACTCGAACCTGATCGTAACGAACACATTGCATGGCCGATTCTTAATCCACAATGTCGAGTTGCCAATCGAATTTCTACTTTGCTTTTTTCCTCGCTACCAAAATAGAGATAACCAAAGTATATAATCATTAGATATTTTCACAGACGAGTGTAATATGACATCGCTTGGATATACATCTTCGTGGGTTGTCCCCTGACGGTCATCATAAGAACTACTCGGTATTCCGTGTTAATAACGACAAGTTTAGTTCCAAAATATTTAGATTTTTGAGCGTTTTCGGTACGGCGTCAAACTCTAGGCACGTCGTTCCACACAAATACACTGTCACACTAGAGACCCTGAATCCAAATTACATGGTACATTACTGGTGTCATGCCTTGGTCCGAAATGTAATATTCTTAAATGAATATAACTCTCAAACTAATAAGCTTTAAATAAGTAAATATTATTTTTAATCACTGACACTGGAGAATGCTATAATAAAACATTATTTATTTTATTTTATTTAATTAAAAAATCTAACAATTCATTTACAATGCATAAGTCTCACTAACAATCATATCAGTAAAAAAAATTATTATTAAAATAAAAATTAAAATTGTACACGGCCGATATGAGCATTAGCAGGTATGTACTGCTGCTGCCCAACTAGTAGTAGTAGTAGTAGTAGATTAAGTGGGGGGCTTGTTTCCAGCCCTTGATGTCACCTAGATCTGTAAGGTCTTTTGTAACTACCCACTGTGTGGTTAGGTCAGTGGTCAGCTAGTAGCCCGGTACTTCTTACCAGTCCAAGTAGGTCACTGACCTTCAAGTTGGGCAGATCGCTGGGTTCGAGAAAGGCTCGTCCCAGTAAACTGTGTCTTTTGGCGGCGAGCCCTGGACAGCGACCAACAATGTGTATGCTGTCTTCAGGTTCCTCGCCACATATTCGGCAATCCTTGCTCTCAGTCAAGCCAAGGTTGAATAGATGAGCTCTAAGGGTCGTGTGTCCGGTGAGGAGACCGATAGTGGTTCTAAGGTTCTTCTTGCTCATGTCAAGTAGGGCCTTGGTTTTCTTCTGTAGTGGTTGATCCATCATGGCTTTTGCCTGGCGACATCCCTGGCGACATCCCTGATGTTCCTGCTCCAAGCAGTCCCTGATGATTTTCTTACCTGTAGCGAAGGGGACCCCTACAGCTGGCTCCACTGGGCATTCCAGTGTGCCCAGTTTTGCCAGTCTGTCGGCCTCTTCGGTTCCGGGTATGCCTTGGTGACCCGGTATCCAAATTAGGGTGATTTTGTTGGATTTTTCCAATTTGTTGAGCTCCTGCATGCAGTCCCAGACCACAGAAGATTCTGTGGTGGCTTTAGCCAGAGCGTCCAGTGCTGCTCTGCTATCAGAGCAGATGAGGATTTGTCTGTTTTTCACCTCAAGTCGACTTTGTAGTTTTATGCATTCCGATATGGCAAATACCTCGGCTTGGAAAACCGTGGCGTATTGTCCAAGGGGTGCTGCCCAACTAAGTGCCAGGACTTGTTCCAGGGCAGCGAGCTCTCTAGTTTTTACTTCACATATATTCCGTGATTTGAAAAAAATACATTTAAATGGAATTATAAAAAAAAGCTAAGCTAAAACTTGAAATAGGAACTAGGTAACGACACCTTCCCTTATTAAATAAAAAAAAATGATTTTTCTCATAGTTTTTTCGGAGTCTATCTACATATATACTTAATTAAGATTATTTTACTAAGTTCTATAATAATGTTATTTTATTCGCGTTTTCATGAATATTTTGATTAATGCATTTTCATGAAATTTTTGAATAATATCCCTGGCGAGAGATTTTTGGTTATTTTTCTTTTAGGTGCTTAAAAATATATATTTTAGTTGTATATATATGTATATATGCTAGTGCTACTGTGAATTGTTTTTGTTTTATAAAACAAAATTAAGAATGCTGTTAAATTGAATGAAAAAAGCAAATATAAAGCCGAATATATATAGTACCTACTGACGAAGGTAATATTATATTATTATGCCTACTGGCTTTCCGTCCTAAATACGGCTTAGCCAGATTAACTCACGCAAGCAAAGGTTAATTATTGTTAATAAATACTGAAAATTGGGTTAAACTTTAAAATATCAGTTACGCTAACTATTAGTAAAGATTAAGGATTAGACAAGAGCTCCTTATGCCCACTAAGCCTATTAAAGTCTAAACCAATTACCGTTTAGGTTCCTACTAATCAATTTAATCACCGCTCCAACAGTAATTATTATTATTTCACACTTCTGGACTAATCTTGTATCTAAAAATACGTTTTATATATGCTGTCCTTTAAGAGCTTGTAGATAGCATCAACATACCTATATAAAATTAAATTTTACGATTTACTTAAATCAGGTTATTCTTAGATTAATAAGCATAGTTATTACTCTAAGATTATTCATGCAAATAATATTATGATTTCCAACGTTAACAATTCAACAGATTGAATTAATTAGATGCATTTGGTTTTACCTTCTCCATCGACGTGCACGCTACATATTTATTATGCACTATTTTGTTATTATTCATTATTAATAAGAATAAGAATAAATTCATTTTGGAAAGTAATGCCTAAAATAGTAATTTACAAATCTGCCTAACTAGGCTGAAGCCCGTACCAAGGTAAACTCGACTAGGTTACTTGTTTTGTATTGTAAACACACTCATTATAATCGAGAAAAAGAAAAACATGATACAATATAAACCTAATAGATCTAATTAATAGGTAGTATATTCAAGAGTTATTTTAATGATATCTAATACTTCATGATCATGTTGAAAAAAATAATAAAGATATCAAAATATAACCTGTCAAAATACTAATAAAATAATAACAAGGGCAACAATAAAATACACGGAGCTGCTCCGTAATAAAATACAATAAAATTAAAATAAATTAGTCAGTAAATAGGCCAAAATAGCCTTGAGGTAATATTTGAAAAAATAAAAAGGCGGTTGCTAGTCAATAAATATTACAGGAAATAATAATAATCCTAGAAGCAATAAATAAAAGAGAAGATTTAGTTGTCAGGTTAAATGTGAGAAGGAGTTTAATGGAGAATGGCGGCGATGAGCACCTTAATCTCATGTCTTCTAATCTTTAATCTTAATCTTTAACTAAAAACCATAAAACAAGTTTAAACTTAGAAGAATCACGATGCCTATATTCAAATGTAGAGAAGGTAGAGGCTGTTTCATAATAGCATTTACCTACACATATTTTTCACAGAGCCTCCTAGTGCCAACCCCAGCAGCTGAAATACATTCGTCACACAGTATTGTCCGCAGAGACCACAGAGACGCTTCTGAGTTTTCATTTAAATACTTCTTCTTCTTTGAGTTCCACTCCTATCGGAGGTTAGACAACATCATAGCTATCTTCACTTTAAAGGCTACTGCTCTGAACAGCGAGGTGGTACTGCAGCCAAACCAGTCCCGAAGGTTCCTTAGCAACTAATGCCGCCTCTAGCCGGCGCTTCTTTTCCCAGCGATCTTGCCTTGGATAATAAGGTGGAGCAATTTGTATTCGTCATTCCTCATGACGTGTCCGAAGTATGACATCTTCCTGTGTTTGTGTGTTCAGCGGTTCCATCTTCTTCTTAACTCGGCTCAATATTAGTGACTCTGTCACGCCATAAGATTTTCAAGAAAGGTCGGTATATCCACATTTCGAAAGCCTCCAACCTTTTCGTCGTGTTTTGAGAGTCCATGCTTCTACGCCATATAGTAGGACATATAAAATGTAGCAGCGGGTTATACGTAGCCTTAGGTCAAGACTTAGAGCTCTATCACACAAAACTTTGCTCATTTTGAAAAAAGTTGATCGAGCCATTTCAATACGGACGTTTATTTCTTGAGCATGATCCCCGTTCTCATTCATCCAAATTCCCAAATACTTGGGAATTTGGATGAAATATTGTATATTATGATTGGAATATATTTTATATGCAAGCTACAATAATAATATTTAAATACATTTTACTTAATTGTTAACGACTTCGGCGGCGCGATTCAGTTCTCGGTTAAGGGTCAACCGATTAAACGGAACTGATATGAATGTAAACGATCCAAACGAATTTTACGACATTTTTTAAAATGGTTTTTATCAGCTTTGGTACAAAAATACCCCCTAAAAAAACTTATAGAAAAGATAAAAAAAACATTAAATGACTGAAAATAGCAACGAATTAAGGTATTTAGGGCACGGATTTTTGAAGTACATGAACTACGAAAAATAAAAACTAAACCAGATTTTGTGAAATATGTACAGTTTTTTTTATTTGACTTTTTTATAACCCACTCTTTGTTTTTATATTTTTAAAATCTGCAGTATTTTAGCAGCTCAAATTGTTTTTAAAATATTTTAAATCTTTATTATAAATTTAATTATTAGGCACAATTAAAAAAAAACAATATTTTAAAAATGAATTATACCACATCAGTTATAATACCACATAACTATCTAAAATCAATTTGACTATACCAAGCCTAGGGATCCCTACCAACTGGCTTATTTGAAAAATATAAAAAAATCAACCGGGCTCATCCGCCGACACAGAATCGGTCATCGATTTTTTAAATTAATTTTTTCGGGTGAAATCAGTCTTTGGCTACTTGCCGGGAAAGTGATGTGGTGACACCGTTTTTTTTTATTATTTAAAATTATGAAGCTAACAGTTATGTAGCGTTTTTCGCCAGGACTATATTGCCATGCCGTAATATGGTTTTTCATATGTATGTTTGGAATATCTTGAGTTTCTCCATCATAAACTTTTATCGTTTCGGTCTAGTCGCTAGTCTAGCGTAAAATGCAAAACGATCAAAGACGACAGACATAAATTATAAGCCCAGTAGTAATAAAATTAATGCGACGCAGATCTGAAAGGTGTATTATATTATAGGTAAGGTAGGTTAAATTATAAACTGTCGTCTTGCCCAATCAACTGGAGCCTGCCTCGACAAAGCTCGCCCGCCGATGGCGTTCATTTTACACTTGCATACTTCAATATTTGAAATGCAAATGAGGCTCTAATTTACGCAACGCAGTCGTGATGCAATCGTGTCGTGTCGTGTAAACGCGGGACAACCGTGTCCGTGGGGTGCACATTCTACTGGATATGAAACTGAGAAGGTAGGATTTCTTTTACCTATTCATTTACATAGACAAATCTCATCGGATATAAAACATCGGTTGTGTCACCCCATGACTTTCCGGCAAGGCGGTAGCCAAGGACCGATTTCATCTGAATATTATATTCATAAATAATCGATTAGCACCCTCTCTCGATCGGCGGACGAACCCGGTTTAGATCCGTTCCATCTGTCTATCCCTAGCTGAGAAACGAACTGCTACGCCCGATGCGTTATTGTTTGATTACAGCGTAAGGGCTGAATTTAAATATTATTAGTGTAGCTTGTATATTAGATATTCCAACCGATATTTCACAATGTTATTTTGGCCAAACAAGACAACTGTATACTAAATTTTAAGCATCAAGTCCAATACCTAAACTAATACGTCTACTTTGATTATTAATTTTTTTATTCACTATTTTAGTTGAGAGCTAATGGGGGCCCATGTTGCAATTGGCCACTAGGACCCATATGTTCAGGGTCGGTCAAACTTACGGGTCAACACCCATCCGGCGGTCTCCAAGTATGAAGTGCGAGCCTGGGTAGGACTCTGGCCTGCGGGCCAGTTTACCCCAGGAGTCAATCTTCTGGCGCTCCTGGATGGTTTGCTCACCGGGTGGCGGAAGTCAATCGATTCTGACTGACAGTCGGGGGAGTCAGGAAACAGTACTATCTCCTATAGAGCGGGGGTAGTTTTTCACCTTACGGCAAATGCTCTTGAAACGACCTCGAACCCGTAACCAGTCGGGAGACCGGAGTAATCTGGTTGAAACTGGTAGTGAGTAACGGAGTGATTGTCGGCCCGCTGGGTGACTAACCTGGCTATCTCGCGGTAAGGCGTTGGCTTCTTACGGGCATGTGGTGGAACTTGATGGTGGACTGTTTTGTCCTAAGTCTTCTGCGCTCACCTCCGGAGATAGAACGATCAATATCGTTAAAACTTCCTGAGGTGATGGGTTCATCCGTTGTAGTCGACAGCTCTAGTTGACTATTTTAGTTATTGTTTTGATTGTCTTAGTAGGAACCCATTCGAATTATTAATCATTTTAATTAATAAGCCTTTTATTTGTTTTGCAATAAGAGTTTACGATGAATAACTTTTAGTAGGTTCCAAAGTTTTTTAGACACAATTTTTTTTCTCATTCTAATAGTTAAATTCTAGAAAACCTATCCATGTTAAGTAAATATATGAGTCTTACTACCTAAAACAAATACGTTGACACGTCCAAGAGCGATTATCCCGAGAAGATTACTTTTTCAATATGTAAATCCTATTGGCCTGCGATTATTATGAAAGGCAATGTCGGCGTTCTGATCAGTTTAACTAGTACATTGTGATTATAGTAACTAATTTGCGGGAGAGATATAACTGTAATGCTTTCGAAAGTAACCGCTTCCAGCAGCTAGTTACTATTTATATAGCGTGAGTTATCAATTGGTAACATCCTTAAAGTGGGTGATTTAACACGAACAAATAAGCAACTTTGATAAAAAAATATTTGAAATACCTAAAAAAATAGAAATTAGATTTTTTAAAATTTATTTTATTTGATTTTATTATGTTTTTAAAAATAGTGCAAAAAAGGAGTTGCACCATCTAGCTGTAGGTAAAATATCGCAACTTTTGTATATTCGCGACGTTTTAGCTATTGCTACGTTTGTGAAACTTTTATTTATCAGTCAAGTTTTTTTAAATGAAAAATATTTACTTATTTTTTTCTTCTTTAAAATAAATAGTTGCTTATTAGCTCGTACTGATACTAGAAGGTTGGGGACACTTCAAGAAGGTCACTAATTAAAAACTCACCCCGTATGTATTTCTGTATCTAATCGCATTCCAGGACCTATTTTTAATATTAAATAGTAATATGACTTTTTCGGCACTTGCTTTGGTATATATTCAATTGTTTCGGTATGGAAAAAACTCAGGGAGACCCGCTGGGTATTATAGAAATATCCGTATATTTACATCAAAAACTTTGATGTATTCAGCATATAAATAATCATCCCAGTACGCCTTATTTTAGACATACAAATTAAATGTTAAATACGTTGAATTTCTTTATAAAATTCCTGTTCTATGGTCACCCTACGATGTACTGCAAAGTCCACCGTGCATAAGATCAGGCTTACAAGGTCATTTTTGTTTACTAACAATCTCGCTACTTGGCTAGTTCTGCAGTTGCAGTCGCCAACGCAGTGGATTGTTGAGCTTTTCATTAATGATTGGTTTATGAATTTCCATAGCTGTCTTATGGTGACCTGAATAGCGGCGAGGTTTATGCTCTTCGCAACAATTAATTAATTTATCGAGGTCAAAGAATAGGAGTTTAGTCTGTGGCTAGTGTGGAAGGTAGATTACTATATTTTCCAATTATAATAAGAGAAAAGTAGGTAAGAATCTAAAATATTTTAACAGAGGCTGGTTTTTTAAATTTGTTATTTGGGAACTTGGTTTCGTGCAGCTTGGGCTTGTATTTTCAACTCACTCTTCTCAACTCACTATTATCAATCACTATTCAACTCCTATCTGGAGCTTTAGCCACGGCTGTAATCTTGCAGTCGGAGGCGGTTGGGATCAGAAGCTCATGGATTCGGGAGAATACTTCGGACGGTACTGGGCGTTGGAAAACTATCTTCACTTGCGAAAAAAAACGAAGAAAGCCCCAGCCAGCGAAAAAACAGGGGTCTGGAGACGACCTGACGTCTTTAGCCCTTGAATCGATCTGCCAGCCACCCGATCTCGAGTGATCATGGCGGGCAAAGGGCGTCGCGGTCTGCAGTCTGAATAGTCGCTTACGTCAGGTAGAGGCTGCGCAAGCGACCTCAAACCAAGACCAGACCGAATGACGGAGAAAACCAGCCAAATCTGGCAGTAAGAGCGTGAGATTGGCCCGCTGGGTTCTTATTCCAGTATCTCGCGGTAAGGCGTCGCGCGGCCTATTACGGCCATATTGGTGGAGCTAGATTGTCGACTGTGTTGTCCCTAAAGGGGCAATCATATTATCGGACGCGTCCGCAAGCCGCGGCTTGCCAGATCTCTATCGGACTTCCGAAGCCTCAAGGTGACGTCCGCGACTGACGTCCGATAATGTGCAAGGCTCAACTGAAATTCATTACACATATAACATGCATAAGCCGCGGCTTACGGACGCGTCCGATAATATGATTGCCCTTTAAGTATCTGTGTAATCACCTCGCGGCTTATACATCGATATATATCGTGATAACAGCCTGAGGTATCGGGTCCTCCCGTTGCAGTTGGCAGCTCCAAAGTATCCTGCTTGTACGCCGAGGAAAATTATGCACACTAAAAAAATAATCGGACTACTGTGGACAACATTTTGCCTGGCACAGCATAAGTACCTAAGTACTTCTTGAAAAACCCATGTCTTTTAAAAATGCTGCCTCCTATATTATTCAACGGCTGCTTATTGCTATTGTGTGACATCACTTTACGCTTACTCTGCCTTCCTCAGCTATAATTCGAACAGCGACTACAAAATTCAGATGTTTGTAAATCCTTGCAACGTTACGTCATTGCAACAAAGCATGCCGCATGACGTGCAGTCGTGCGACATGACCTTCATTAACATTATGTTCTCTCTCTACTCTTTCTCTTAAAATATCTAAATATGACGGATTTAAAGATAAATCCGTGGAAAATCTCTGGACGTGTTCACGGACTTTGTCACAACTACCACGCCGGGGCATTTTACATTATGCGCCACAGCCAAATTCCTTTTAAGTAATTAATTGTGGTATTTTTATGTGGTATAATTATTTTTTTATACAATCTTAAGATTTACATTTTGGCGACTTGGGTGGATCATTCAGGATGTTGTAATATTATGGCATTGGTTTTTAATTCCTGTGCATACTCGGATTTAAAAGACTTTTAAATCTGATCCTGTCTGTAACAATATCTGTACGTATTTTTTTTGTAAATACTGCATATTGTCAATCTTGGTTTTGTTATTGTTTAATGAGATTTATTTTCCTGCACAAACGCAGGAAGCATTTTTATGTCCCAAATCAGATCATGTCAAGTTTGTTGTAAAACAAAATACAGTATTTTGATAATGTCATGTGTGTTTTAGAATTCCGTACCAATGCGTAATCTCTGTAAATGGCCGTCTTTTTGTTGGCAAGTTTTGAAGCTATCGACGGTATATCTGTCATAGTTGTAGAAATTATGTGTCCGCACATTGGCCAGGAGTAAAATGTACTGGTATAAAAGTTTAAAAAAAGTATTCTTATATAACAAAAGTCAAAAGTACTAGCCGACAAGACTGGCCGAAGGAGGTCGAAAAAAAAGTTTTTTTACCCAGTCGAGTCGGATATCATTTGCAAGAGCATATTTAACGGTATGAGTTCGAGGACTATCACTGTTGTTTATGTTAACCCTTGGAGTAAATGGGTATTTTCATGGATGCATCTGTCTCTTTTGCAGGATTTTCGGCGACATCGACCTTAAAGTTCTATAACTACGAAACTACTACACCAATCATAAAAAGAACAACTGCACAATGATTGCATTGAAATTTCGAATATAGAATATTGAAATATCATTTTGTAAAACAATTAGATAATTATGAATAAATATGAGAACGTCAAAGAAGTGAAAAAAACGCGGAACCAGATTTGGTCGTATCATACTCAAGGGGTAAAATAAATTAAAATGAATTGTATCGCATTAAGTCGTTTGACTACGGCTAGTTTGTGAAATTTCCAGTTATTAACTATCCGTAAATACTTATAACACATAATATAACGCAAATGAATGTTTATGTAGATACTTTACTTCATAATTCATGTTATCAGTTTTCATTCGTTCTATCTGTGTTTTTTCTTGCGGACTCGTGTATTCGTAATCACGAATTGAAAATATCGCAAATCGATTGCTTTTCGCCATTTTCGCCGTCAAGAATCCCAATTATATTGCTTTATTTTATTATTTTATTTATCACTTTGGCGGATGAATTAAAATAATAATTATAAATCATAGTCTTCGATAAATACAGTAAGCCCTTATCGTGACCACTACCGATTATTATTATTATAACTCACAATAAATATCCGCAGCGCTGGCCAGCCAATGTAACTGTACTTTATTGAAAAGGTTATGTCTGCATGACAGTAACGAATGTCAGATTTGGCGCCATTATCTCGTCGAGGTGTGCGTTTGGACACGACAATGCAATGCAAACAGTTTTATTTATTTATCGGCGACACAACCGGTTCTGCAGGCTCCTGTCGTCGTGAGCTACTCGGAGAAGACGCAAAGAAATATCCACGATTCTGTGTCGTCAGTATTAGCTGAAGAGCTTACACAACTATATATTGTTGTTAGTGTAGTTACTCAGGGAACTGCATTTGTTCGATCCTAACTCTGAAGAATATGACCTCTGATCCTATTCATACTTCTCTGAAACACATGCGTCAAAAAACGACCAATGAGTGTATCAATTACGTTAGGTTTTTCACTACCCTACTCTAGGAAGCCTATTTCTGTTTTCTATTTAAATATATGATACATGGAACGGAATTTAAAAGATTTTTTGACTGAGTAAAATAAATAAATAAAAACAAATACTTAGATTTTTTATTTATAAATTTAATAGTCTTATATGGAAGGTGCAAGACTAGAGGTATTTCAATTTAATTCACTTGTTCGAAAGTCATGCCGTTTGATGTGTATTTTATGTATATGTGTATGTATATGTACATTTTGTGTGTACGTGTATATGTGTATATAAGTATACACATCTATATATTTATGTTAAATATGTATTCATTGCATTTATGTATTACTATTATCATGTATTGGTGTTGTATTTAATAATAATTTCTCTCTACTAATGTGTGTGTATGTCGGAATTACCCTCTCGTGTGTGTGTGTGTATGTGTGTGTGTGTGTGTGTGTGTGTGTGTGTGTGTGAGGGTGTGTGTGTGTGTGTGTAGTTGTATTGGGCAAGTGTGAATGTAGTGAACTTCATTCCAATAGTTACATAACCGAACGTCATACCTGTCAGCTCGCGGAAAAGCAATATACTAAGTGAAATATCGGCATCCCTATGTTACGGGCGTGTTTGCTCAGTTAGGTATGCGATGAGCCTATGGGTATAGGTTTAACTTGTTCTATTGCACGATTTATTGTAATGTATACCTTATAGCATAGCCATTCTTCTGTAAATATTGTTGTTTAAAATAAATTTTAAAAAATAAAAAGTGTATGTTTTCTACCTACCAGTTTTAAACACAGTAATCCATTAAATACGGTTCTATCTTTTATTCACTGATTTGCATATCGATTTTAAAATACAAAACGACGTTTTGTATTAAAAACAACATAATCCTTAGCGCTAATATAAGCAAACATAATACAATCACAAAAAATATAAAATAATGGTTTATTACATAGTGCATGAATGCGCTATCGAAGCTTGCTACAGTGTCAATTAACCGAGATCTAAAGTCTACTTCCAGATATTTTTTTCAAAACTACAATAGGCAAGTAAATGTAAAAAAAATATATATATTTTTGGCTCCGGATAAAAAAAATGGTTATGGATATTACGAGATATTATTTTAATTTATTCGCTATAAAAACTGATTTAGATTCCGTTTATATTGATTAGATTGTGGGAAATCTCTGATTTATTTTTATTTTATTTTATTTTGGAACCAAACAGAACTACATAAAATGCAATAAAAACATATTTAAAAGTGACAAAAATCCATTAATGTGATTCCGAATATAAAGTATACAAAATTAACGCAATATAATTTTATATCGTTTCCGCTTGAGAATGGGGGGAATAAGGATGGGAAGTGAGGTGAAAGGAAGAGACAAAATAGATACAAATATATTATGTATGAATATAAATATACTTAAATATAATTTTAGGCATGATATATAGGTATTATAATGAATATACTTGAGATAAAATTATGTCCTTGAACTAAATTAAATGAAATATAATATGTATAAATGATGTCGTGCGTTGTCGATATGATCTGAGCCCAACGTTGAAGTCTTGTTCCCTCGAGTACATACGGTAAAATAGTGTTATTACTAAGACCATTTAATTATTTTAAAAGAAGCTAATAGGATAGAGATGTACCACCACTGATAATATCAAAGGAGAGTGATTAATAAGTTAAATGTACGCGCTTATATATACCTAAAATCTGATGTTAGTTGCGCTAGGAAGGGTCTTGTTTGTGTGAATTGGTTTTTTTACAACTGTGAAAGACGCTATTTTAATACATTAATTATTTGCAACGTAGAAAGACGCATTTAATAAAAAATAATATTTCTACGAAAGCTATTAGTCATCAGGTAATTAGACAATTTTGCTGGCAGTAAGGCTGATTCCCTTAATTGACTTTTACCCTTTGATAGAACTACCACATCATCTGCCTACGACCATAAGTATTAACATATTATTCCGTTAATTTTGCCTGCCTTAAATTCTGATTGAAATATACCCACGAACTTCAGATACATTCACCCACTGTTCAATTAAACCAGAGATCAATATCGCCTATCGGCACGTTATATATTTCCAAAGGCTATAAACACGCAGAACACCTGATTTTCTCGTGGCGTGGTCTTGAAACACAATCTCCACCGCAGAAAGGAGACGTTTATTATCAATTTGTATGCATTAGCTGCGGAGAAGGTGTTGCAATTTGCGCGAGATCTGAATTTACAACGTCATTCAGAGTCACTTCCACAACGCGAATTATCAAGGTGCCAGCGTCTAGCAAGCCTGACACAGATTCAACTGAAGAAATAGTGTAAATTAAATAATAAAATATAAAACAATATTTTTTTTTCTATGTTTTAAAATTGGTTTTCCTATTTTAGTTTACGGAAACTTAATAGAAACTTATTAGCAAACAAAGTGAGCTTGAGATTAACAAACAAAACAAACAAGCTTACTTATCACAAACAAAGTGAAGACAATCAGCTAAAAAATCGGCTAGAAATCAAGTATCAAACATAACAGAAATATATAATTTTATTTGAGTGAAATGAAAAATGGAGTGCAGTGTTATATAATATTGAGTCATTTGTCAGTAAAACATGATCTCTAGTCAGTTAAATAACTGAGTAATCATATATCTATAATCACTCTGTGGAGCATCGAAAGATAGAATCACCTAAAGATAAAAAATAAATAACAGATAAGAAAAGCAGATTACTAATATACCGGTATTAAGCTTTGCTGATTTTGTAAATGTAGCAGTTGTAAGTGATTTACCGCAACAAAAATACAAAAAATTGTAGAATATATATAACGTTGGCTAATGAGCAAGTTAGCAAAAGAAGACAACCTGGTAAAAAATATATATATTTCATATCCAGGAAACTGACATTTAATGACTTCATACAGGCGTATTAATAAATAATGTATGTGGTTGGGTTCGCGATGATATATTATAATTTGTTAGGTGATATTATATTATATATTATATATGATATATTTTAATGTCTAATCTTAGGTATTTATTTGGTGCATTGGATTTAAAGGTTACTTTTAGGTGAAATGAGAAAAAAACGCTAGATGAAGTGAGCACGTAACACCACATTGGCGGGCCATACGTTATGACCATAGTTGTGGCAATGATATACATTTTCAAAACATGCGCGACAAACTGCTATACCTCATTAGGTACTGCTATACCTCATTACTCTCCATTGAGAGTATTGATCACTACTCAGAAGGTAATTCTCTTTAACTTACAAAGCCCATTCCCACAATACGAAACAAAAGGTGTGTTCCAGAAATAGCTTCGTCAAGAAACTAACTGAGAGTACATGGGGTGGCAACCTCCTCCGCTGGGGGTACACAGAGATTCCAATATGCGACTGTGGACCGCTGCAGGATGAAGACCAGCTCCTATCCTGCCCGAAGTGGTCAACCCCATCACACATTAGGACCTAAAATAGGCGAACGACAAGGCCACCAAGGCAGCATACTTTTGGAGAGACTTTTCCGAACCTGGCCCGGACACATTAACGAATGAACTAGCAGCACGTAGATATCTAAGCATAACAGCGACTGAGCACAGACGGAAACTGTGATATGCCCCTAACACTTCACGAAGCAGACGAAAATCTAACGACTGGTATAGGTCCGAAAGAAGAACCAATTCCCTAAAATAGCGATTCAAACAAACATCATGTCTATAGCTGTATCTGCCTGCCCTAAAACTGAGAAAAATAAAGCTTTACACTTCTTTCCTTTATCGTACTTCCTTTCTACCCGGCTTATATTTCCAACATTGGCATTAGGTTGTTTAATACCGGTAGCTTAATAAATCCTAGAATGCACCATGAAAGGTAAAGAAGGTCCTACATCCCCACCGCTAATGGAGCCTACATACCCTGTTATACCAGTGAGCCGTATTAGGCTGACCTCCCTGAAGTGGTACAAACTAATCTAATCTCAAGTATAACGGATTGAAAAGCTCTTTAAAAAAGGGAAAAATCATAGGCCCGGAAAATTGAAAGATGCCTTATACCCAAAGTGATTAAATACCACCAATGTGTTTCAAATATCGGTAGAATAGATCAGTGTTTCGGTTTTTATTGCCTCTCCTGTCCTGTTTTGTTTGTTTATTTTCTCTCCATTCATTGTTTATTTGAGATTTCATTATATTTACATCGGATGATGATCTTTGTATATCTTTTATATTTCTTCATGCATGGACTGTAAAACAAAATGCACTATTCTAATACATTATCGATGAGATAGTAAGCTACCGTAATTTACTCATTTCCTTCGTTTGTAATGGTAACCTTTTAAAAGTTAAAAAATCTTATTTGTTTTCTGATAGAAGTCTCCAGAGTCTAAACGAAAGGCATTTGTACAGGTCCATAAATTTCTCGTCTTTATGTGCATCTCTCTGTGACTGTACCCTGATGATGGTCATAAGTAAGTCGTTCAATCAATCGTCCAGCAAACCTTCGCCTACGCGCAGTGCAATCGGCAACCTGTTTAATAAACATAGGCGAGCCACGTTCAGAGTGGGCACGAGCTTTGCAAAGTGGATACTTGGAAATCACACCTGCTCGTATATCTAACAAGCCTTGCCCACCTATTAAAAGCTTCGCACCAGCGGCCTTCGACGCTACTGAAGCATCTTGATTTCATCCAGTATTAGGTTTTTGGTGTTTACTCCTTAAGAATCGATTTAATTTAATGCTCCCGGTATCAGAATTTGATGGATAGTGAAATCTAACGTTAACAAAAAGTGTCACTTTTAATGTCAGTAGAGTTCGAAAATTGAAAAAATGAAACAATTCCTAACAGGAGACCATAACTTCGATGAAATTTGCCAGCTTTCGAGCTAACCCATAACCATACATTTGCCGAATGATGAATTTAGACAGATATCAAATCAGCTGATTGCATTCTGACATGATCACATTCTAGTCGCGCGTCGGAACTGACACGCACATTTTTATTTTATTTTGAAACGAAGACTGCGCGACGGGGATCGAATATTGCGCAGCGAGGACTGCGCAATATCCGATCGCATATCACGCGAATATAGCATTGTTCCCGTGAAGACAAATATGTAACTTATCCAAAACGTAGGTAAACGCTGTCGTCTAGGTCAGTGTTCCGCAAGCTTTTTGTGTTCAAGGTACACCTACCAAATCAAGACATTTTAGAGGTACGCCAAAGAAAAAAACCATGTTTATTTAATATGTGTTTAATATTAAAAATTAATGTAATATTAAAAAATCTTTAATGAGAAATGTAAGCCTGCTTAAATGAGCACAGGCGATCAAAATTTGAAGTAATCGTTGATAAGGCTGCTCTCATCTCTACGTCTTTTTCAAATTAATCATAGTAAGAGTTAAAAACTCCAATTCGCATAAGTAGATCGTGGCAAACGGAATGGGAATTACAATAGCACGCTTTAAAAGCAGTGAATACTCATTTATAAATGCAGCCAAAAAGGTGCTAGCTCTGTTTAAGAAAATTTTAGTTTTTATGTTCGATCAGTTTTTAGCTCTATGAATTCTTCCTACTCGTTTATTGGTAAGTGTCCAAGGGAAATGCTATCTGAGAATGGATTTCGTGCCCAGTCCAAAGGTTGTAAGTCACACTTAGTAAGTTACACGGCCCGGTGGCATAGTGGTTAGGTCGCCTGATCTTACATTGTAAGGTCCCGGGTTCGATTCCCGGCTGGGTCACCATTTTCCGTTGCGATCAAATTAACGGAATTGCATTTTCAATTCTGTCGATCGAATGCAATAACAAGACACACACTTACACACATGTTACACGCACACATATACTAATATACCGCCCATTGTGACATTTTTACAATAAAGAGTATAAACAAACAAACGTTCATTTTTCTCCAGCGCAATGTTTACTACCAAATCCTGCACTTATTTTCTGCATTATCATCACAAAACTTGATTTTTTTCCGCGGCACACCAACTAATGACCATGGTACTGCAGTGTGCGGCGGTACACACTTTGCGGAACACTGGTCTAGGTCCACACGGTAAGAATCCGTTTTATTCCAATTAAAATGTCAAATAAGAACACAAGTTTTAGATTTTATGTTATCGGAAACCGCCACAAGACGACACTTCTCCATCGCCTGTTTTAACCCTTCGAGTAGCGGCATAATTTCATGACAGACCGCGGCAATGTATTGGAATTTCTTGCAATATCGCCGCGCGACATAAAGTACTATAGCTATGGAACTACTATGGCAGTCATAAAAATAATAACTGTGCAATGATCGCATTGATATTTTGTATATAGAATATTGAAATCTCATTTTGTAAAACAATTAAATAAATATGAATAAATATGAGAATATAGAAAAAGTGAAAAAAACTCGGCATTTCTAACTTGTTCTTCTCTTACGGAAAAATACGGAACACAATTTAGAAATTGTAAATACTATCGTGATCTTTATTAGATTCCCTATCAAAGGTAATATTTCGTTTTGCTTATTTACATATAAAAATATTTAGATATTATCTCATAAAATCCAATAAAATTTTTGATGATTTCTCGAGACAAAAAAAAATATGATGACGCGCGAAATGACGAGCGAAATTATTCTAGCGGCCGTCTATGAATCTATGGTAATAATGACATATTTGGTATGGATTTTAGGATGCGTTGAATTAGATAATAATATTACTGTGCGCTCCGGGAGCAAGCCGCCAATATTGGTCGTTAAGTAGCTGTAATCGCAACGGTAGGTATACGCCTAAAGTTTCAGCAATGGTCCTCTCAATTATCGGACAAACCACTTAGCTAACCCGGACTACTGTTACATTCTATATTACTTCGGATTAGTAGTCCCAAGTCGCCCAAACCTTGAAGTAGGAGATGGCGGCGCGAGACACAAAGAGACCTAAGGATTCGCCGCCAGGAGGTCTTTGCATTGTTAATATTTCAAGTCAATTTAACTAATGCACTGTTTCGCCGACGGCTGTTTGGCGAACGCTTCGCCCTCGTAATAATTTATGGAGGGTTGTATTGGTATTTGTAACCCCGTTCTGTAGTCATTTCTACGCTGTGTTATTTGCGACGTTAACGGATCTGAAAAATAATCATTTTTAGAAAACACCCTAAAATGTTTTAAATTAAATTTTAGCTGTTAATTGAATTGGATTCGTAAGCATTATTTAAAGTAAGAAAATCCATTTTGCTAAGAAAACATAGAAAATTGTGAATTAACAAAGATAACTAACGTGTCAGAACTTAGGAAAAGAGTTAAAATTCGATAACTTATGAAGAATGCATTATTATTCCTTAGAAAATATACTAAGCCATGCTAATTTTGTAACTAATGTCTACGCTAACCCTATTCATAGAAATTGACATTAGTGCGCATTTTGCACCATTTATATAAAACTTGTTTTGGATACAGTACTTACTCCGATAGATGAGCCACGTCATGTTAAATTTAAATTCAGCTGTGACTGTTTCTTATCTCAGTGTAAACTTTCATATCTTTGCCATATAGCAGATAGTGCAAGTTCTTTGTCATTTCAAATGTTATGAATGTGTCCTAGATATTGTAAAGTAAGGGTCCTAAGTGAGATCCTTGAGGAATTCCGGAAGGGACAGTTACGTAGATCCCCGATACGGTAGCACCTCAACACTACTAATCCCAATAACTATTCTGAAGTAAGACTTTAGCCACTGAAAAGGAGCCATGGATGCCGATCTGCTCAAGCTTAGCAATTTCAAGGTAGTAGTCAACGCAGTCGAATGTCTTGGAGAAATCTGTATACATAGTGTCGACTTGCACGCGCATGTCTATTGTATTGGAAATATTTCTGTAAATTCGACAGCATTAGAACTTACCGAACAATTTTTCATGAAGCCATTCTGTTCATTGGGAAGCGACTGATACAAAATAATAAATTTCAATATAAACTAATTTTTCGAAGAAGGCCAGGTAAAATTGAGATAGGATTATATTTACTGATCTGGGTTAAATCTCATTTTTAAAATATAAATGACATGACAAACTTTCCAATTTATAATATTTAGTTTAGTCACGCAATGTGTGTGGAGACAGAGGTGCCTAAAGTGTTGATGAGAATTTTCACTTCTTAAAATATTAGATGTTAACTTAGTAAAATAACACCATATTATTGGTCACATTATTATTAAGGTAACAACCATAACGACATCTAAAGGGAGCGTAGGACATTAATATAAATATTGTAATCACCAAAAATTGACGTATTTTAAAAAATCACTAGTTTTAGGAAAAATAATTTCTTATATGTTTATATGACGGACCACAATACTCATCAAACTAAAATACACCCAAATAAAATAGCTAACTTAACCGGGAAAGGACCGAAAGAACACTCTTCAACCGTAGAAAAACAACAATCACTAACGTACGGCTATAACTAAAACAGAATCTCGTCATTCCCCAATAAGTCGCCCGCGGGATTGACTAATACTAAGCTGACCCTACAAGAGACAAACAAAGAAGTCATGATGACTGGTGATGACATAGACGGACGAGGAAGAAATCATCGTGGTGCCATGATGATGCGAGAAGGAGTTGGTGCAATGTCACCAAATAAAGGAGCTACCCTGCAAACAAGCATATAGGAAAAAACAGTACGATTTGGTGTACAACGAAGCGTTTATTATATAGCAAAAGCTTAGAATACGATGCAGCGATACAGAAACAATATAACACTACCGAACGCTCATTTATAAAACTGAAGCAAAGACGTCGCGTATCGAGGGGCTACCGCGATCCATTGCACAAAACCATGGGTACGTTTTTTTATCAGCGCAATGTTGTAGGTCTAAGACCCCTGGTCAAGAGAGGAGACTGAAAGAAGATAGCAGCAAATCCACCTAGTATAAATATATGACAAATTTTATTGGAAATTAATGCATTGTACCGAGTCAATGGCGGTATAACCATTCCCAACTGGGCAACCAGTTGAAGAGGTCACAGCGGCTAAGGTCCTAAATAGACATAAAATGTTTGGTGCAGAAGGCAACGGGAGACCACTGCATTACATATATATCCCTAGTAGTTAGCAAAGGAAATGTCAACAATAGCCATGGCCCCGAGTGCCAGGCGGCCCTTTAATGGGTCAGGGGTGCTAAGAATCCCCGGGGGGAAGACTGGACCGGGATCACCAGTCACCAGTACAGCTTTTCCGAATGGCGTAAGACCGACAAAAGTATTCAGAGCTAACGGCCAACCTCCAGTAATGGAGAGGCACTTCGAGAAGAGAAGAACCGAAGGTTTAAAATACATAACAGTATTATTCTTCAAAGTTTATCGTGTTTATTAAGACCCCACGATCCGTGGAAGTATTTTTACCTATTATATTACGTAAAAATACATACTTTGACAGTAAGAAAACAACATATTTTACTCTATAATCATTCAGTTTTATCTCAAAAGTTTACAACTAAAATATGCAGGGATTCCACACCAAGTTCTGTGATGGATTAAAAATAAAAATTAGATCTACTTCATTAATCTATGAATGATCATACAAATTAAAATATATTTCGAAACCTCCCCTGTTCCTGTCGGAGACCGCAAACGAGTTGCCCTTCTAATCCGCTATAAAAACAGGAAGCTTTTAAGCAATCGTTTAATATCATTATCCTACCATTTTAAGTTAGCAGCATTTTAATGCGCCCTAATATGAGAGGCATGCTTAATAATACCCGCGAGACATAAACCTTCTCCCCCTTAATTAAATTGATTCGCCTCTAGGCACACTTACGACTTCCTTAAGCTAAATTAATTGATTAATTTGCGATTTCGCTTCGGATGAGTTAACGACGCTGTGGTAAACGTAGGATGCTGCGATTTTAACCATAGGTAATGTATATATGTGCCTATGTATGTGCTATGTATGTATGCAATTCATTTCATTTATTTTATGTTTCTTTTCATTTTTCATATCATTCATTTTAACTAAGATTACACTAGAAAATAATAACGACTTTTACATTAAAATAAAGCGACCAATTGATTCATCTCAATCCCATGCAACCAGAGGTACGCCACACATTTAACTAGGCTTAGGCCTAGATGGGCGTTTTATGAGTTATTTTAGATTGCGAGCTGACATATTGAAAATAAATTGTATTAGTAGAGATTAGTAATGAAATTATATATTGTATATGTTTGTATGTAACCAATGTATTTGCTGTGACCTAGTACCTTTGGAATAATTTTTCTTAGAAATGTTGCAGGTTTTTAGGAGAAATTGGCGCTGAGTTGTCACTTCGGTCCTTATTTTGTCATTTCTGAAACAATTTTTGCCTGCGTTAGGTCATACTTTTGTAAGAACCAGCTATACGCTATTAGGTAGTACCTATATGTATAACTAGAGTTGTCAACTACAACGGGCGAATCCGTCACCTCAGGAAGTTTTAACGATTAGTCTTTCTGTCTCCCTGAAGTGAGCGCAGAAGACTTGGCCAAAACAGTACACCGTCAAGCTCCGCCACATGCCCGTAAGAGACCAACGCCTTAACCGCGAGATAGCCAAGAGTGTTATCCAGCGGGCTTACACTCACGCCCTTACTACCAGTCTCTCTCGATTGGTTACGAGTTCGAGGTCTCTTGCGCGGTCCTCTCCCTTACGAAGCGGTGAAGGGTGTATACCGAATCTATCGCAGACCACGGCATCCTTTGCCCGGCTGTTCACCCAGGATCGGGTAGCCGATGGTCGTTTCAAGAGCAGTCGCTTTAAGGTCCGCAACCACCCCCGCTCTATAGGAAACAGTACTGCTTCCAAACTCCCCCGACTGTTAGTCAGAGTGGGAGCTAACGGGCCCATGATGAGTTGGCCACGATGACCCATGTGTTCAGGGTCGGTCATACTCACGGGTCAACACCCATCCGACGGCCTCCACGCACGGGGTGCGTACCTGGGTAGGACTCTAGAAACAGTTTCCCCTGGGAATCAAACCTCTGGCGCTCCTGGACGGTCTGCGCACTGTGCGGCGCAAGCCAATCGATTGTGCACTCCGACTAACATCTTGCGGTGTCGACTACAACGGGCGAGCCCGTCACCACAGGACGTTTTAACGATTAGTCGTTCTGTCGCCCTGCAGTGAACGTAGAAGACTTTGGACAGTACAATCCTACGTCCAGCTACGTCACAACCCGTGAGAGTCCAACGCCTTACCGCGAGTGAGCCAGGAATAAACCCGGCGGGCTCGAGATACTCGCGCCCTCACTTCCAATTGTGACCAGATTTCTCCGGTCTCTCGATTGGTTCCGAGTTCGAGGTCGCTTGCGCGGTCCTCTCCCTCTCCCAAGCACACAAGGCTGCCGCTAGTCTTCTTGCATTTACCAAAAAAAAATGGATTTACTGAAAATTAAATTTCTCCACGATTTAAAATATTCAGAACTTGGAAAATAAAAAAAAACTATCAGTTTTTGTGTTTGTCGGGCTCATCAATATCTCGACGACGCGTTTTTCGATTTCAAAAATTCCTTCGCCAATTCGTTTTATTTATCAATAGAAAGAACTGATTAGATTTTGGTAGCCATCCATAAACATGAGGTACAAAGCCTTACTAATAGAAATAATTTGTGTTAGCTCCTTTTTTTGGCTATAACCTCTGGAAAATAAGATTAAAAATATTTGTTTTGTGTAAAATTATCAATGAATATAATTATCTAGAAACAGTATTTTTTTTTATTTTTACACCTAGTATAAAAAACGGAACGTTTTTCAGCTCTCCTGAAAAATCGTATTTATTCCTAGCAAAAACTCCTGAAAAATCGCATAAATCGGACTGAGCAGCTTAGCACATTTAGACGACGATATAGAGTTTTGACGCTGGGAGATGCCATATACAAATCGATCTGAGCCCAGAGGTAGCGTTTTGAGAACTACTTGTGGGTGTCATATTATATAGTCAATCCAATTAAAATCTAAAATTACTTCAACTTGGTAGAAATGAGGTGGAAAAGGCAATAAGTCATATTTTAAAGTGAAGGTCTGCATTATTATTATTGTCATACATTGCACTACACTTTATATTTTAATACTATTTATTTATTTGTTTTACTAACTTCATATTACGACATTTTATATTAATATTTATTTCCATGACCATGCTATATCAATATTTTAAATATAATTATAAGTTTAATTTGCATTCGCTTATCTGTTTTATATTTAATCATAATTTGTATGTTTCATTTCAATATTATGTGCACATGAATAAATCTTTGCCATACATAGAGTTTTCCTTGGTACGGGCTATTGCCTAGTTAGGCAGATTCTGCAACTAATACAATTGTAAATTTATGTGTTTGAATGAATAAAATTATTATTAATAATAATAATAATAATACTGTTTTTTTGCCATTCTGTTTAATGTCAACTCAACGCCAATGGATAGCAAATAGACATATAATAATAAACGAGGAACAAATATTGCTGAGTACAGTCTAATTCACGAAAAGATCAAAACGACGCGACGCCCTGAGGGCAGAGCGAAATTCTATGCAAACTGCAAACATCTCCCTCCTCTCAAACAGGGGCCTGAATTCAAAAAGCTTCATTCAATTTTCACAGTTAATCTACTAATAAATTATTGATATGGTACTTACAGCCATAGAATGGGATATCAGTGTTTAAAGCGTGCATATCTTGGTTCTGCGAAGCCGATTTACTGGACTTACTATAGCCTTAGGCCTTCGAAGCCAACGACGATAGACGAGAGTTTGCGATAATAAGGAGGGAACCGAACAGTTTCTGGAGTAGATCTTGTCATAGTGCTACCTATCTATTTTATTTCATTAGATATTTTGGTCTAAAGAAAAAGCATTGTAACTGGTTGATGCCATTTTTAGTGGTCATTTTATGCTCAAATTATTCAAGGACAAATTTATTTATTTATAAGGGTTTGAATTACTATAAAACATTGTTTTTGCTTATAAAAATAACAAGAACCGAATGGCAAAACCTTAATCTTTTGCTTATTTAATTCTGTTACCCAACTGAGACTAGCCCGTTCTAGGATGTACAGGAACTGGGACTATCCCGAAATGACTAGACTGACATGTGAAATTGAAGACTATTGGGGTTCTTTGACATTATAAATAGGGTTTAAAACAAATTTACCGCGTGAATTTTGTAGCACCCTATGTTATGGCGATGTTTCAATCATCAGGTGTAGGTATAATTTGGGTCATTTTGAATCCGACTTGATTCCGAACGAGATCCCGGGGAGTCTGTGTGTGATTTAGGACTATTACCTGGTGAGTTTGCTCGATGTTAGGACTATTAAGTGACTTTTATTTGGATCGTTTGACGATGTATCGGAAATCAACGACTGGACGGAGGCGATAGTCGCTGTTCCTTTCATTGATCCGTCTTCGTCCTTGGCGCGATCATATTGTAATGAAGCCTTTCTACGGCTGCAGGGATCTCCGCGGAGGATTTTAAACGGCTTTAATCACGGCGATATTCGTGACATTCACGGCGACATTCACGGCGATATTCGTGATCGCACGCCTACTTCTCGCCGCATGACGCCTTACCCACTACCGCCGCTTCGTACTACGTCCGCCTTCTCGCCCCGTCGACAGGCGTGATATTTGGATCCTGCCGTTTCTCTATACTGAGTCTCGTATCGTACCAGACGATAGTAGCGGAGGATCGTACCGTCAGCGCGCCGAGCGAGGAACAGACGTCAGCGCCCTGGTGTTCGGCGTGGGAACTGCAGCCTGTGGACAGCGGCGAAACTACCTGGCGCGAGATTCAAACCTTTCCCCTACTTGAACCATTATTTTATTGTATTTTAATGTTTTACCCCTTTTAGTTGTAAGTTTTATCTTTATAATTGAAGCAAGAACAGAGAGCCGACCCTGAGTTCTCCCCTCTCCGCTGACTAGCGTTTTTATTTATTATTGTTTTTACATCGTTTTTAAATTGTTCTATTTTATTATATGTGGTGTATAAAGTTTCAGATTATAGCGGATAATATCTGATTCCAAACATCATATTGGGGTTCGAAGCGGTGGTTCCACCAATCTTTATATAAATATATTGTAATTGGGCAAAGTACCAATACAAATATTCATACAATATCTTCGTGTGGCAATCGGATACACTACCTACATCAAATATGCTTAGATGGCTTACCTTAAAATCCGGAAATAAGATGGTCAGGACACGGGAGCCACTTTCTTGATGTCCACACGAGATTGGTGGGTTTATAGATGCGGTGTTAGGATGAGCAATCCATTATTAATCACTCAAACGCGTTAGAATTTAAATAAAATGCGGTGCGATGTAACATTGACAGGAAGCCAGTATGCAGAACAGAATTTTTGTATTTTGACAGTAGGATGGGGGTAGGAAAAAATAACCGGTATTTGGAATGATCTTAAGGCGCCTTCCCACAAATCTAATGCAGGCGTATAATCAATTACCACACAGAGCAACTGGCGTAAACATTCTCCCCGCCTTGGAAGCTCCGACTTTCAACAAAAAGAAAAGCGTCCCATCCATTGCGGCAATTGTGTAAATAATTAACGCGGTAATATTTCCATTGTACCAGATACATTTCCTACATCGTACCAAATTTTTATTTAATATTAATGAAAGAGAAGAAAACGATATAAACTAAACAGTAAGTAACTAATACTAATCAATGCTAATAGTAATGAATTATTGCGTTGGTATTGGACATAATTTTACGACTGGACGTTTAATTACTCCAGTTGCGGTTTTTACCAATGCAACGCGTATGATCCCATCGGATCCTGGATATACCTCTTCTACTCTGCCCAATGGCCAATGAAGTGGGGGTACGTCACCCTGATCAATTATTACAATCATACCCACTTGTATTGGTTTGGAATCGGTTAACCACTTTTGTTTAACCTGTAGAGTATGCAAATATTCCATTTTCCATCTCCTCCAATAAGATTGGACTAAATTATCCAATAAATGATTGCGTGTCACCAAATTGACTTGCTGCGGCGAAATCTCTGGTGCCGGAAGAAATTGAAGTGGTGTTGACATTAAGAAGTGTGCTGGAGTCAGAACCTCGATATTAGGTTCTTCAGATAACAGGGTCAATGGTCGTGAATTTAATATTGCTTCAATTTGTGTAAGGACGGTCAAAAGTTCTTCGTAAGTTAGAATTTGACTTCCTATCACTCTATATAGATGCGTCTTAAAGCTCTTAACCATTGACTCCCAGCATCCACCAAAATGTGGTGCGTGCGGTGGTATAAGCTTCCATACAATTCTTCTATTGAGCAACTCATCATTGAGTATCTCCTTGAACTTAGAAGATGCAGTAAAACTGTATATTTCATTGAGTTGTGCTTTAGCTCCTACAAAGTTCGTTCCATTGTCAGAATAGAGGTAAGAAATAGGTCCGCGTCGGGACAGAAATCTTTTGAATGCGGACATAAACGTATCCGATGACAAATCAGAAGCCAGTTCAATGTGAACTGCTCTGGTTGTTAAACAAGTAAAAAGGCAAATGTATGCCTTCTGAGACCGTTGACCTCGTCTTCTGGTCAAGGTTACATGTATAGGCCCTGCGTAATCTACACCTGTGTAGGCAAAGGCCTTTGGAGACTCGCACACTCGAAAAGACGGAAGGTTTGCCATTTTCGGAGTGGGACCACTTGGATGTATGCGGAAACAAGAGTTACACAATCGTACTCTTTTTCGTATTGCATTACGGGCAGACATGATCCAATACTTTTGTTTCAGAAGTGAATTCAATAAATCTGCGCCTGTATGACAGTTACGAATATGATAATCATCTATCAACAAATCGACCACACGGTCAGATTTAGGCAATAAAGCGGGATGTTTCATTTCATAAGGCAAGTCCGCATTAGACAACCTGCCTCCAATGCGAATTATGCCGTTTGAATCTAAAATTAGATTTAGTTTTACAAATGGTTTAGAAAGAATACGTCCTTTCTTTAAGTCATTATATTCTTTAGAAAAATGATGTTGTTGCACAATGCGTATAATGTACCTATATTTCTGCCAAATTCAATTGATCTAATTCCATAAGTTTTGATATATGTATCTTTTTTATAAAACGTAATATGTATACCATTATATGAAGTAATTTCTTCCAAGAGGAAACTCGAAGGACCAGCGGGTTGAAGAATGATTCTTCTTTTACAATAGCGGTTAGCGTTGTTGAATTATACTCTGGCAGATCAGAATTTGCAGAAGGCGTAAATGACTTTACAGGCCACGAATTTGGATTGCTAGCAAGCCATCCAGGGCCATGCCACCAAAGATGATGCGTTAATAATTGCGAAGGTAATAGTCCACGTGACAAACAATCACTTGGATTTTCGATTCCACCTATGTGGAAAAAATGCTTGGCATTTAAATTTTCTTGTATAGTGGCCACTCTGTTTGAGACGAAGATGGACCACCGATGCGGTGATGAATGGATCCACGATAATGCTATTGTGGAATCCGAGAATGCGTATATGTTATTAATGTTGTAAATTGGGTTTATAGAATTGTAAACAATTCGGACTAGTTTTGAAAGCAAAACCGCCGAACACAGCTCCAGACGAGCTAACGTTACTATCTTGAGCGGAGCGACTTTAGATTTCGAACATAACAGATTTACTGATATGTTTCCTTCAGAATCTGTAACATGTAAATACACTGCACAGCCATATGCTTTCAAACTTGCGTCACAGAAAGCGACTATATTGACAGTGCATCCATGCTGCACATTTAAATAACGAGGGATGTTCAGATTTGATAATAATGGTAATTCATTTATCATGATTTGATAAGCATTTTTTATTACATCAGGTGGCACTTCATCCCAATCAATATTTGCGATCCATAGAGATTTTATAAGTAACTTTGCGAATAAAATTACTGGAGAGACTAATCCTAAAACATCGAAAAGTCTCGCCACAACAGAGAGGATGGTGCGTTTGGTGCATTGCTCATTGCAAGGCGAAATCTTAAATGAAAAGACATCTACTTCAGGAACCCATTCTAAACCTAGTATTTTCAGGTTGGTGTTGTCCGAAAGGTTCACAGATGCACATTTCTGTGATGGCAAGCTAGAGAGCAATTCCGTAGAATTACTCGCAAATTTAACCAATTCAAATCCTCCTGCTGCGAAAAATGATATCAATTCCTGTACCAAATTTATTGCATCACGATTGCCTGGACTTTCAGGAACTGACTTTACCAAATCATCCATGTAGAAAGCAGACGTAGCGATTTTAGCTGCCCTCGGAAAGGATTGACCTTCA
Source organism: Micropterix aruncella (assembly GCA_944548615.1). NCBI lineage: Eukaryota > Metazoa > Arthropoda > Insecta > Lepidoptera > Micropterigidae > Micropterix > Micropterix aruncella. Next base: position 18,314,522 of record OX155962.1, on the reverse strand, counting down.
TTAGAAGCCAGCTCATGTATCGTACGCATGGCCAAGTAGGGGCTTGATTTTAGCCCAAATGGGACGCATGTGAATTGATATGTTCGTATATCTTCCTTTGAATCAAATCTGTATAATATCTTTTGATACTTTTGATGTTCTTTTGTCATTCGTATTCTCAAATACATTTGTTTAATGTCTGCTGTTATTGCCACAGCACCTAATCGGAAATTAAGCAAGAGCAGCATTAAATCTGCCTGCAAATTCGGTCCTACATGTAGGACGTCATTAAGTGATAACCCAGAGTGGGTTTTTGCACTTGCGTCTAAAACAATCCTAACTTTCGAAGTTGTTTTATCCTCACGAATCACAGCTTGATGTGGTATAAAATAACCATCTTCTGATTCACTTTGATTAGGAATTTCACATAAATAACCATTCCTCATGTATTCATTTATGACTTCGTTATAACTGTTACGGAGCGCTGGATTGTTTTTAAATTTGCGTTCTTGAATCATTAGTCGTCGATAAGCCACAGCACGCGAGCTGCCTAGTTCTACTGGATTTTTCAAGAAAGGGAGGTGTACAATATATCTGCCGCTCGTATCACGAGATACAGTTGAGCGGAACATATTCTCACAGGCGGTTTCTTCAGGGCTGAAGAACTTCTTGAAAGGAATTTCTTCAAGCTCCCAAAATTTATGCAATGTTGTTTCTAACTCATTGTTAGAAATGATACAACATGCTATTGAATGAAATTGGTTTTGATCAATATGCGTTATGGCGGTTAACGCCTTTACGTTATCTGTTACTTTATGCGATGCGGTTGTAATAGGTACATTACCCATTATTATATATCCAAAAACGGTTTCAATTAAAGGTGACAAATTTGGTAATTCAATTCTACCACCCATTAAAATGTACGGAAACAATTGCGCTCCCAATACTATGTCTATTTCACCTGGAATATTCCACTTAAAATCGGCTAGAGGAATAGTCGTTAATTTTGCGAATAATTTCGGGTCGATGTATTCGGTAGGTAACGATTCAGTTATATGATCTAACACCAAACATTGGATGTTGTACTTATCGCGTGAGGCCTGTGATTCAATTTTCAAAAATGTGAATCCATGGATTGGTCTCGTACTGGTACCTACTCCTTTTATAACTGAATTAGTTAGCGGAATTATTTTCAAATTTAATCTTTTGCAACAAGCAATGTTAATTAAATTGTTTTGCGATGCGTTATCTATCAAACACCTTATTAATCTTTTATTGTTTTCACTACTGTAAGCGTAGACCTGTGCTGTAGACAAAACCACATTTGACTGTGGTATTTTGTTATTTCTGGCACATAAAGATGTTGATATATTCGCAATGATTGGTGCGGAAGACGTACCAGTCAATGATCCATCATTATGACTGGCGGGTCTTGCTAAAGATTCGTTGTCATCAAAATGTAGCAATGTATGATGACGTTTGTTACATTTCTTACAAGAGCTATCAGATTTACAGTTACTGCTCCTGTGATTATAACTCAAGCAGTTTATACAACCCTTAGATGATTTTACAATATCAAATTTCTGTTTTGGGTTGAGCTCCTTAAATTTATCGCAATGATAAAAATGGGAATGCTGTTTGCCACAAGGAACACATTTTTCTTGTGGTGAGTTGATATTAGCCATAAAGGACTTTGAAAGATTTTGCGGTTTATTTTTTGAATTATGCGATTTATTAAAATCATTCTTATAAGGAGAATTATTAGTATTAAATGTGCGTTCCAGAATTTTAGCTTTGCCTTTAACGAATTCAATTAATTCACTAAGTGCAGGAATTTCCTTGTCTCTCATAGACATTTCGAACTCATTAAGAGTCACTGGATCTAATTTTCTTGACACACAACACAATAATAAAAAATCTAAATCATCTGCTATTCCAAGTTGCTTAAATGCAGCCACAGATGAAGATATTTTCTCACTGAAATTATTTAAACTGATGGCTGTGTTAGATGTTGATTTAATATCAAGAATGTTATTTACATAATGTATTCCTAGAGAACGTTTATCTTGATATTTGTTAACAAGGTTTTTCCAAATATCTGAATAATTTTCCCCTTTCGGTATGATCCCAGAAATAATGTTCAAAGCGGTGTCCGTAAGTTTACCAATTAAATATTGAATGCGCTGTGAATCATTTAGAGTTTCATTCAAATGAGCATTTGTTTTAAACGATTCGTAAAAAAATGACCAATGTTCTAACTTTCCATCGAAACATGGAATGTCAATAGCTGGTAATTTTATATAACTATTAGAACATTTCGGCATATCCGACTTACCTGGTTTTTTCTGAGATAACAATTGGTTTCGCTTAAAGATTATTTGCGACACCAAATCTTCAAACGCATTCAAAATTTGAACATCGGGTTCATATTTCTCGTCCGAAGCTATGTATAGCGCGATCAATTCTTCTACGATAAGAGTGAATTCCCGAATCACAGAACGATTAACATCGCTTAGAGTTTCGCTCTGCGCTAAGAAACTATCTACAAATCGCGTATCTCTGGAAAGATCTCTCTTTGACGTTTCATATAATTTATTAACGCGCTCAAACATAGCTTTTTTCTTAGCTTCTAATATTACAATGCGTTGTGCCATATTGAACTTCTGATAAACAAAAATGCGGTAGGTATTCAAAAAAATCTAATAATTGTGTATATAATGAATAAGTACTAGTGTAGATAAGTACTAGTGTAGATAATGAATTAAGTACTTTTAATTAAATAACCTTTATGAATGGCCGCGTTGCATTATCCTTAACCATCAACACAACTCAATATGCAATAATTATGCGATTGTAACTTGACATTATGTACGATTGTAGCCTATTAAACTAAACTATTTTAGGTTCAGTGTAAATTACAAGTACATCGATACCTAATATCACTATGTGCTTTTTTTATTTATGCCGTAAATTGTATGCGATAATTTTATGTTTTTTATTTTTCAATATGTAATTAATAAATGTTTCTGGTACGAATGGAAATATATATCATATGCTAGTTCAATGATAATTCGGCTCGAATTGGTCCATAAAATATGGTGTATAAAGTTTCAGATTATAGCGGATAATATCTGATTCCAAACATCATATTGGGGTTCGAAGCGGTGGTTCCACTAATCTTTATATAAATATATTGTAATTGGGCAAAGTACCAATACAAATATTCATACAATATCTTCGTGTGGCAATCGGATACACTACCTACATCAAATATGCTTAGATGGCTTACCTTAAAATCCGGAAATAAGATGGTCAGGACACGGGAGCCACTTTCTTGATGTCCACACGAGATTGGTGGGTTTATAGATGCGGTGTTAGGATGAGCAATCCATTATTAATCACTCAAACGCGTTAGAATTTAAATAAAATGCGGTGCGATGTAACATTGACAGGAAGCCAGTATGCAGAACAGAATTTTTGTATTTTGACAGTAGGATGGGGGTAGGAAAAAATAACCGGTATTTGGAATGATCTTAAGGCGCCTTCCCACAAATCTAATGCAGGCGTATAATCAATTACCACACAGAGCAACTGGCGTAAACAATATGTTATATCTGATTTTCCTTTAAAGGCTTTTTATATTCTTTTATTATTTGATTTTAATTATCTTTTATCTACATTTTATGTATTTAGCTGCACAGACTTCTTCTGTGCAGAACGTAACGTCTCTTTCGTATAATAAAGAAATTCTGAAACTTTCTCTTCTTTTTACATTTTTTATAGTTTCTATGGATTCTCTATATATATCAAAAGTTTAAATGTTACAATAAAAATGTGATAGATGCACTAACAATTGAATCCTATTATTTTTATTATTGGTTAAATTATTGGATCAATCAGTTCTGTATTAAAAAGCAATTAGTAATCAATGTTAATAGATGGCTAAATAAATTGCTATTCGTTTCGCGGTCAATGCTGTCAGCGCCACCTGCATTTTGTCGGCGCAGAAGGGATACCAGATCGTACTATGGAGTTAAGCAATCTAATACCATATATAATCAATGTTAAGGCCTATGGTTACCGACATATGTGTAGAGCAGGTCACACCTTTAGTTATCTCATAATTTTGCAATAACTGGTCTGCCATTTGAGTAACTTGTTTAATTGCATATAAACAATAATTAAATAGGTACTAGACCAAGCAATTACCATCCACAAATAATTGTTGAACAAGAGCCGGTTGAAAAATATCTTAGAGCCAGGATCAAACGGTCAAATCGGATGGCTCAAAACTGATTAGCGAGAGAATAGATAGTCTGCAAACATAAACTCTACAAACATAGTTATAGCTAGTTGATCCATCTGACTTGAACCTTAAATTACATAAAAAGATCACAGAAAAGAACTTTACTGCTGTATTCGATAATAAACTTTTTATGTAAAGATTTATATAATAGGAAAATAAAACTGGTCAAGTGCGAGTTTAAATCGCGTGCCGAGAGTTCCACGCCTTACAAAAGAGATTCTCTCTACCAGTTTTAAAACTATCATCATGGAATTCGCCACAGTGTAACAAAAATCGTAAGTTTTGGCGTGACATGCAGTGTCCAGAAACGTGTAATACACCTTGAGACACGCTAAGCACGATTATTTCTGTATTCCGTCAGGTTCCTAGACAAATGTAGTGTTTCCCAGCTTTTCCTTGGTGTATGACGCCGCGCGACATGTATCGCGCGCAATCTTCGTCTTCCAACATGGTTACACTCCTGTTTCGTGTTCTTCCGTGTTGCCCAGAAGTCTCAAGCATGTTTTTATGTATCTTCCATGTTTTCTCGGCGTCTCCATTGGACCTAAGCATAAAAAAACAGCATTTTCCAAGCTCCCAGTCCAAGATTGTCATTTTCGCGATGTTTGACAGCTGTCAACTTCTGTTCAGGTTGGTTTACAGGCAGTGTTGCTATTCTTGCGCCCGGTGAAGCGGATCGTTGCCCGCGGTTAAAATAACACGCAAATATTAAAAGTAATGTTAAGAAATGTGGTAAATATGCTAACAATCATTGTTGTATATTTATTAATATTAAATCATATTTTTTTAACTTGAGTTGGTAACAGTTGTTTCGCTGAAATGTTGGCGGTCTGAGCTTCCTAAAGTTACGTCACACTTCCGCCCTGCTGACTTGATACCAAAATGGCGAAAAAGGTGGATTGATTTTGTGTCAAGGAAGTGAGAAAGTGCCTTAATCGGCGGTGTCAAGAGTGCACCTGTCAGTGGAGTGACAAAAAGATGATGTAATTTGGTTCGTGCTTTTCTGGGGTGAGTCAACCATTTTACTCGAAGCTAGGTTATACGCCATGATGCCTGAGATAACCAGAGATTTTCCTGTTTGCCCACAGGAGTGGTACTTAATTTAACCTAATTTCTGTCCGTTTGCAACAAATGTTCTGAGAACCGTCACCAGCGTCATTACCGCGGAGATTCTGAGAATTTTCAACATCATGCTGACCTGAAGAAGGCAGCCACTTTTACCTGCTGTCACAGCTTCTCCACTGAACAAAGAAGAATAAACGAACTACTCATCAATGTGAAAACTGTCTTTTTATTGCTTTTTATTTCCAGGCATTCCGACGCATAAGCCTCATTCAGTGCAAGAAAAAACCACCACCCACCCCTCGAGATGTGATTTTTCTTTATGATAACCTCACTTTAGTTTTTTGTTTTTTGTTTGACGGTAGTAATTTTTTAGTTTCGTGGTTTTCCTCTAAAACCATGTGGCGCTCAAAATTTCTTATCTCTCATTCGGCATGACTTAGATTTTTTTTTGATGGTAAAATTCTTTTGCTTTTGATTCTTTTTACGCAAACCGCGTGTTTAAAATTGTTACAACAGTAATATAAATAACTTGCTCGTATACAGCTTATCAGTCGAAAAGAATGCAAATATATGAATACCTATGACTATCAATACTTTTTTAGATATTAACATACCTTTACAGCCCCCTCAGACGTATAAAACATTTCTAGTTGAAAGTCTGTATGTGTGTCTGTATGTCTGTCTGTGTATCTATTTGTCTCTCTGTGTGTCTCTGTGTATTCCTCCTCGTTAGCGCCCAAACGCTTAATCCAGTTGAGCGAACATTTGGCATACAGACATCATTTGGTCATGGCAAGAGTTGCAAAGATTGTTGTTGAAATCGGCCCACCATCTCGCACTTCATATTTCAATATCGATATATTGAACTTAGAGACGTGAAATTTGGTACACAAATGCCTTGTTAGGCCGAAATCAAATTGTGAAATATATCATATAAGCTATATGTAGCGAATAGTTGGTTGGAATATTTCATATATAAGCTACACTAATAATATTAAAATTCCGTCATACATTTTAATCAATTATTATCGCCAACTGTTGACGCTCGGCGCAACCCCACCCTTAGCCGAGAAACCAACCGTGCAGACCGAGATGGTGCAAAGGAACCCACCCAGGTTCTTCCGCCGGCCGAGAGAGGCGCTCAACGATTTTATTTATGAAATTAATATTGAGATGTAATCAATCCTTGGTTAATTGCCGGGAAAGTCTTGCTTGACATAACCCATATTTTAGAATGATTTTTTCACAATTTAATTAAAATATATTTTTTATTACTTAAAAAAAATCGTGATTTTTTTATATTGATTTTGAATATTTATATTTTAGATTTTTATATTTTGATTAATTTGATTTTGATTATTTTTAGTGAGGATACCCCCCCCCCCCCCCCTTCTCCCTAATTTGCAGTGTTGGTATTATATATCCTTGGTCTATTGAAAATAGCCTGAAATAATTTTTTTTTTATTTTTTTATTTTGTGTGCATGTTGAAATGTCAAAAACTCCTCCCCCCCCCCCCCATCACTACCGCTATAATCTGCGTAGGAATAACATCGGATAACAATTGTTAGCACTTCAGTCTAGCTCGGACAACGTCAGTTGCAACATCGCCGAAATATCGTTTGCTATAAACTTCACGCGGTAAATCATTTTCTGTTTTAATCGTATTTTTAGATTTATTTGGCTTTCATATAATTTCGTATCTCCATCGTTAGTGCCAGTTAGTGTTATGGCGTAGTTTTTCATATCTTGCACCGATTATTGTTGCGCTGAAGTTTTCCATTAATTAATTTATTTTTCCTGGTAGGCCTTCCATAAATTAAATTTTCTGTTGCGTATGGTCGCTTCTTCCAATATACATGATCATTTTCTATCGCAATTCGCGAAGCCATCAAACACATTTTCAATTCCGAAAATATTTTATTTTCAGGAAGGATAATAAACCTGTTATTTTCGAAAACAAAATTTACAAACAATCACTGATTTGCAATTGCTTCTAGATCTCCTGTTTAATAATAATACGGCTAAAAATTTTTCTGTAGCTTGAGAAGCCTCTTCGAAACTGTATCGCTGAAAATTTGGTGCAACCAACTAATTTCCAATTCTGAAAATATTTTTTTTTCATGAAGTTCATTATAAACATCATATTTTCATTAAAAAATAATAACCAATGACTTATTTGCAATTACTTAAAGATCTCCTATTTAAAAATAATATAGCCTAACTACTTTTCAGTTGTTTGAGAAGTGTCTTCGGAAATGTATTGCTGAAAATTAGGCGAAAACCAAATAATTTTAAATTCCGTAAATATTTCTTTTAGGTAGTCCATCATTAGCCTCTTATATTCAATAACAAAATTCATAACCAGTCACCCATTTGCAATTCCTTCAAGATCTATTATTGAATAATAATAATACGCCTAACAACTTTTCAGTCGCATGAGTAGCGTATTTGGATATGTATCGCAGGATATTAGACCCAAAAAACTCATTTTCAATTCCGAAAATATTTTAGTTTACGAACTCCGTTATTAACCACTTTCAATAACATTTTCAAATTCTTGAAGATCTTCAATTTAGTAATAAAACATTACAGCCTAACTAACAACTCTTCACTTGCATGAGCAGCGTCGTCGGAAATGTGTCGCTGAAAATTTCGCCGCTGATATTGCACCTCTGGAAACTTATCCTCTCATAATGTACACAAATATCTGCGGACAAGCTTATTCCACCTCTGCAAGGATATGGCCAAGGGAAATATTCACTTTGCATATGCCATCCATAATTCATGCTGCTAACATCGCATGAGCGGTGCCCGTATTATAGTGCGCAACTCGAGAAAAGATGAGCAGAATGATGGCATTAAAACATAATAAAAAGTAATAAAGGCAGGTTGTATTTTGGAAAAGGTGGGATTTTTAGACATACTTTAAAACTTACTGATAATTGAAAATATTTTGCGTATAAATAGATAGAGTAACATAAAAGAAATAGAGATAAGGTATAATAAATAGATAAAAAAATACAATAAATTGACTCTATGTTAGGTTCATGACATCTTGTAAATATACCTCATTACTTCTCCCTAAATACAGTGAGCATGCTTTTGATACGACTATAATCTAAACTGAGTTTATTTATGTTTTCAAGATGATATTTTTCATAAGAAGCTGATTAGTCAGACTGTCGTTTTAATTAATTTAAACGCTAACCACAGATGGTAAATAATAGCCTTTTTAAAAGTTTCAGGAAATACGTAAAACGGTGGACAGAAAAATATTCTTTAATAATGCTGTTAATTAAAAAATCTTACTTGTATATGCAACATTGCTGTTTTTATTTATCCAAACTCAATACTGAATTTTGTTAACAGATAAGAAATAGGAACCAGATTTTCATTTTGAAAAGGTTTTGTTTTTACAATAACTGCAAAAAAATATTATTTACCGTAAACGTAAATCAAATAGACTTTTCCACTGTCTTACAGTTAAAGATTTTAAATTGCTGCGAGCAAACCCGCCATCGCATGATGTTATTACGGCGTTTCTATCTTTTCATCCTTGAATGAGTCGCAAAGACTTTAGGCGAAGACAATCTACCATTCAGTTCCGGCACGAACCCGGCAGATGCCAACCTCAGATCACAAGGTACTGAGAAAAATAACCAGTGGGGCTCCTCGCTCCCTGCATACCAGATTTATACTGATTTCTTTGCCCTTTAGTCTGGTGATTAGTATATTTTTCCAAAGGAACAAAATAATTTAAATATTGTCTTTAATTACTGCAGTGCATTTTGTGATTTCTTTCAATATATATATATATATATATATATATATATATATATATATATATATATATATATATATATATATATATATATATATATATATATATATATATATATATATATATATATATATATATATATATATATATATATATATATATATATATATATATATATATATATATATATATATATATATATATATATATATATATATATATATATATATATACCTATATATATATATATATATATATATATTTTTTATTTAGGTAAAAACAGTCATATACATTTGTGTGAAAATAGTACATAATACAAATATACCTATATTGCCATTAATTACTTCAAAACATTATAAATAGTAGCAAAGAGAAAATCACAATCAAAATTACACTAATAACTTATTAAACCAAGCAACCAAACCAAACCAAAGCAATCAAAAAACAAAAAGTTTTACTTAAAAACAAATTAAACTATAAGCTAATGCAAACCACAAATCGCCTAATTTTTTTCCTTAAACTAACCAACATATCGTAAAATATGTTTATTATAATGTAAACATGACCGTCTGAAAAAGGTATTTTTCGCATAGTTCGTGTGAAAAGAGGGTATATAAAATGTATCGTTTGAACGAGAATAGGAAGACCGAGGAATTTTAAAAACAATTTTGGCCAAAAGGGGTGCAGAATTAATATGGTTATTTAAAATTTTATATAGGAAGATATTGTCCAAGAAGTCTTGCATACAAAATGTGTACTTTGTGTTTTGTCGCTCTCTCTGCATAATCCGTAGACATGTTACCTGTCCGAAAGTCCAATGATTTTAAGAATCTCTTTTGCACCCTCTCAATCCTATCTATATGAACAGCATATTGGGGATTCCAAACAACGCTTCCGAATTCTAGAATGCTACGAACGTATGCATTGTACTTTGACGATTTTCGTCAACTTTGATGAATTTCGTCCAATTCTTGTTTTCGTGACTATACATCTGTAACTTGAGGCAACCGGAATGAAAAAGTAAACCTCGCAGGAAAAGTCAAAAGTCATTTCCATGTCGGCTCCGTTTCAGAGGCGCTGAAAGCGTAGACACTTCGCCGTTACGGGACATAGATTAAGCATTACGTGGGCACCAAACATTTCAACCGATGTCACCATTTTAGCAGGAGAAAATAAAGTTAAAAAAAACACAAATCTTAGTGTGCCATGTTAATGTCTCAATCGATGTGATTATGCAACTGTCTTTTAAAGCCTCCGAGTAGATTGAGTGATCCGAACAACTATGTATATTATAACGTTTCGATTTTTATTACGTTTTATTATTATTATTTATTTTAATTTATTTTTCATTTTATTATTATTTATTTTTATTTTTCCAAAAAGTGCAGCAGCCATGTCACGGTGAAACATGGAAAGGGCTATCATAATTGAATGCGTTTACAAAATTTCGTGTCTGTGCTGTTGACCGTTGACGAGTTCCCTCGTTGGAAGCCAACCCGGTGCAGCAGCCATGTCATGGTAAATCTTAGAACGAGCTATCATAATTGAATGCGTATACAAAATTTCGTGTTTGTGCTGTTGACGGTTCAGGAGTCCCCTCGTCGGAAGTAACCCTGGGTTGTAAATTTTCAACTTCGTATGATAATATTTGAGGAGTTCCCGTCATCAGAACAGGATTTTGATAAGAATTGGACCAATCTCGAAGTATATCCTTTCAAATAAAAAAATATTATCCAAATCGGTTCATAAATGACGGAGTTCTGAGGTAACAAACATTAAAAAAAAATACAACCGAATTGATGACCTACTCCTTTTTTTGAAGTCGGTTAAAATTCCCAGGAGAACTTGGAAGATGGAAGACCACCTCAAAAAGTCTCTTAAAATTCTCGGGAAAATCGATATACAACAATTATTACTTTACTTTTACTTAAAAACAAACAGCCACGGCCAGTTAATCAAACGCTACGGTTCGGAGATCTCGTCGCGCGACTGCACTGCATGTTTTGTTCATTGTACGGGAATGTACGGGTGGTCTGCCGATATGTTAATGCTTGCTTCAGCTACATATGATATGAATGGGGTTGAAGGGAGCTGTGCGCGCGTCGCTGTGACTGGTGCCGCTGCCTTGTTGTAGCCTGGAGATTACGTCACAGTGCCGCATTGTATTTTTTTATTTTTTTTTTTATTAGCTAAATGTATACAGCATATTCATTGTATAAAAGAACATTTTATAAATTAACATTAATATAGCCATTAAAACATTTCAAATTAGCAAATAATATAAAGCACCTATTTAAAAGATAATAATTTTATAACCTTTTTTTTTAAGAAAAAAGGAAAAAAGGAAAAAGAAGCATTACTAAACTTAAATGTATTAGTACAATAGGGGAATGAAAATGGAAGGGAGGGATTGTATAACACTATACGTATTATACGTTCATAAATGGCCATAAATACGTATACTATTGACATATATACATATAAACATACATACACAGCACAAATACATTGTATACATGCACAAATACATAAAGTAATAAGTAGTGCGTATTTTAAAAATATTTAAATTAATTATCGTTCCTGAGCTTTTTGTTCGACTGCGTGAAGAAAAGGCCTTCTGTCCAGAGAAAAAATAACAAGGTCATTAAACCTGTTATTAAAAGAGCTGAGTAACCGTGTCATAGTAGAGTTGCTGAAGTGGCTTGTATTGCATTTTGGCACGTTAAACAAATGGGAAACTCGGGTACATCTGGGGGTCACTCTTAAGGAAATTCGCTCAGTTATAGCTGGACAGTCTATTAAACCATGAAGGATGTTATATAGGAAAAACATGTCGGTTATGGTCCGTCCATTATAGAGCAGTGCAGCCTTAAAGTAATCCGCTCGATCATCATATATCTCGAAGTTCGTGTGCTCGCGCCAATTTAGGTATCGCAAGAAACGCTTTTGGACGCCCTCAACCTTGTTGACAGATGCAGCATACATCGATGACCATATAGTGGATCCGAAGTCTAAGACACTTCTGACATATGCGTAATACAGTATTTTTAAGGCGAGGGTGTCACTGAACGGTCTGCATACTATAAACAAAAATCCTAACATTTTCTTGGCCTTAAGAACTATGTGATCTATGTGGTCGTTGTATGTAAGCTTCGTATCTAAATAAAGCCCGAGGTCGCGTATTAAATATGTTTTTGGAATGTTTTCGCCATCGATAAGTTAGTTATATACAATTGGCCGAGTATTTCTGGTAAAACTGATGGCATTGCACTTTAAGGGATTGAGGCAGAGCTTGTTTTAGTGGCAGTATACCAAGAGTCGGTCTAGATCGCGTTGCATGTTTATGTAATCTTTCGTACCTTTAATAGTGCGGTCTTCTTTGCGTAAGCACTTGCATCGCGGCGGCGTCTTACGTGGGTGCGTTGGGGAAGTGTTGAGCGTGACGCGTTGTCGCGTGCCGTTGCGTCCAATATTTCGACGATTGCGATGCGACGCGGTGCGACATATAGATTTCGAGAACTAATACTTAGGCCCGATTTCATAATAACCAATATCAAAATCATTGGGTATTTGAATCTTCCTCTTCGAAAGGATATTATGTATTCTTGAGTAAGGAAGTGGAAAGAAAGGGAGCCGGGAGAACGTAATGTGGATCAGGTCATAATCGAAAAAAAGTACATTGGTTACATTTCGGAAAAGGTGCGAGATATCGGAATTCTGACAAAATTCCCACGCTTCCCCTCTCGAAGTATAATATTCTTTTATATCATAATAAATAAAAAGACATCGGAATACTTTCAAAAATATCTTGTTGAAACACCATATCTAGGTTCTCCTTGAGTGGCCTATCTGGCGAAGGATTTCCAATATTTTTCAAATCCTTCATTGCGAAACAACATATTTGTTTTCGTGTTTATCGTGTGGTACTCACGATAAAATGAGTGAAAAAACTATCCAAAACTTACGTCAGAATGAAATTATTACTGGTTTTTTCACAAAAAAAACGATCAAGATGTTATAAAATCGAAGACTATCGCGGTTGTTTGACATTATAAATAGGATAGAAAACGAATTTACCGCGTGAAATTTGTAGGACCCGACGTTTCGGTGACGTTGCAGCCACCGTTGTCTAGGTTAGACTGAAGAGCTGTCAGTCCGTTGTTTTGCGGGTAGGCCGCAAACCGCTGCCGCCACTGCGTAGGTTATAACGGTGGTGGGGGGCCGGACTCGGAGTGCGGGAATTTTGAAAATCCGTCTTGCACACAACACTCACTGTATCCTGTTTTACGTCTTTGCGTTCGGCGTTCGGCGGCGGGAACATTTTAAGAAGAGGGTTCCACGTAGAAGAGAGTTTGTAGCCGTCGTCTCTATTGAAGTTCGGAGTTCTTCAACGGACTGACAGCTCTTCAGTCTACCCTAGACAACGGTGGCTGCAACGTCACCGAAACGTTGGGTCCTACAAATTTCACGCGGTAAATTCGTTTTCTATCCTATTTATAAGATCAAGATGTTGTTAGGACAGTAATATATTTTTATTTCAATTATCATCAACAAGAATGAATCAAAGTCATCATTATATTACTGTATACCCTTAATGGTTCTCAACCCCTGAATTTCAGGATGTACAATCTGAAATCGCGCAATTTCCTCGCGCGATATTTGCGCTGATGTTTTTGTATGAAAGCGCCGCGGGCCGCTCGCGACGCATCGCCCATTTCCTTGAGCAATTTTAAAATTCATATTTTGCTGAAATATCCACCCTCTTAGTCATGCGTTAAGACTTGACAACGAGGCACTTAGTAAAACAATTCTTTGAATATGTTGTCGTATCATCCAGCTATATATTTCAAAATGGCTGTATCGTGAAATATAAATGAGGCTTCATAAAAGCAAAGTCAACGATATACTTATTAGTCGTAACGCATACTGTATATTATATATGTATATCATATGTGTATATCATGTTACTTTGCATATTTTCATTCACTGTTAACGTACGGCACGGAGTTATGGGGGCGAGCAGCCGACAGGCAGAGGGCCTTCGTTATGCAGAAGCGTGCAGTCCGCACAATAGCGCGTGTGGCGCTTGATACGCCAGCTAGGCCTTTGTTTAGAGATCTCTGCATTATGACACTGCCGTCCATTTATATAATGGAAGTGGCGCTGTTCGTTCGCAGAAATCTAGCCGATTTCGATGTGAATGGTGTGCATCACCACTATCCAACAAGATCCCGTAGCATGCTACGTTCGGTAAGTCATGCATTATCCAAGTCGGAGAGGCTAGCCTATATCGCCGGCCCAGCGGTTTACAACAAACTCAGCGAGCACATTAGGCAGGCGCAATCTCTTGGCGTGTTTAAGAGACGCCTTAAGAGGTACCTCACAGATAAGGCGTATTACTCACTGGAGGAATATTACTCCAGTGAAGTCTAAAATGCTTTGGTGACTAAGGTGTTTATTGATTTCTTTGCATTTTGTCGTGTAATTCCTCTTTTACATTATTCTTGTATTTTTTTGTCTTTTTTTTGTTTATTGTCATTTTTTCTTTACGATAAAAAAAAAAATGTTTTCTTTGCTAATATGTATGGATTTCGATCGACGGAATTGCATTTTCAATTCTGTCGATCGAATGCAATAACAAGACACACACTTACACACATGTTACACGTATATATACATATAAACACGCCATAGTAGGGATGGCTGTAAGAAAATGTCATATGACAATAAACCCGCCCATAGTGAAATTTCGCAATAAAGGATAGAAACAAACAAACAAACAAACAATAGTGGAGAGCCACCGAAAGAAGAAGAAAAAGAAGAATAAATATTTCTACTCAAATTGCACGATTTCTTTATTTCTATTATGAAGTAAAATAAGTATATGTGAATTGGCACATTGAAGTAGAACATTCATTCCATTATCATAGAATAGTGATAGTATAAGATAATGTGATCATTATTGATATTTAACATAAATTGATATTTAACAAGTTATATTCTAAGTTGATTTGAGCAGAACGTTCGTAAAATTTTTGGTCATGTAAAATTTTTGGTCCTTATTTTATCCAATTTATGTTCTTTATTGGTGTTTCACTTCCGTTATTTTGTTTTTTGTATTAGAACACAGTACACGTACAATGTAGAATATATCTTTGTAGAATATATCTCTATGGAAACTTTATTGCCAATATAAGAGACCACAGCGACGTCAACATATTATTTAAGCTCAAAGCATTCTATAATCTATCTTTAATGGCGTCAATTATAATCCGTTTGACTTTAAATTTGCATATTTTAGTTGAATACAAGTGCAGCAGTAATTCACCTAATTGAATGTTCTGAATAAAATTCTATTGGAGGTATAAACGGAAATGCTGCGTCTATATTTAGAGAAAATTATTCTTTGATAAAGACCTGAAAGTTTGCAATTTTCGATACAATTTTATTCGTGACATGATATTAAAGAAATTACTTCCTGGTACAGAATTATTATTTAAAATCCCCCCACTCCCTTTGGCAGAGTGAAAGAGTTGAAAAGGTGGAAACTTCAACATATTATTAGCGAGAAGCAAAGTAATAGTTTAAAATTATTAATTATTCATCCTAACGACATTATGAGAGCTTTTTGAATACATTTATCATCGTAAGGGAAAGGACGGAAAAGCTAGAGTAACAATATTCCTGCCTCAATTCTGGAAAATGGCGTCGGTAGGTACTATAGACATGAATGAGATTATAAATAAATTGGGACACCTACAGAATATATACATAAATTGTATTCGATTCCAAATTCGTGAGCACAGAAAGCTGCATGCTTTCTCACACATTTACAAAATTAGTTCCTGAATAATTCCACAATGACTAGTACCTCAAAGGCGCCTTTCGCCCATTAGTAAGTCATGGTGTTCTATTCGGGTCAAGTCAGCATAACGTTGTAGCAATTCCATTACATTAGACTTCTTTTTTTACCTATTCATTTACCGCCCTTTCGCTAGAATTTAGAACTAGCTTCCGCAACCTATCTGTGATTCAATTTCGTTGCCCTGGTTTATGCGTTACTGCAAACTTAATACTACTCAAAATATTAGTTAATCATCCCCTAATCTTCTCTCTTGGAATAGACAATCTCTCAGCGGACATTTGTTTTCTGTATGATAATTATCCCTTAATTTATTTATTATTATTTCCTTGTAGCATATACATAATATATTTTTAATTATTTGGCTTTATTTTTTTTATTAAATGCCTGGCTCTAAAAGAAAGTAAAACGAATAAAGTTTTTTAAATATATTATTGTGGTAAAAATTGCTAAAATTATTGTAATTTCTTTTTCATCTTTAATAAAAATTTGTTATGTAGATTGAAAAAATATAAAGCTTACTATCCCCAGATAAAATACTATAGCCTTGATCCTAACCTAAATATTATTCAGATTTATTACAAGTAATTTAACATGTACTTTTAACATATCCATACATTTACTTTACATATCAATATTATGAATTATTCTGATTATATTAAGGGTTAAAATTAAGGACTGCTAAAAATAATGAACGATATGCGCATATGAAGGAACCTATTGACATAATTACTTTTTGGTCAATTTATTTATTAAATTTTTAATAAATTTTGTAATTTTCCTATTTTTATTTGAAGATTTTAAACACTTTTAGAGGGTTTATTAATATATTGATCTAGAAATTGACACAGGAATACCTATTTTAAAAAAAACGTAAACCAAAATTTATCATAAACATTTTGACTCGTATAGGAAATTATGCAATAAAACTATTATCACATGAAACGTTAGTCTTTCTTTGTTTTTTCGTAAAAAAAATATAGTTGAAAGTTTATAATTACTCTTTTTATTATAGTTACGCAGCATTGAGTTGTTTTGAACGCGTTCGCATATATATCCCCTTAATAAGCGTCCCAAATGTCGGAAGACGTAAAATATATTTTCAAAAAAATACGTTTAATCTTAGGTAGTTTATGAAATGGTACCTTTGGTTTCTCCTATAAGTCATTCTGTTTTAGTATTATAACGCTAGAGGGCGACTGGAATGGTTTGTGTCTTGGGTGTGACAGCAGCAAGCAGCAACTGATTAAAATCGGACGCATGCCGCCATCTATTCGATGCACATGCAACTATTCAACTGCAAGCGAGAAGCGATAACATGTTTTAGGCCTGTTTAAATGTTAATTATTTCCTTTTTTTGTTTTCATACTTAGGTACTCGTATTTTTAAGCCCACCGTGCATTTGAGTATTGATTTCCTCTATTAAATATCCTTAAAATATTAAATCATATTTTCTTTTTATTGTTTACAGTTGTTAATTGTTCTTTTATTATATATATATAAATAATAATACACTTAACCCCTCAGGCCTCGATTGGCCGATATCGTCCACAACACGATTCAGAGTGACGGCCCCGTTTTAATTTTATTTTAATATAATTTGTTTAATTTTATTATGTTTTATTATGTTAATATGTTTTATTTTTATTGTAGATAGAGTGGTTTGGCAGTAATTAATGTTTTGGTGAGACAGTGTTATAATTCAATTTTTTTACTAATTTTTACTAAAAATTTTTGGGATATCAACTTTTCAATCGGCCGAGGGGCCGAGGCCTAAAGGGCCATGAAATTCATAAAAAAACGGTTCTTTCCTAATAAAGTAATAAAATTTCTCAACTTGTTGTTAGAATTAATATATTTGTTTATTTCACTGGGAGATTTGTAAAAATAAGATCATTTATCATCACTTTATATCAAACCACTGTAAAGGATCATTTTCTACACTTTGATACATTTTTTATACTTAAAAACTATTAAATCTAATTTTTTATGACCTATAGAGATATTAAACAGAAGAGTAGATAATTTTCTTTTATGGAATCAATGGGATCGTTTACTTGCATATGCAGTTCTCGCCAACGTTCTTTCGTTTTCGAGTTTGAGTCTTTTCGCTTGTTAGGCAATAAAAAAAAGACATATCATTTTAAGAGTTAAATTTTCAAAAGCGCAATTCACATAAAAAAGTATTTAAAACTGACGCCATCCATCCTAATTCTTGTAAGATTGCATAGTAAATAGTAAAAATTATGTTTTTCGAAATATTCCTTGAAATAAGTAAAATAGTAACATGAAAGTAAGCGCTCTTCTTACTTTACAGAATATTAAAACATCTAAATCAGTATTAAAATTCACAATAGGTCTAATAATATGGCCAGGTACTAAACGTATTATTTTAAAAAAGGGAAATGAAAATTTCTCAATGAATATTTCTCAATCGATTGGAATTTAATGATGTGTTGTTGTTGTTGATTAATATGTCTCATTACATAATTATGTATTTTATTTTCTTATTACTATCTATAATAATTAATTCATTTATTACCATATTATTATACATGTTTATAAATCTCTTTACTCTTTTATTTTGCTCTATTTACTTTATATTTACTCTTTTAATACTTTGGACTGTTTAGTAACTTAGCAATAAATTTTCAGATTATTTTCTGTTTATTTAAAAAACCTTAAAAATTTCACTCTAAAAAATGCTTGTATATTTTAAACTTTTCCTTTATATAGAATAACGTACTAAAAGACCGTTTAATAGGTGGAAACATATAAATGGTTTATTTTTGTTATATTTTGATTTATGAAATGTGAATGTTAGACACCAAAAATAAATAATAAATGTATATACTACTTAATTTATATAATTTATATATGCCATGTTGGGCACTTGTAAAGCAATCGTTGTTGAGGCACTTATGTAAATTAAAACCGAATACCGAAACAAAATATAATTTTGTTTAGGTTTGGTTATATTAACCTTTACAGTGATTATTGCGAAGCGCGGCTACAGCTTGAATAAAATGACAAAAATTCAGAACAATCCCCCCGGTATCCGAGAAGTCTGAATAACTAATCATTTGGGCAGGAAAGGAGCGATGAAGTATGAATAGGCAAACATAGCCAAAGGGCAAAGTGGGAAAAAATAGGGAAAACTGATTTTTTATTACGACAACACATGCATGATTTATAGCCGTGCGTGGGTTTATTATGCTTCAGTGGCTACGCTTGCATCGGTACTTTTTTTGCCGATTTCAAGGTGGGAGATATGTGCCGATAGATATATGGATATGGAATTTACGACAAAGAATCAGCGAATTTATTGAATTCATCCATCATAGGCAACAGCAGGTAAAAGCAGTATATCTAGAAGTAAATTTTTTTTAGAAGACATAAAAAATTTTTTTTTTTAAATATATTTCAAAAAAAATATTCCATAAAAAATTTTTTTTTAAAGTACACGTAACTAGAAATGGTTAACCAAAAAAATAAAAAAAAAAACAAGCTAAATTTGTTGCGTATGACGTCGCTATTTCTATTTTTTATACTGTTTAATTAATCATCTGAAAAATATGACCATTTCAAATACCTAACGTGTCTCCATACAAAAGTGCCATTTTCGAAATGGATCGATAGCAGGTATACATAAATAAAAGTACAACGTAGGTACGTTATTTTTTATTGTAAATAGGCACATTTTTTAAAAGTACCGAGAGGAAACTTAAGTGTTATATTACGATATCTGCCGTATAAATAAACTAAAGTAATAGAAAATTATACCAGTTATATTTACCTCTAATATTTATTAAATATAAGTTGTCGAAGATATTTCCCAGACGTGTGAAAGGTGTTTGATTAGTTAGTACTACTTTTTAAAAGTGGAGATAAAAAGGACCCATGAACGTTTAAAATATTGTCATATTACTTGTTTATCAAAGCTATTTTAAACAGATTCTTTCCTATTTTAATAATGCTGGACTAATGTTACAAACAATAATTTGGTTTTACTAAATGCAGGGCCGTAATAGAAGCCTGGGGAGCCTAGAACTCTGATCGAGCATATACTTAGCACATAGGACAGATCACAGGATTGGTGCTGCCTGTTCTCTGTTCAGAAGAATTTGATTGCATATGAAATCTAAGACTATAGCCGTTGTTTGAAAATACAAATAAAGCAAAATCGGATTTTACCGCATGAAGGTTACCGCTACACGCGGTAAAGTCTGATTTTGTTGTATAATAGCATTTGATTGCATTGATCACGACATACTCTTTATTAAACTTACAAGAGTAAGAGGATACATAAATACTACAATAATTGCTTCCAAATTACTTCATTTGGTCCAACACATATTGTTCGCGATAATTTTATGCCCACAGTAAAGGTAAACTGCTGCACACTTATTTACAAATGATTCAATTAATAATCACTTCGGTGAAACATTCTTAACACCAGAAAAATTGTGTTCTTCTTTTTTTCTTACACACATGGCATATGCCTATTTGTGGAACCCGCCTAGTTGCCTATTGGCACCATCTTCTAGGTGGGTATTAATAGCATCACGCAGGCAAACACTCAGGTGGTCACCCATCCCAGTATTGACCGCGCCCGCCGCTGCTTAACTTCGGTAACAACGAGGAGGACCGGTTTCAACGGGGACAATTATATGGAAAAAAATACATAGATTAGAAAGTACATAGATATTGGGCTCGATTGCGTTTCTTCGTGAACTAAAATCGGAAATTAGTTCTTGTGAACGAGACAGGGCAATACGCTAGAGCGGAATGGGAAATGAACGGTTGTCACTCTACCCACCAAAGATATAGCATCTGAATATAAGACCGCACGAAATGTGTTCAAAATTATTCGGACCAATGGTGGCTCGACAGGTAGTTTTTATCGACGATCGTTCGTTTTATATTCCGCTCTAACATACGGTTTTCACATTTCAGTTTTAGTTCACAAAGCAACGCAATCGGGCCCATTAACGGGGTATAATCATCGAAATGTTATATCAAAATTGGTGTTCCATAATATACATATTCTTTTTTTTTTTTAGAAATAATTTCTTTTACACTATTATTTTGGCTACAAATATAACAGAAGCCGAATAGCAAAACCTTAAACTCATACTTATTTGATTTTGCCACTCGACTATGATTAACCCGTTCTTTGGTGGACAGGACCCTAATAGTATA
Organism: Micropterix aruncella; assembly: GCA_944548615.1. Lineage (NCBI taxonomy): Eukaryota > Metazoa > Arthropoda > Insecta > Lepidoptera > Micropterigidae > Micropterix > Micropterix aruncella. The sequence continues at coordinate 18,293,326 of OX155962.1, read as the reverse complement.
ATATACTAAATAAACTTTGTAATAAAATAAAACTAAATTAATAAAACTAAGCTCATAAAATTAATTGCCTTAATATGTGATCTTAAAATAAAGCAATATTAAAGTATTGCTTTTGTACATGAACGGCCTACTTTATACACTACAAAACATATCAGATGTAGTTCGATTTGAAACCGACACTCTCTAATATAAAAATTGCTCGTCAAAAGGAAAATTTTAAAGAAGCAAATAAAGAAGAAGCAAATTCACTTGTTTTAAATCTTGTACAAATTGTAAGCAATCTTGTAATAAGTACAGTTAAATTTAGATATAACTTTTTAAATTAAGCTTTGAAATAAGTAACTATTTTGTGTTTCCTCTTTTCTTAAATGTGATGACCCAAATTCGCTGGAATTATAATAAATATAACACTCAATTACTGAATGCTATTGACTATTAACGATGGTTAATAATCACGGCCATAAAATGCCGTAATCCCCCAGACAAAAATAGATGACATCCCTAGCATCGAGTGCGATAAATATACTCGAAATCCGGTGGCCTCTCTCCATAATTCATGTCCAGTGGGCGCCAGAATAACATTATTGTAGGGTAGTCCGCGGTCCACTGTGGCGTGAGGCCGTATTTCTTCATAAGGGCTTTCTTCGGCAGTGGTAACAACTCCATCTGCCCGAGTGAACCCAGGGAACAGGGACTGAATACCTAGTGCATCGATGGAAATAACGTATTGTTTTATATATTACGTCAAATTACTGAATTTTGTTTGGTGGTATTAGGGTATTTGAATAAATTCAGATTTCTAGATTAACAGCGAAACATATCACTCGTTATTATTCTCTAGGTTTTTTTTAAATTTATAGATCTTCAAATTTCTGCTGCATATTTTGATAAATAAACGTTATTAATAACTTCACATATGATTGTGTAATAAATAGGATAAAATCTGTCACCCTGGACAACAGCAGTTGCATCATCGCCGAAACGTCGTGTGCTTCAAGCTTCACGCGGTAAATCCGTTTTATCCTATTTATAATATCAAACAACCGCGATAGTCTTCGGTTTTAATCATTCTTTGATTATTCCCCTAAGAGCGAGTAAAAGACATTCGGCTTGATTGCGTATCTTCGTGAACTACGATCGGAAATTAGTTCATGTGAACAAGACAGGGCAATATGCTAGAGCGGAATGTGAAATGAACGGTCGTCACTTTTTCACATTAAATCAACTGAATTTAAAACCGCACGAAATGTATTCAAACTTATTTGGACGACAATAAGTTCGAAGAAAGATTTGAAGCTGGAAAATTGACGATCGTTCGTTTCATATTTCGCTCTAACGTATTGCTCTATCTCGTTCACTTGAACTAATTTCAGTTTTAGTTCACGAAGAATCGCAATCGAGCCCATTATTTACTCAGACTCAATTATTCGATACTAAGACAACATTGCCAGCCGTGTGGCCATTTAAAAAATATCTAACTTTAATTTTTTTTATTCTATGTCTTCAAATAATAAGCGAATTAATATCAGTCACTCTCAAACAGATATGAGTCTAATGAGTAATAAAATCCACACAAATGTGAACCCTTTTCCGGGTTAATGCAAATAATTAAATCAATTTAAAAAATGCGAATAACTTATTTCTCAGTATACCATGAATATTGCTTTTTTTAAAAAAATCTTAATCGGCATTATGTTGTATTCCGTTTCACTTCAAATGATCCGTAACAAAATCCGGTCAAGCGTTTGCCCCGAGTTCAAAACCTCGCGGCATTTCCCCCCACAAGAAAGGCATTTCCTGCCGCTCTACTGAATTAAGGAAGGATATAAGGGCAAGAGTAAAAATATTAGGCGCCTCGAAGCCCTTAAATCATAACTCGGACACACTTCCGGGGTGGCGGTGACCATTACGGTTGTCTAACATGTTATGTGTAACGCGTTAGGGATATAGGAGATTAATATTGCGATATTAGTGAGGCCCTCGAGTCCTGATGTATACCTATGGTAGGCATCATAATTTAAAGAGCAATAATATGAAAGAAAACAGTAATGAAAAAATCAGACAAATGCAAAAGCAAATAATAAAAAACGCCAAATGAGTCGTAGTCGCCGTCTTGTATTAGCAATATAATATGAAATGGGTGTAAATGAAAACCTTATTGTATAAGCTCTACCTCAAGTAAATGGTAAAGTTCAAATTCAAATCAACTTTCATATTAAAACCTCAAAATAAAATACAGTTCAAGTAACGTACATTGTAATGAAAGACACAATTAAAACAGTAAGAACACATAATCGTTTATTAAGTGATATAAGATTTTTAAAATTCAAAGAACATTAGGCATATTCGGTTAAATGTAGATAACATATAAAACTTTCAAACGTATACTTAGGAAATATAAAATTATTATTAATAATTATATAGAACCAGATAGCACTTTTTTACCCATAATATATTATAATTAAAGCTCCAGTGGAAACAGTGAGAACACAAAATTTGTTCATTAAGACTAAGTGATATACGATTTTAAAAAATCAAATTTAGCTAGGCACATTTATTAAAATATAGATATAATAATAAACTTTCAAGCCTATACTTAGGAAAAATAAAATTATTATTATTATGTCGAACCAGTTTGCTCTTTTTTTTCATTAAAATACAATTTACCTTTAAATCAATTTTTCTATATCTTAAATTGATTCGCTCGAAACAAAACAGACCATCTGACTTTGGATCAAACTTTAGGGAAATCAATGAAATCCTATATTATACATATTCCAAAGTATATTTTTAAAATTACTGAACAAAATCATTTATTTATTTATTTAAAGATGAAATAATAAAAAAAATATTTGTTATTTCATAACGATAGTACATTTTTTTTTACTTTGAGATGTTTTAGTTGATTTCCCTAAAGTTTGATCAATGTCACATGGTCTATTTTTGTTTTGACCAAATCAATTGGGAGAAACCTTATTAAGCAAGGTTGCGTATGCCAGAGAAATTCCATGTAGGTATTGTATAGTAAATTTGATCCTGAAGAGAAATTGTTCGATAACCAGATTTACTGTAAATATTGTTGAAATATTTGAAGTACCTACCTAGCATATAAAATTAAAGAATAAATAAAATTTTACCACATTTTTTCAATAATTCACGCTCTAACTAATATGCCCAACTTAAATTTCCACATTTTTTCTGGGACTAAATGGCTTTAAAATAAATTGATGAGTTAAAGTAAAAATTACGTTCTCGAAACATTTATTATGCATGGACGGTTTCTGACGTCATGCATGCCGTTCTAATGCACTGACGATATCACAGCCTGCAAGTCAGAGAAAAAAAAAATCGCCTGTTTTTTGCTTTCCATCGCCTTTGTTTTAATTTCATCGACTGATTTTATTAATTTGTGATTAAAAGACATTGGAAAATACTACAAATGTTCATACATAAGTAAGGGCTTCATTTATACATGCATGTATTTCAGATAATTTACGCTAGTGGTGACGTCGTGGGGGAGCAATCAGAACAGAATGTGTGACGTCAGGGACCCAAGACTGATGGTAAATAAATACTTATCAACCTGAAATATATTTCACTGCATCACGATATTTCTAATGATGAATTTTGGCATTTAAAAGGGGAAAATATATATTTTTGTTTATTAGACCCTTTATAAGTATATAGCAAAAGCTCGAAATATAAACATATTTAAAAGTAACAAAAACCATAAATTTAAACTAAAATAATGTTAATGGGCCCTCGAGTTGGCCACGAAGACCCATTTGTTCAGGGTTGGTCATACTCACGGGTCAACACCCATCCGGCGGCCTCCATGCATGAAGTGCGAGCCTAGGTAGGACTCTGGCCTTGGACCTAGTTTCCCCTAGGAGTCAATCTTCTGGCGCTCCTGGACGGTCTGCGCACCGTGCGGCGTAAGCCAATCTATTGTGCATTCTGACTAACAGTCGGGGGAGTCTGGAAGCAGTACTGTTTCCTATAGAGCGGGGGTGGTTGCTGACCTTATGGCGACTGCTCTTGAAACGACCATCGGCTACCCGATTCTGGGTGAACAATCGGGCAAAAGATTCCGTGGTCCGCGGTAGATTCGGTTTACACCGCTTCGTAAGGGAGAGGAGCGCGCAAGCTACTTCGAACTCGTAACCAGTCGAGAGACCGGAGTCATCTGGTCGCAATCGAAAATAAGGGCGTGAGTGTAAGCCCGCTGGGTAACATACCTGGTTATCTCGCTGATAAGGCGTTGGCCTCTTACGGGCATGTGTCCTGTTTTGTCCAAGTCTTCTGCGTTCACTTCACGGGAGAGAGAACGACTAATCGTTAAAGCTTCCTTAGGTGACGGGTTCGCCCGTTGTAGTTGACAGCTCTATATAGCTGTAAGATATTGCATTTAGGCAATAACCCCGCCTTTTCGATTAAGCAAATTAATTGTTTTATTATTAGACCAAATCCGAAACGAGTACGTAAGGAGAAGTTTTAAAGTCGCTACGGTGGTATGGTCACGTCAAGCGACGCCTAGATTATCACATGGTGAAGCTGGCTCTAGACCTGCCAACGACGAACGTGCTCGTCGAAGACCACCTGCTACCTGGTTCACGGCGGTCGAAGAAAGACCTGTGAGAAGGTTAACTCGACGACGACACAGCACAATATCGTGCTCAGTGGAGAAAAAAGAAAAGGAAGGCCGATCCCAAGTTAATAAGACAGGGTCTAGGAAGAAGAAGAATATTATGTATAATAACAAATTGTTATAGGTGCATTACTTATAGATAAATCGGCTCTAAGCCTCGGTTGCTTTCAAAATAACCTCTAATTGCGCTTACCACATGTCACATAATGGCAAACAGTCGCATTTCTATGGAATACACGGATATTGAGATCATAATAGCTCGGTACACAAAGCAAAGGACTAAGCGTGTCCTTTTACTTCCATAGGGTGGCGGTTCAAGGATGTGTCGGTAGACCGACGGCGAACGCCTCCGTATATAACTTTGCAGTGGCTTTGATAACGGTCAAGTGACCGAATAAAATGTCAAAACGCGGAGGGGCCACCGCTATCTTTTGTGAGTTTATTGAGGGGGAACGGGGGCAGTGCCGTTGTTTGCTAAGTGACCTTATCTCGGCGAAAATATGCATTCAATCTTGGCCGGAATGGGGGTCGGCAACATTCGCAATGGAAAAAATCGAACGGGGTTACGTTAGAGCACAGTTGCAAGGGTTTTAAACGTAGATTATAAATTCTACCTATCTATTGTACCATCTGGGGGTGTCAATACAACAGGCGAACCCGTCACTCCAGGGAGTTAAACTAATTCTGTCCGTCTAAAACTGCTCCATTTGCGCCACTTTCGAAGAACTGGCTTGCGGTTCTTAACGGTTTCGTGGAGCTTGGACCTGATAGAATCTCTTCCTGATAGAATAGTTTCCTTAAGCTGACTCAGTTCACGGTTTAGCTCCCATGCGGAAGCCTCCTCGAAGAGGCACTGACCTGAAAGGGCTGCTGTGACTTCTGCCGGCGGCTGTAACCTGCAGTCTAAGACAGTTGATTTAGTGATTCCGATTCGGAGGAACACCTCGGGTGGGACTAAGCGGTTTGCGCACCGTACGCCATTAGCCAATGGACTGAGCACCCGAATAACCAAGGGAGTCTGGCAACTTACGTTTCCTCAGCAACGGGGGTAGTTGTCGATAGGATCTCATCTATCCCTGGAATGATCCATTGGTCACCCGATCCCATGTGATCTTGACGGGCAAAGGCCGCCCGGGTCCGCGATAAATTCGAACTAAATTATCGTTAATAACAGGTAGAGGCCGCGCAAGCGACTTCGAATCTGTGACCTTACTGGAGGATGGAGAAATCCGTCCAATTCTGCCATTACGAGGTTACGAGGTTAGCAAGATGGGTGCACTACTCAGTGTCTTACCGTAAGGCGTTGCTGGGTTCACTCTTTCGGGTGATTGATTGACTGTGGGTTGTATTGTCCGCATCGTTCTTTCGTTTACTCCATTGGAGACTGAACGGCTCGATGTCGTTATGACTCCCTGGGTGGCGGGTTCAAGTGTAGTCATGGATACCCCTCGATTAGTTACTGGCGATGGTGTTACAATTAATAGATGTAAATAATTAACGCCTTAGATTATAATTATTTGAAATCGATTCAGTATGGTTGCGAACCGCTGCTGCTCGCCCTATGAGCTTCGTGACCGTGAGGGTCAGGCCCTTCGTCTTCCAAAGGGTACTCGTCGCGCGCGTCTTGGCCCTGCAAAGGGTAGGTGGGTCCTTTGAATTGCGCCACGACGCATCATTAACTCCGCCTTTGGCTGCAATAACACAGCTCCACGGCGGTTTTTGACAGCTCTGTTACTTCCTATTAAGGCCGCCGAGGAAACGGGGGGCGGTCAGTTTCGCCGCCTGCGAACAGGGGAGAAGGGGGACCCTCGTTCAATTTATGTTTTCGAATAAATTGCCCAAATAAATCAGTTGTTTGAAGTCCGATTTTCGAATAGCAAAATTGTGATTTTTGCGAGTTTTTGAATGAATCCATCCAAAACTAGCTAAAATTATGATTTCAAAATCAAGGCTGATAATAAATAATAATCTTAATAAAAAAAATACTTTGTTTTTGATATTCTGTCTTCACTTATCGGATATGTCTTGATCTATGCCGAATCGTGGAATCTATGCCGAATCTATCTTCGCCGAATAGTGGAATATCGCTCATAATAATAATGAAAATACCCCATTACCTCACATAGTTGACGCTGGTGGCCTGCTAGCCTGATCTCTGTTTCACCTCTTTCAATATATTGGTCTCTCCAGAAAAATAATCTACTACTTCCTAGAAAAAATATCTAAAATCGTTATTTCCGCTTCTCAAATTCTGTGGCTTCGAAGAGGGATTGAATAGGTGGTAATGTGAACGCTCACATTTGACAAGGCTGTCTATAACCTACCATATCCAGTCGCTAGTCCGGAATCCACCGCTGACCCCTCCCCCTCCCCCCCTCCTCCCTCGAATAGTAATAATAATATTACGATTCCTACTCCGGTCGGTGAATTCCATGGCAGCTCCGTTTGTATTTTATTTTTCGTTTCACTGTCGAAATTAAGCGAATCTCAGTTCGTGATGAGGAATGTGTACACGGGGCCGATTGCGTTTCTTTTCGTATTAAAATAAGGGCGGCCTAAAACTAACCCGAACAAGTGCATTCACTGAAATTATTGCGATTGCGTTTCTCTCAATTTCAGAACGTGACCTTATATGCTTGACGTGGTGTTTGTCTATGGAAATTAAGGACGCTTCCGCGCCGGCCTCACGCTTCAAACGTCAAACGGCCAGCGTGAAAGTCGGATTGGACGTTTTTTGTAGGTATCGTGTTTTACGTTTTAAAATATTCGTTTTTGCCATAATCCGGCAAAACAACGAAAATCAAAACAAATCGCCGTGGAGACAGCCTATACAATTAACGAATGCTACATCAGGCACAACGAAAGGGTTAGAATAATCTCTTATGTGACGATATTCCGTATGTCTTGCAGGCGCTCTGAAAACAAATTTATAGGTTATGTCGGAAATTTTGCTTTCAAATACCAAAATTATACCTCCCCATCATTCCATTAAGCATTACGTCGTCTCCAAATGAGTAAATATGCATTAGGCATCATTTTCTTCGGAAAAGTCACATAGAAATCAAAGCAGGCACTTTACGGTCGCTCCGAACAAGAGCGTTCTAAAATAGACACGCTCTCGGGTCGTTTTAACCGGGTAACTGTCAAGAGATATGTAGATCTGCAATAACATTTCGGATACGGTAACCATTTCGGATACGGTAACACGCTTTTATTAGGTCGACCTGTATGTAACTAACTATCTAATGTAATCTAAGGTAACTAATTTAACCATCTTCCAAGGATCGTAGCGTCATGAAAATTGGCAGCTGTATGTAGTTCTGATGACAATACAATAATATGGTACTGTCGAACTGATCTGATGATGGAGTCGGAAGATATGAACTGGAACTTCATGATGGAACATCGTATCGTAGCCGTGTTTGGACTTGTTAGAAAAGTCTTGGAATGAACTTTGACCACGATTAGGTTTCAAGGTCTGACGATGAAGCCTGAAGATAGGCACTGGCATTCCATGATGGAATATCGTATCATAACCGTGTGTATGTGAATATCGTGTCATAGCCCAAAAGCGTGTTTTTAGTGTTTTTTTTAGAACGAAATACGTTAAAATTGTTCGCAGTTAAATTTAGACTAGAAACGCAATGGCAAAGCGACTTGCTTTTTTTTTCAAGGACAAAACGCTTTATTTAGGTGCGTTTTCTAACATTATTTTAGATCGTCAATGAACTGCAATCGGCCCCTTCAAAGGTGTTCTCGCAGGCTTTGCCGGAGACTATTAGGATCGTTCGGAGAACGGGTTAACGCGGTATCAGATTATATGCAAACTTTGTATCTATGCCTCATTCACTCTTTATCTTTCTCATCCCCCTTCCCCTTTTCCCGTTGTTTTATTTATTTCTTTCTTTTAACAAACTAAAAACATGCTGTCTCACTTAGTTACAATAGACATTTGCTGCAGTATATATGCTCTAGTGGCGGTCTCTCCATATAAGCCGAATAGCCCGGCTTGCCTGTTCTTCGTAATTAACAATTAAATAAATGAATAACACAATTCGTAAAAAAACAATTAGGTAAATTAATTTGCTAGCGCAAACGAGTGCTATCTAGCCGACGCAGCTCGCTCCACGCGGCGAAATTCGCGGCACGCCGCGCCGTCGATAAAGCAGCGAGCGATTGCTGCAATGTACCGACGTGTCTTCGCACGCTCGCACATATGGGCTTTCAATACGGCTTTCAAAATCAGTGTACCTCTCACTCTAACCAGTGGCAAATTACGCAAAACAATTATAAGTATATAGATGACTTTACTATGCAAGCCAAAGCCAGGCATGCCCATGACGTTGAAAGCGAACGTGTCAAATTATCGCAACGTGAGAGCAACTTCACTTCACTGTAGTTAGTTGGTTGGTATTATTGCAGTATAGGAACCTCTTCTAGATTGTTGATTTTTTAACGTCACCAAACTATATTGACCACGCTGATTCCGAATCTGCAATAATATTTATTCGGTCTCAATAAATAAGCGAGATATAGGCATTCACAAAAGCGCCAAACCCATACATTTGGTAGGTTAGGTTTTTTTTATTTTAAATAATACATAAACACCTATTTGGCGGTGGGTTAGATTAGTTTTTTTTAAAACAACCTTAAAAACTGAGTTTAAAAAAACATTTTTTTTAAATGTAAATTTGGTCTTGAAATTTTACGCGTCCGAAGCTTTTTTCTTTCACATTTATAATTACAATGATCGAATCTAGTAGTATTTCTTTATTTTTTCGATTTCTGAGAAAGGTTCCTATACTGCAATAATTCCTCTGAGTTTTGAGCTAAAGAAGTTACTAATTTCTGGACCTAACCCTACACCCGATCTGTGCATTTCTCAGACAAGTAAATCGCATAAAAGACCATATAATAGATCAGTGTACAAAACTCACTGGGTTGGATGCTCCCATTTCAATAAACTGTTTTGTTACTGCTGTATTATTTTTTCAAACGACTTAAATATTTGGAATTCGTCCGGTTATGATGATCTAAATAATTTAGCCGGCGCTATAAAAAGCAGTAAATTTCAAATTGAAGATTGAAGAGGAAAAAGGTACGTACCACTTTTTTTTACTATAAAAAAAACAGAAAAAGGTATGTCGGGCTTGCCCCATTCATCAACCCCGGGCACCGCACTGATATGCTCAAGGGGTTCAAAACATATGTGCTATGAAATAATATTACATACATGTTTAAATAGGGACAATGAATAATAATACAAGTGATATTACAGAGCACTCCTTAAAAGATTTCTCAACGCAACAACGACAACAGTTGCGTTTCGCTCCGTTTGCATTTTATGTATTCGTATATGCGGGTAAGTCAAGGGCTGAGATGGCGTTTGTTGAAAGCGGTACTGAAAATAATGGATTCAAGGTTACCTTATAAGTCGGGTTTAATATATACGAATGGCAAGTTAAGTTTAAATGATATTTCCAAAGCATTTCATAAAATAAAATGGAAATTTTCTAGGTATAGAAGACGGCTGTAAATATGATTTTATAACAAAACTGCTTAATAAATGATTATACAATTTTTGCAATCCAACTTTTTAACAAGCAACTTTTTTACCTTGCAATGTTTGTCAGTACGTTTGTTTAGGTCAAATCTTGCAAGCAGAATTAGAACCACTTCCTTTTATCATATATAAATAAAATTTTACATGTTGGTTCAGTTCCGATGACAATGCATTTTCATGGTGAGCAAGACCTGATTTTGCACCCAGGATTGGCTCCCGACGAGGGGACTCCTCAACGGTCAACAGCACAGAAACGAAATTTTGTATACGCATTCAATTATGATAGCCCGTCATAAGTTCCATCATGACATGGCTGCTGAGGCCAGGGTTGGCTCTCGACGAGTTGACTCCTCAACGGTCGACAGCACAGAACCGAAATTTTATACATGCATTCATTATAATAGACCGTTTTACTGATACCATGACAGGGCTGCTGCACCCAGGGTTGGCTTTCAATGAGAGTACTCATCAACGGTCAACAGCACAAACACGAAATTCTGTATGGAATTCAATTAGGACAGCCCGTTTTGAGTTTCACTGTGACAAGGCTGCTGCACCCAGAGATTTTTAATTAAAGCTTGTTTTTAAAAATAGGATATTCCTATTTACTTATTCCTCCTGAATTCATAATACTGGGTGAGGTTATTCTTTCCGAACGAAACCAATCTCAGATATAGTAAGCGCCAGCACCACCTTGGCGCTAAGCGGGATGTTGGTGTAGATATCGTAAGTCGCAGAGTACCGGCGATAGACAACTTCCCTGCGAGACTAGCGCCTCAATGCCTTTCACGGCGACGAAGAACCATCTTTAGGATACAAGGAAGTAACCAGGTCTCGAAACAAGCAGCAGGAAATAAAAAAGTAATGGTTGAGACTAGGCATCGCGCTGCGGAGTTTTGTGCGGACGAGAATGTGTCACAATTGCCGGGAAGAGAAAAAGGTATACAAGCGGCCGCAGACGTTTGGAAATCAAACTGTAGAATAGTTGGTCAACAGGACAAGTAAAAGCGATAGCAACACAGATAGACCTGGAATGAAATAAAACTTCAACACAATAATCTACTTACAAATGAAACAATCCAACTGAGGTGAAAGAAATTATACCAGCGTCAGTGACAGAATCCTTTCCAGGTTTCCGTGACAGAATCCTATCGGATGGGAGTTTAGAGTTGAGCAGACCCAAGGTAACATACAAGTCATATGGCACAAGCTGTACGGAACAGTTAACTGCCAGTTTGTAGTTGTATTATAGTACCAACAACTAGAGTTGTTAACTACAAAGGGCGAACCCGTCATCTCAGGACGTTTTAACGATTAGTCGTTCTATCTCCCGTGAAGTGAGCGCAGAAGACTTGGACAAAACAGACCACCGTCAAGCTCCGCCACATGCCCGTAAGAGGCCAGCACCTTAACCGCGAGATAACTAGGTGTGTTACCCAGCGGGCTTACACTCACGCCCTTACTTCCAATTGCGAACAGATTACTCCGGTCTCTCGATTGGTTACGAGAGACTGGCATTATAGTACCAGTAGGGTGTGACATTAAACAATTTATTGTCTCTTATTGTAAACCTTACTAGCCGTAGAAAAGCGCCTGGCGCGTCGACGCTCCGGCCTGCGGTTCTCGTGGATAGTCCTTAAAACGAGCCGTTGGCCACCCGATTCTGTGTGAGCTTGACGGGTAAAGGGCGCCACGGTCCGCGATAAATCTGAACTGAATTACGCTAGTATCAGGTAGAAGACGGAGAAATCCGACCAAATCCGCCAAATTTTGCTGGTATAGCCAGAATATGTATTTGACTTTGGGAGGTAGAAGAAATATATCTGACGGAAAAACCTTCAAAACTAAGCTGTTGAATTAGGCTGGGACAATATAAACAATTATTGTAGACCTTGTGTACAACTATTGAAGTACTAGTGAAGCCAAAACACTCTCCTAACACCCCTTGCGGCCCACACCCGAAACTTAGATGGGGCATATTCATAAGTGAGTGCTTTCTTATTTAGTGCCCCTCGCGAATAATATATACATTCGGCGGTACCACGACGAATCGTAAAATCGAATGGCCCACTTCGACGCAGATAGCGGGCCGTTTATCTCAAGCGGGTCATATTTTCCGCGTCGGCTGAAGGAGCGGGCCACTCGAGCGGAATAAAAATCACCGGCGGCAGCGATATTCACGTCATTCACTTTATCGTATTCATGAGTGAAAACGGTACAGCGACGAGGTGCGGAAAATTTGATAGAAAACATGTGTAGCGGAGCGATAATATAAAACAAGCAAACACCGCTAGAATCGGCGCATAGTGCAATGCGCCAATGCAGGAGACAAGGACGAAGTGAAACAGCAAAATAGGCATATTTATTTGTGCATATCAATAAGCCTACAAAACTTTAAATGTCGAAACATCTAACGTCTTTTGGATATAGTCACTGCAGTTTTCTGGCTCCAAAAATGGCTAACATCATAATAATATCCAAGAATGGCTAATACCATAAGTAAAAACACGTTCGTAATCTGAAGGGAATAAAAACATGTTCGGAATAAGCATATTACTCATAACTAAAAACATATTCGGAATAAGGAAAAAACAACTAAAATATCACCTTACATTATTGCTATTGAATCTTGGTAGAAGAAAATATCAATTATCACTATTTTAAAATAAATAAAAATATACATATTTTTTATTTTGCGTTAGTCATATTTATATTTAATCTATTTATGTATTTATTTCATAAGTATTATTACTAATTATTTTTTATTACTACAAATGATTATTTATTATTACTCATTTGAAACTTTTTTTTTGTTACTACAAATGTTTACTTATTATTACTCATTTATAATATGGGCCACTCGATCCCGTGTGACAATACGAGCGAAGAACGCCCAGGTCCGCGATATTAAATTACCGCCGTAATTACAACAGGTAGAGGCCGCGTAAGCGACTTCGGACCCGTAACCAGTAGGGAGGATGGAGGTATCCTGAAGGTTAACTCCAGAGCGAGATATCCTGCCAAAACTGGTGTTAGTGCCAAACGAGCTAGCCATTCTAACACCAAAGAACAACAAGGCTGCGGTCATTAATGATACTTTACTCAAGTCGCTCGAAGAGGCAGAAATGGAGTATAGGTATGTTGAGTTGGTGGTACAAAAGGGTTTCACTTCCCTGTGGAGTTCCTCAAGATCCTCGACCCCCATGGTTTTCCTGCCCACAAGTTTCTCCTCATAGTGCGGGTACCAGTGATGATACTGCAACACCTTAATCCGTCCAAACTCTGCAATGTTACCAGGTTAAGGCTGTGCTCACTGTATTTCAGTTATCTGCCACGTATAGGTACTACTTTTACTATTTGAGTACCCCTTTGATCTCAAACGACTGCAGTTTCCCCTCAAGGTCTGCTTTGCTACGACCAACAACAACTCCCAAGGGCAATCTCTAAAGGTGGCAGGAATCAAGGGGAGACTGCTTCTCATATTGGCTATTATATGAGGCCTACTTCAGAGTGAGTTCACATATCAATCTGCTGACACTAGCACAAATGGTAGAACCACTAATATCGTCTACAAAGAGGTCTTTGAGAAAAACAAAATGCAGTTTTTTATTTTTTAGGTTTGCACAACGTAAATTTTAACACACTGAAAAACGCTAAAACTCTCTGCCTACCTTTCAAAGCCGTTTTCATTAAATGCCTATATTAAAACATCAACAAATAATATACATAATTTGATCTTGAAATTCAAATCTCGATAGAGTTTAGATAAACTATATCTTAGGTTAGCCCATAGATAGCCCTATCTCGCTACGTTTCTACCAGCACAGCAACATGGTTTTCTCAAGCAGCGCTCTGTGGTTTCAAATTTGGGAGAATACACCAACTTTATCATCCAGTCTATGAATAATCGGAAACAAGTGGATGCAATATATACAGATTTTTCAAAAGCATTCGACCGGGTCAACCACGCCATACTTCTGGACAAATTAAAGAGATTAGGAGTTCATGGCGATCTCTTTAGATGGATATCGTCATATGTCATAATAAACGATAAACGTCACCAATCTGTAGCCATCGGCGGTTTTCGATCCAACTACACATCCATACCCTCTGGAGTCCCGCAGGGTTCTCACCTAGGTCCTCTGCTCTTCAACGCGTATTTACACGATATTGGATCATGCTTTAAAAATGGGCCCTATACTATACGCGGATGACCTTAAAATTTACGCCCAGGTTGAAAGCATCACCGATTGCCACCTTATCCAGGATGACATTAATAGGTTGTTTGAGTACTGCGAAAGAAACAGACTCTCTCTCAACGCTTTGAAATGCAATCAAATTACGTTCAGCCGTAAAAAAATTAATTTGCATTTTCAGTATTTTATCAACCATGATCCGATTCCCAACGCGCTGAGCATTCGCGACCTTGGCGTTCAACTCGATCACCGATTGACATTTGACGAACACATACAAGGTATTGTCAGTAAAGCGTTAAAAACCTTGGGCTTCATTAGTAGGGTCTCTAAGTCGTTCTCTGACCCGACTGTATTCAAAACCCTTTATTTTGCATACATCCGAAGCGTATTAGAGTTTGCATCTCCGATCTGGAATCCGCAATATCATGTATGTAAGGAGAGAATAGAAAGCGTCCAAAAACGTTTTATGAGACAATTAAACTACCGTCAATGCTTGGGACTGAACACGTACGAGGAGAGGATGAATAACTTCAATATTACATCATTGGAGAACCGCCGTACCACAGCAGACATGGTATTATTACACAAAGTTATCCATAACAACGTGGACAACCCGTATTTCATACATAATCTAACTTTTCACGTTCCACCACGCGTGGCTCGCTTTCCCCGTACCTTCGAAGTCCCGCGCGTCCGTACTAGGTATGCCCAGAATTCCATCATGTACCGCTTAATGTCAACTTACGATAAACATTTCCAGAATATCGACCTATTTAACATGAAGGAGAAAAAATTTAAGCAAAGCATATACTTAAAATTAATCGAAAATGCGACATAGACATTTCTCATGGGATACTATTGACTTAGGGACTACTTGGTTTTTCGTTCGTTGTTCTTTAACTGTATATGATACTGTTCTTTAACTGTATATGATAACTGTATATGATGGTTTATATGATGGAGTAATTTTTTCTTAATTTTCTTAACTTTTCAAATTTTTCAAATTTGTATTTTTTGTACTGCACATTATTACTTAAAATCTATTAACACCCATTCCTTCCTTTTCCTTACCTTTTCCCCTCCCAACCCCCACAGAATGCACTGTGCGTATTGGAGACTTAACTAACTAAAACTATTGTTGAAAGCATGTCATCGGCCAGAAATATTGTATTTAATGTAATTGTAATATTTTTTTGTAGCGCTGTATGTTTTCCCTGTTAAATAAATAAATAAATAAATAAATAAATATATGTCTATGGGCTTTAGGTTAGCCCATAGACATATATGTCTATGACATATGGTACTATTAGGGTTCCGAGGGAAAATATCACACCACTAATGAAAATCATCTTTAGAAGTTAGTTTTAAATATATGTAGTCAAATGAATGAATTTATTCTCAAGTGTCAAATAAAGCAAATTACATAGCTTACGTCAGGATGTGAGTAACCATTTCTTCGCACTAACTTTTCGTCATGATCTCGAGCCACTTATTAATATATTTTTTCAGAGTCAATCTGCTAATTAAACTCTGTTTGGGAGCTAATGGGCCATTGCTAAGTTGGTCACGAAAAACTATTCTGTTCAGGGTTGGTCACACTAACGGGTCAACACCCATCCGGCGGCCTCCACGCATGAAGTGCGAGCCCGGGCAGGCCTCTGGCCTTAGGGCTAATTTCCTATAGGAGTCAACATTCTGGCGTTCCTGGACGGTCTGCGCACCGTGCGGCGTAAGCCAATCGGTTGTGCACTCTGACTAACAATCGGTGGAGTCTGGAAGCAGTACTGTTTCCTATAGAGCAGGGGTGGTTGCGGACCTTACCGCGATTGCTCTTGAAACGACCATCGGCTACTCGATCCTGGGTGAACAGCCGGGCAAAAGATGCCGTGGTCCGCGATAGATTCGGTTTACACCGTTTCACCGCTTCGTTAGGGAGAGGACCGCGCAAGCGACCTGGAACTCGTAACCAATCGAAAGACCGGAGTAATCTGGTCGCAATTGGAAGTAAGGGCGTGAGTGTAAGCCCGCTGGTTAATATACCTGGTTATCTCGCGGATAAGGCGTTGGACTTTTACGGGCATAAGGCGGAGCTTGACGGTGGACTGTTTTGTCCAAGTCTTCTGTACTCACTTCACGGGAGATAGAACGAACAATCGTTAAAACTTCCTGAGGTGACAGGTTCGCCCGTTGTAGTTGACAACTCTATTTGCTGATTAAACTCTGTTCTTTAGCCAAGTCTATCAAAGGATGCTGTTGGCAGATCGGAGTATATGTAGGCTTTTGTGCAGTCGCTGTGCCTCGATGGTGGTTTGTATCGCGCACTCATTTCTTAGTGTGTGTGTGTGTATGTGTGTGTGTATGTGTGTGCTTGTGTGTGTGTGTGTGTGTGTGTGCGCGTGCGTGCGCTTGTGTGATTGCTCCAAATGCGACGTCGCCACAGTAGTTGCCACATACACACCGAAACACGCGTATATCAACAAGCATTGCGTATATAACTCGGACTGTGGTCCATACGTATGTATTAACATGACGCGTAACGATGTTGGCGTGACGGGGGTTACCGTGTCGTAATATTAATACATAATGTTATTTAATTACGTCGCGACCTTGGGATCTTGCTTCTAATATGACAGCATGTAGAAGTATACGTACGGTTACAGTCAGACACATGAATCATGCTTAAACTACAGTATACTGTGATTTCCTTATTAACTGTAAGGAAAATGTTGATAAATATAATCGAGTAATGGAGATCTTGTTTTTCAGCAAAATTATGATTGAAACATACTTATTCTGTACAAAACCGTAATACATAACAACATACATGGTAATGTAAGAATCAGTTCAATATCTTTCTCAGTTCGTAAAGGTGCGGATATCCATCGTACTTCTAATAGTATGTTATAGCAATTATAATGCACATAAAGTAAAATTAATAGTAAGGACTCACAGAGTAAACTATTAAATTGTACCTATTGCAAAAAATATAAAAGAAAACCGTGAAAGCATCCCTCTTCAGACCGCCATACGAGTAAACAATAATAATATCTGCTAAAAGTCGCCGAAGCCAAAACACAGAGATTTAAGAAGCTTTCAATGCAACAAAGGCGTATGAATAGTGACTCGTACACTTAAGGAAAGGAGAAATGTGCTGCAACCTAATGGAAGGGAAAATTTATTGTTATTGGAAAAGCGCTTGCTTTTTGAATAGGAAAATGGAGTCTTATTTTCTGCCAAGTGCCCGCTTTTCAATTTATGTGTCGATCGGAAGTCATAATATCTTTCTTGTATTTTTGTATATAAAAACGTGAATATCGGTAACAAATGAATAAAATGCACATGAAGTATAAAATATATTATTTTCTTAAAAGACTTTTAAATAACTTTTTTAGGCTAGTTAAAGTTCACAATTCAACAATTCTACTTCCCTCGCATGATCCGGAAAGCTATTGAAATAAGAAAAACCCCGAACTTCAATAGAGAAGACGGTTACAAACTCTCTTCTACGTGGAACCCTCTACTTAAAATGTTCCCACCGCCAATAGCCGAACGCAAGGACGTGAGACAGGATACAGTGAGTGTTGTATGCACGACGGACTTTCGAAATTCGAGCTCGTCGAGCCCGCCCCCCCACCACCGTTATAATTTACGCAGTGGTGGTAGCGGTATTGACAGCTCTTTCAGTCTACCTTGGACAACGGCGGCTGCAACGTCGGTGAAACGTCGGGCGCTGCAAAATTCACGCGGCAGATTCGTTTTTTATCGTACTATTTATAATGTCAAATAACCGCGATAGTCTTCGATTTCATATTACATTATTTTATTTCATCTTCTTCAAAAATCATCATATGACTATATGACTATAATTGACAATAATATAAAGGTGAGATTTAATTAATCGGCGTCCTTTAAGGAAGTGTATGAGCAAGTAAGCAACTTTTGATAAACATTTTTGGAAAACGAACTTATTTTTTGTTGAAAATTTGAAAAGTATTACGATTAAATAAAAGTTTTACAAGCGTTCGAGCATGCTACGTCCTCTAACGGTAGATAAAATATCGCTAATATATAATATTAGCGATTATAAAAAAGATTACATCGAATTTACCGCGTGAAGGTTGTAACACCAGACGTTTCGGCGACGTTGCTGCCACCGTTGTCTAGGGTAGACTGCTGCAACGCCGCCGAATCGTCAGGTGTTACAAAGTTCACGCGTTAAATTCGTTCAAAACAACGATAGTCTCCGGAATATTAGCGATACTTTACCTACCGCTAGATGGCGCATCGTTCTCAACGCTTTTTATACTATTTGTTATTTTAAAAACATATTTATAAAAAGCGTTTATTTTGTTTTTTTTTTACATTTTTTATTAAAAATTGCTTTTCTGCTAGTACTGACTCACCCCCTTCAAAGATGCTGGTTAATTAAAAGTCAACCTGTATATAACTACAATGCAATACAATATGACCTTTAGTATTTAAAATAAATATATACCTATATTTCTCATATTTTATATACTTATTCTTATTTCTTTATAAGCATTATTTTAACAAACCCATATATTAAAAGCTATTAATTCCAATATCGCCTCTACAAGTTGTCCCGCCAGCGGATGCAAATTTCAAGCGATTCTGGCGCTGAAACGTCTGCGGCCTACGTATAAATCACAGTCTCTGGAGGAAAGCGCGACGCGTCGCTTAATAAATATGCGGGAAAGCGTATGGGCCGTTTTTTGTACTCTGCTAATGCATTTCTTAAAAAGCAATAAATTTTATCAACCCCCCTGTATTTCGGAATCCGTCCGTATTGTCGTTTACTTGAGCAGTCTTGAATATAAGAAGATGATATTAAAGAATTTTTATCAGAAAAAATGCACCAATATACGAGTAAAGGTAAGATATCAAGCTATCTAAAATCTGATTATAAATATAGTACAATTTAAACGGAAATCAATGTTTTATGTAAGTATGAAATTATATGCTCCCTCCTCATCTGTGTTCTCTTTTTTTCGTTTAATTCTCATTACTTGTTACGTAGCAAAATTATTTAACTTGGTTTTTTCCTTTCTTCTCTACTCTTTCTTAATTTGGACTATTATGTTATAACTTACCACTTAATTTAGCAATGGTTTAAAAAAGTTAACATTTCATTTTATAAAAATGCCTTTTTTTAAATCGTTTTGTTTATATATTTTTCTTTTAAATGTTTTCAGTAGTTGGTAACATACTTGCATTATATAATTCGTTCGTTCGTTTATTTAATTTCGATTTAGTAAATATATATTACTGTATTGTCTGTTTCCCAAAAAAAAATTATTACAAAAATGTATTTTTTATTATCAACAAGCTGCCCTCCCAATTTATTGTTTGGGATCAGTTTTGGTCCTATTCTAGTCCTATAGAAAACGAATTTACCGCGTGAAATTTGTAGGACCCGACGTTTCGGTGACGTTGCAGCCGCCGTTGTCTAGGGTAGACAGTCTACCCTAGTCAGTCTACCCTAGACAACGGCGGCTGCAACGTCACCGAAACGTCGGGTCCTACAAATTTCACGCGGTAAATTCGTTTTCTATCCTATTTATAATGTCAAACAACCGCGATAGTCTTCGATTTTATATATATATATATATATATATATATATATATATATATATATATATATATATATATATATATATATATATATATATATATATATATATATATATATATATATATATATATATATATATATATATATATATATATATATATATATATATATATATATATATATATATATATATATATATATATATATATATATATATATATATATATATATATATATATATATTTATATATATATATATCTATATATATAGTTTTATTTTATATTTATCTATAAAGTATATATTTATTTATGTCCGTACGTATATATTTATATGTATATACCTAAATTTAATATTATTACGCTTTATTATTTTGGAGACATATCTATCTTCTTAAATTTAACATAATAATATACAAATATAATACAGCAAGTTACGAAAACCACTCTACCTTCTTTTATATTAAGCCTACCTTAGTACAGGCAAGGCCTAGTTAGGATGACTTTGAATTTAAAAATATATGTAATCTTATAGATTAATAAAGAATTTTGAATTAGATGTAACTTCATAATTATGTAAAATTTCACTTTTTATATTTGCAGATTGGATTTTTACTTTGGCTAAATCAATTGAACCGAATAGACAATGGCGATAAATCCTTCCTCCCACCTGTCAGTTGAAATAAAATAATAATTCAAATCTAACATTTCTCAAAAATATTCAAATCCATTGCAGCAGAGTCAAAACCAGCCACTGAGAGGCTGGCGAAAGCTCCGAAATTTATGGGGTTAACACGCAGACGCTTACCAGGAAAACATAAATTATAAGATGGCAACGAAAAATATTTCTACGAGTACTATTCGCTAGCGGACAAAGGCACGCTTTCCGCCCGAAGGAAATAGGAAAATAATGACAAATATACGCGGGCGGTTGTGCACCCGGGTGATTTATACCTCCTATTACATTCATTGTCGTTGCGTAATTTTAAGTAATACGTGCGAGCATAAATATCGCAACGGTGCGTGAAGATGTGTTAAGTGGGAACGTCGCTCAAATAGCCATTATTTTTTTTATACCAGAAACAATACACGCCAGAAACAATACATACCTCCTATTACATCTCCCTGAAGTGAGCGCAGAAGACTTGGACAAAACAGTCCACAGTCAAGCTCCGCCACAAACCCGTAAGAGGCCAAAGCCTTAACCGCGAGATAGCCAGGAGTGTTACCCGGCTGGCTTTCACTCACGCCCTTACTTCCAATTGTGACCAGATTACTCCAGTCTCTCGATTGGTTACGAGTTCGGGCTCGCTTGCGCGGTTCTCACCCTTATGAAGCGGTGAAACGGTGTATACCGAATCTATCGCGGACCACAGCGTCCTTTGCCCGGCGGTTCACCCAGGATCGTCCTTCATCGAACGTCAGTCAGACAAGTCAGTCAGATAAGCAATCCGTTTTGTTTTAATTATTTCAACGAGTGAAAAGTGCAATCTACTCACGAATATTCGCCTCAAAATATAGCTACAGCATCGGAGTATCCGCAGCCACTACAAAACATCACTAAATCGACATCACCACGAAACACTCAGGAAAGTAAAAAACTACACTTCTGCAAAATTTCAAATAGTGATTCGTTCAATTGAATCTCGTTCACAACTCACTTCGTTCATCAATCAAGAGACCGGTTCACTCCGTATATTATGACGGCTGCTTTCAGATAAAAATCAGAGTTAAACGGCAATACCGGCGTCTATCACTATTGTTTTCGTACTGACCGTCACCGTCACGTAATATAAAAATATGTATTTTTAATCGTCGCCAAATTGAATCGAGCTACCCGCAATCAGCACATATCTGTCGACCATAAGGGAGTTAACGCAACTTTTCGACTTCGCTATTCCGTCGGAAAACAAGGAAATCAATACGATTTATGCAGCTATTCGTCGGCTCCGAAATATATCGTACGATTATTTAAATATCTAATTCTAACACTTTATTTTTGTTTCTAATACTCGTTGAAGAAAAATCGTATTTTAATCTAAATTGTTAAATACAGCACAACAGAAAAATAAGTTTAAACTGAATTAACCATTATTTATAATTATATTTTCTGAGTCTCACCAAATTTTATATTCCTGATAGTTTGTACGTATAATTTCTCTAAGTATTTGACAAAATTATTGTATTTTACCTTAATTTTATTGACATACTCTTTGCCATTTTGCAATTTTGCCCATATTTTATTTAAAAAAAAGTGATAAATTAATAATGTCTCCCCCGAAAATTACAAGAAGCACACGTAGCAAAACTGCCAGTGGTTTGCCAATAATTAAAACAAACTCATGTGGTAAAGTAATGGCTCCTAAAAAAAACCCTGTTATTTTAAAGAATCCTAAGGCTACAAAATCTCGTAATGATCTACCCAATGCTACCAGCACAGCCAAGAAATCTGATAAAACCGGACCACTGCCTTCACCACAAAATATTACTGATATACATTCTGACAGCTTCAGCGACTGCAAATCTGACTCTATCATATCAGCTATGAGTACGAATAAATTGAACCTTACCCGCCGTTCTAGTGCCCCTAACCTAACACTAAATGATAACAAAGATTTTGAAAACCCAGCACTTCATGAAAAATTAGAGTTAATGGAACTCGAATTACAGAGCGCCCACAATGAAGTATCGCTATTAAATGAAGAGGTAACCCTTTTAACTGAAAAATTAAAACAGTCTGAAAACAGGGCCGATAAGTATAAAAATATGGTTATCATTTTATTAAAGGGAAATAAACCGAGCGCGAGTAAAGTTTCTTCTGAATTTAGCAATATTACCTCCTCTTCCTTAAAAGTTTCAGAAAATAATAATCCATGTATTTTAAACAATAATCCCGTAATTAGAAACGACGAATCTGAGGACAATCTATTATCAATAAACGATTCCACCATTGGAATACCGCCTGCTAAAGAGCTCCCACCAATTAATGCTAGAAAAATTGTTGTAATAGGTGACCAGCAGGCAAAAGGTATCACTATGGGTCTGAGGCATTTGTTGGGTAAAAAAGACTATTCGGTCACTGGATATGTTAAACAAAATGCTACATTCGAAAATATTGTCAATGACGTGGTGGTAAATGCTCAAAACATGACGTCGAGAGATCATCTCATAATAATGGGCGGATGCAATGACAAAAACCCCTATAGATTTTTGACTGAGCTCTCATTCAGCCTAAAAAGCTCACTTAAAACTAATGTTTATCTAACTGAAGTTTTATATAGCAATTACCTAAGAGAAATGGAACTAAATCGAAATATTGAGTGTTATTCTAAGCTGTTCCAACACTCAACCTTTATTAAAAATCTTAGTAACGCTCACGCCGAACCATGTACTCATTCAATTTGTCAGAAAATAATACATAATATACAAGCCACGGAGTATAGGAAAGAATATCTAGGCTACACGGAAAATAATTGTTTACCGGTTTTGAATAATATTTTAAACAACCAAAAATACTGTAACGTTTTTACAACCAAAGCAATTTTCAAGCACGACGTTTTGAACTCAAAAATTTCTTTTTCAGCAAATCCACAAAAAAATCGGCTAAGAACACGTTTTTTTCGTCCAGCACAATATAACACATAAAAATATAGATCATTTTAAAAAACCAAAAGCTACAGATTCACTTTCTATTTTTTATCAAAATATTAATAGCCTCAAAAATAAATTAATAGACTTAGAACTGTTGTTAGAAATAAATGACAAAATCAATATTGTCTGTTTGGTGGAGCATTCTGGAAAAAAAATGAGAAGACATCGTTAAATCTGCCCGGTTTTTATATTGGCGCTTACCAGCATAGAAATATTTTTAAAATGGGTGGAACCATGGTACTAATCAAGAATAATCTAGATAGCGAGCAGTTACCGCAATGTGCTGATCTTTGTCTAGATCGCCATTTCGAATGCTGCGGAGTAAAACTATCAGAAAGTAACATGTACGTCTTCTCTTTATATCGATCACCCAATGGAAATATTAGCATATTCTTAAAAAGATTTTCAAAACTCTTAGAAATATTTGCAGACAAGAAAATTATTATATGTACAGACGTTAATGTTAACTTCCTAGTAGATTCAGTAGCAAAATATAATATAAATAGTATACTCAATATGTATGGTTTAAAGTCATATATTCAATCCGCAACAAGAATCACCGATCACTCTGCAACTCTCATTGATAATATATTTTCAAATCTGTCTCCCACTTTGATTTCTTCGAAGGTCTGCTCTACTGGGCTATCAGATCACGAAGGTATTTTTGTTTCATTAAATAACAGCGCTAAAAAGGAGATCCAGTTCAAAACTACTATAATTTTCTCCAAAATTAACGAAGAAAACTTCATAAATAAACTTGTTAACGAGGACTGGGAAAAAAAATTAAATGCTAAAAACGAAAGTGCTAATGATCTGTTCACTATATTTTTCAATAGCTTTAAATCTAATTTTGACAATAGTTTTCCAGAGAAAGTCGTCAAGGTAAAACAATCTAGTCATGTAAAATGTTGGTTATCGAAAGGATTAAAAAAGTCTGCCAAAAATTTGCGCTTTCTTCGATACCTTCGCAAATTTGAATGCAATAAATATGTTTTAGGGTACATAAATAGGTACGAAATAGTATATAGGCGAGTAATAAGAAATGCTAAGAGAAACAGTATCAGAAAAAATATATTGAACTCCAAAAACAATTCTAAAGCACTATGGCAAGTCGTGAATGAAAAACTGGGCAAAAGGGAACAGACTCATTCTAATATCACACTCAGTGTAAATAATCACACAGTCGATAATCAATGCGAGGTAGCTAATATGTTTAATAGTTATTTTTCCCAAATCGGGCAAGTCAACAATTCTAACACGACACCCAGTCAGGTAGGCGGACACAATATTTGTTACAGCCGCCATATTTTCTTTATGCAACCAACCGATGCAGTTGAGATCACAAAAATTGTCAACTCAATGAAAATCACAAAATCTTCTGGGGTTGATGATATTACTATTGAAACAGTGAAACTTGCACTGCCTGTAATAGCCGAAGTACTAGCTAACTTATTTAATATTTCTCTGAGAGATGGCGTTTTCCCGGAGCAATTTAAAATTGCAAAAATTGTTCCATTATATAAAAACGGCCCGAAAACTGATATTGCTAACTACAGACCAATAGCTCTACTGCCGGTTTTTTCAAAAATTCTTGAGAAAATAGTTAATATCAGGTTAGTCAAATATCTAGAAAATAAAGATATTATATCAAAAACTCAATTTGGTTTTAGGAAAAAAAAAGGAACAATAGATGCACTACATAATATTTTATCAACAATGTACAGTAATGTTGACGCGAAACTTTATTCAGGCACGGTCTTCTGCGATCTCTCAAAAGCGTTCGACATGGTGAATCACAATATATTGCTTAGTAAACTTGACAAATACGGCATCCGAGGGAACAGTCTTAAGTGGTTCTCCAGTTACCTATGAAATCGGAAACAAGTAGTACAACTTTGTAACTACGAAGGCGGATTATTAAAGAATGTAATGTCCAATGTGTGCGAAGTAAAGTGCGGAGTTCCACAAGGGAGTATTCTGGGACCAACCCTTTTCCTTTTATACATAAATGACCTCCCAACTGCCTTAACACATTCCAAAGCAACATTATTTGCGGATGACACCAGCATAAACTATGCACATTCTAATATTGACCAAGTTGTTACAACTTTAAATGCTGAATTGGTTTCACTAAATGCATGGTTTGAGAGAAACAAGTTATCCCTTAACACGTCCAAAACTGTTTCAATGTTTATATCCTCTCAGCAAAATAAAATACAAAATACTCCACAGGTACATATTGGGAAAAACAACATAGCCGATGTCAGTTCTCACAAATTTCTTGGTTTAGTTTTAGATAATCACTTGAGATGGAATGCACACGGAGAACAATTAAGTGACAAACTTTCTAGTGCCTGTTTTCTGCTGCGCCAAATACGAAAACTGATTAATTCTAAGGACACGAAAACGATTTATTTCGCTTATTTTGAGTCTTTTCTCCGTTACGGTATTCTCTTCTGGGCGCAATGCACCATCGATCTAAGGCAACATATTTTTTCATTGCAAAAACGGGCCATTCGAATTTTAAGTAATCTGGGTTATGTAGAATCATGCCGTGGTCATTTCAGAAGGCTTAAAATCCTCACCCTTCCATCTCTATACGTTTTAGAATGCGTTAAATTGATCACAAAAAACCTAGCTCAGCTGCCGATACATTCAGATACCCATAAACACTTTACCAGGGGGAGAAATAATCTGATTCTTCCTCGTCCAAATCTAGAACTTTTTAAAAGGAATCCGAGCTACGTCGGAATTATATGCTACAATAAGCTACCCTCTAGTATAAAAAATATATGCCGCGAAGGAAAAATGCTCCAATTTAAAAATAAACTCAAATTATATCTAATTGAAAGAGAATTGTACGACATTAACGATCTCTAAAAACTGTCTGCATCTCGACTATATCTCTTTCTGTAATAGGTTCAAAACGATTTTCAATTTGACTAAAACGTATTACCTATTTTTTATTATTAGGTAGGCACATATTAATTATACCTTGACTATTTTTATTTACAATATCAATATAATCACTAAGACATTTTATTTTACTTTTTGACAACCGTCACTTTTTTTATTTACAATATAATCACTAAGACATTTTATTTTACTTTTTGACAACCGTCACTTTTTTTTGTTATTTTTGACATTACATTTATTAATTTTATACTAAAAAAACTTATTTTTATCGGTATTTTAAAGAATAATTTACTCTGTGTTTTTAATCTGGTAAACTAAATGGTGAGACTCGATTTTATTCTACAATAATACCTTCTTCATTCTTACGAGTAACCTTTTACGTTTTGATTAGTAGTAGAAGAATTTGATCATTAAAAAAGAATTCAATGTTATCACGGCCAAATGTAATACTACTGTCTATACAACTATGTATTAGTTTTTAAGACAATAAACAATTTGATTTGATTTGATTTGATCGGATAGCCGATGGTCGTTTCAAGAGCAGTCGTCGTAAGGTCCGCAACCACCCCCGCTCTATAGGAAACAGTACTGCTTCCAGACTCCCCCGACTGTTAGTCAGAGTGCACAGTCGATTGGCTTACGCCGAACGGTGCGCAGACCGTCCAGGAGCACCAGAAGGTTGATTCTCAGGGGAAACTAACCATAGGGTTAGAGTCCTACCCAGGCTCGCACTTCATGCGTGGAGGCCGTCGGATAGGTGTTGACCCGTGAGTGTGACCAACCCTGAACAGAATGGGTCTTCGTGGCCAACTCAGCAAGGGCCCATTAATTCCCCTACATATAATACAATGAAAGAATAATAAATAAACGTTTCAAAAATATTACTGAACCAAGAATAACTTAGAGGTTCAACCTCGAAACTTGGATGGATTATAATGCCAAGACGTTTTGCCGATTTTCTAGAAAAATACCAATTTTTGAAGAATTTCTTGGACTGGCTGGTTATGGGTCTGTATTCCCTTCCTTGGTCCCTATCTAATTTAAGTGGTAATTCGATTCGAATATATCGCGGACCATGGCGTTTATGGTGTCTTTCACTAGGGGTCACAATCGAGTCGTTTCAAGAGTAACTGACAGGGGGAGGTCAACAACCTCCCCCGCTTCACTAGAAACCATTCGCCGGAGTGCACAGTCCATCGACTGATGCCGCACGATTAGCAAATCGCCCAACTGCGCCTGCATAACATCACCCTGAGGAATCATGTCTCTATTTCTTCGTCGTCAAAGTAGGCGGGCGTGATGCATTGGTTGCCAGTTATTTGGTACGCAGCCATAACATGATTCAGCCTGGGCACTCACCAAGGATTTTAAAAGCAGCGACGTACACATCGTCGTCTCTGTCGACCGTGTGATACGTTTATAATGCAGGACATCACTCAACGGGTGAAGCACAGCCTGCAACGATCTCGCGACAGGACCTAGCTTAAAGAGCGAAGAGTACGTCCTCGCCTATTGTTCGATAAAATTGCTACGTTAATCATTTTTTAAAATTAGAAGTTAACCAAGCGCACCTCTGGGCCACCTGAATTTGGGCGAAATGTGCCTGGCAGGCACAGACGTAAAATTTTGCGCTATTAGCTACCTTTATCAATATCAGCTCTTCAAAGTAATGACTAACGTGTATAGGGATTCGAGAAATGCGGTTTACAAATGTATATATGTATATAAAATACAAAAAGTAATCAAAATTTCAAAATAGACAACCATAAATCTATTCATTTTCATATACAAATAAAATCAATTTATTTTAATATAAAATGAATTAAATAAACAATTGAGATGGAATCAAAAGGAAATAAGCACCTTAAAACGTATGACGAGATCGGGCGCAATGATCCTGACGGGTCACGGACGATGCTGCTACGGCGTCGGGTAAGAAACTGAGTAGGGGATTCAATGCGCCGCGGCGAGACAGAAAGGTACTAGCAGGGGCGGCATCAGACGCCACTTTGGCGGGTATGGTCAAATAAAAAAAACCGACCTGTGCCTGTCAGATCAGGCGCGCCTGACGGAAGGTTAAAAATCGGATGTGTCACCAAAAGACTATCCCGGCAAATAGACAAGTCTCCTCCCACCCCGCCAACACCCTCCCCTCCTCTCACTTCACTCCATCCGCGCCAATTCGTAGTATATTTGAAGTATTTTCCGTGGTATTTACATGGTACTTTTCCAAAAATGATATAGTATTTTCTTAAATATGGCGGATTTCAAATATTATTTGTGTCGCATGTATGCGAGATATTCCAACCAAAATTTCACAACATGATGATTTCCAACAAGGTATCTGTGTACCTACTGACTTTCAGGCTTCCAAGTAGAGTATTTCGGGCTTGAAGTATGACTAGCGAGCCCTCTGGTGGACCGATTTCTACTACAATCTTCTCAACTCTTGCCATTAACAAATGACACCTGCATGCCGACTTTCAGCGTTGAATCGTCAATTGGATGAAGCGTCTGGGCGCTAGCTATCGTGGAGGAAAACACAAACACACACACAGACAGACATACAGCTAGACATACAGACAGGCACACAGACAGACTTCAGTATGGAAATGGTCTTATTCCTCTCAGGGAGAGGGAGTAGGGGGGGGGGGAGAGGCAAAATTTATACATCGGTCTTCATATCGATTTTTTTAAGCGCGTTCACAATACTTTATCTCCTCGTTGGTTTGTGGGCCGGTAAAGTAAAACGAATAATTCTATTTCTTTCTATTCTATATACTTAATAGTTTGTAATCGTTTATTTCCAGGCTACTATAGTTCGACCATTGTATCCACCCCTACAATCAACTCCACGTGCTACTCGTCTTAAACTATTATACATCACCAATAATTGACGGTATCGAATGAGGAGTATTTTATCTTGAAAGTTCCAGACCGCAGGCAAATGTCCAACGATGGAGTACCTCCAGGATACCACCGCGTGCCCACAGCGTGGAAGATTTATTGAATTGCTGCTCTGGGACGTGTTTATCTCTTCGCGGCCCGTCGACAGCTCGCCACCTCTCCTTTTGCACTCTCCACATTTATAGAGATTAAGATTGCCATTTCATTGCGATACGCGCTGAATTATTGAGATTAATGCCGACGTTGTTCATAATATCGTATTTATCGGGGGGAAATCATCGGGATTACCTACGAAATGAGAATAGAACCGATTTTATAAGTCAAGTCAGTTTCATATTACAGATATATCTCTGCAGCAATATTGAGATGTTTAATGCAATATTAGTCGTCGATTTTGAAAATACTTTTAACTTAGTTAAATACAAGAAAAAGATTTAATTCTTCATTAAATAAAAAAAAATACAAACTATAGGATGTGAATCTACAGACAGCTGTCACAGTATAATAACACCCAGTAAGTTCACTCAAGAGTTATAAGGCAATGCGGGAAGAGGGTGCAACGGAAGTGGAGCCAGGGGTAAGTCATGTTGCGTCCTTAGGACCATAGTTACGGCGCTGTGAGCTGTGAAGCGCTTTGGGCGCAGTTTGTGTCCGCTCTTTTTTCTGGAGATTTACGATTCGACGCCATATGGTATTCTCAGAACAAATCTGTAGCATAATAGCAACTGCGTCGCCGGGGCACCGTAAATGTGGGCCGGGACGATGCTTCAAGAAGAAGACGAGTAATCATATAACGATTTGTGGTAGCCCTTAAGATTCCTGACGTCACGCTTCGATTTCAATTTTGTTCTAAGAGAATCTACTGTCTGGTATACTGTGCAGCTGTATTCCAAAGATAATTAAAAACAGCACCAAAAAAGTTTTGAAATGCGTTAACAACCAAGGCATTGACCGTCGGCGGCTATCAGCTGCCTTCTTCGCGAAAGGCCGCTAGTGGCCCGTATTCCGTTTCTCGCAGGTGCCTAACTTGGTATCTTAAAACGCGCTAAAACGACGCTTAATTTTGAACTGACATTTTGGTATTCCTTTCCATGGGTTCTAACTGGAGAGTGCATGTATGTAGAGGCTATCAAGCTCTTAAACTGATGTAAAGCACCGTCTAGACCCTTTTTCGTATTCCGTTTCTACAAGTGTCATTGCGGATGGGTTTTGTTGGGGGTCTAACTAAGAACGGTCTAAATCAAGCAGTCTGCATCTAACAGCCGTGTAGCTCTTGTTTATTTCGTGATTTAGAATGAATGATTTAGATATGATTCACATATACTTATACCTCAGTGATGATAAGTACCAGAGATTATTTTTTTAGTCACTGTTCAGAAAAAAAATAAGTAGCCAAAAAAGGACATAGGAGAAACAAAAAAATGACTGTATTTATGGTAATAAAATATCAAGAAGCAATGCGAACTTAAATATCTTGGAAGTAGAATCAAATACTTAAGAATACATGATAACAGGGACTATTCTTTAGCCTTTCAAACACTCAATTTTGCTCAATTAATAATCCCTTCATTTCACAGTCATCCAGAATGTCTAAAGTGTAATGAAATCCGTGGCGCAAAGAGTGACAAATAAATAAGGGAATCGTTTGTGTGAATTTAGCCAACCAGAAGTGATTATATTTATTGCTCCCCTCTTCTGCGGTAAGGACGCCCTCGAATGCATTATCGCGCATTTTAATCAGCGGATAAAGGGAAATCGTTTGCCGATATACATAGAAAGAGTACAGGCTATAATCTACATACTAAAATTGCTGTTCTGATATACTTGCAGAGGAATTATGATACATAAAACAAAAAGTATAGATTATGAACAGAATAATAAATAGGTAAGGTTACAAATAATCCTTTGCTTTTCGGAGAATATGTTCGTGTAATGTTCGTGGAATATGTTCGTGGAATACATACGTAAAATTTCGTGAAATATGTTCGTGGAATATGTTAGTTAGTTTTTCTTGAAATATGTAGCTAGCGAATCTGAAAAATTAAATAAATATATTAAGTCTCGAAATTTATAATATGCTTTTTAACAAACTAGGCCTTTACTACAAATCTTAAATTGATTTACTGGCAACTCAACAATTTCCTGATTTACTATGTTGTAGAAATGTATACATGTAGTTATATCAATATATATTGCCTAGTTATACAGTGTATAATGTAGAAATGTATTCATTGTCCCGTAAGAGTAAGTAAAAGAAGTTACGACCTTTTTATTCGGAACTTGGGAACTGAATGGTTATTTAAATTTCTCTTATTTATAATTATAAGTACGGTCACTGACCTATAGTTTTTAAGGAGATGTAAAAATAAACTGACTAGCTAGAGTGAGGATATTAATTTCATTGAAATGTTCAGGCAGTGCCTCTCTAGAACCTAACCCATATATCGAACGTATAGTCCTTTTTTGCAGCATGAAGATGTTTTCCACATCAACAACCCTACACCAGGTGACGAAGTAAATATCCAAACTGTGCAGCTCACGATTAAAGCAGACAATCGAACGACATATCAGCAAATACGGGAAGTCAATACATCTACTTAACGTAAAAAGTTATAATAGTTAATAAACGTATAATAGGTAATAGATAATATATTTCAGATATGAACACATTATTATTAGTTAACCACTGAAAAGGTACTAGCCTTAGTAGGGAACTGTAACGTGTCATTTGTATCTTTTTTATGAAAAAAGACTACTACTACTACTAAAAGAAAAATACTAGATTCGTTTAGGGAAATGACCATATCGAGTTATCATTTTAATATCTCCGGTGAATTGATAGAATCTCTTAGGGATTTGATCAAATCCCTGTTTTTATTATTTCAATAAATACTTCGAAAATTATTGCTTTAATAATTTACATCTTTATAAGTGATTTCATTTTGAAGTTCTACCGTCATTCACTTACGTAGTAAAAGCAAAACATCCTACTTCCGCTTGTCCTCGATACGCCGATTACTCCTTAGCACAAGGAAACGAATAAGAAATCGCTCTTATAAATATCGAGTCGATGTGTTTTCCTTCGTTTGCCCCGGTAATGAAATGGGACCCCCTGGCGTTTCAGACATGTGCGTCAAGCGGCGACCCCTATATCTATATTTCAATCTCTCGGATGGGCAATAAAAGTGCGATCGGGGCGAGAGGTGTCGAAATGAGCGTTGCGCCTTTGACCGAACGTATAAAAATTAATGTGCTCCTAGCCTTATCTCCGTCACAATAAAGGTGGCGTTACTGTGCGAACGACGCATGTGATGCCGCATAAATAACTTATGGAGGAGCGGTTATATGCCTTCTGGATTAACGGAGGCAGCGTCGTGGAGGATAGGGCCAGGGCCACACTTTTAATAATTGTAAAAATGGTTACAAGGGTATATAAGTATATTTACATTAAATTAAATTACATTACAATGCACCACATGGACAATTATATAACAATTATATACGAGGAAAACATATTATGACGGAATGGTTGATTGAGCTAGGAAGGAACGAAACGTAGAAATTCGCTAATATAGTGCTGTATAAGAATACCTACATACCATTACTACTGATATTCATGTATATGTACATGTATAAATGTATATATTTATATATGTGTATGTATGTGTATATATGATTGTATATATGTTGTATGTATGTGTATATATGATTTATATATGTGTATGTATGTGTATATATGATTATTTCATTTTGTTAGGTATATTATATTAATAAAATATGTTAAGTGTATATAAATAATATTTTGGTAAATATAGAGCTACCATATAAAGCAATTTTACATTATGTAACACTTATCAACTATAAAAAAGGAAAAAACAATATATAAAAGTCTACCTTAGTACGGGCATCACTCCAGCAAGGTAGATTTTAAACTTAATAACCTACTATTTTTAATGTGTGTAAAATAATAATAAATAAATAAAAATAACATTTACAATATTTGTAATAATATAATACAATGAACAACTAAATCAATGGACGTATTTTTATTAAAAAAAACTTATTATAGATTCATTAAAGGGATACGAGACCGGAGAAATTTGCATAACCTTTCACTACTGTATAATGTCCTACACTATCCTACTTCTTCCTCCTATCCCAACGAGGCTTTAACCGGGTTAGTAAGTCATGATATCCCACTTCGGTTAAGTCAGAATAATACTCTATGTATCCCAAAACACAAAAACACTTGTTTTTCCTACTCATTCTTCGAACATGCAGCTCGACTGTGGAATCAGCCTCTTCCAACTATTAGAGGCTGTCCGTGCTCCTTGGCAGAACCTGCACACGAAATTGTGCAGGTTCTGCCAAGGGGCAGAGGAAACTCCCCTGCACCTCATGTGCGAGTGTGGCCCGCTGATGCGTAAAAGATACACCCACTTGGGTGGTCATTACCTCCAACCTGAGGAGGTAAAACAATCAAGCGCCAAAAGCCTGTTGCGGTTCATTAAAGACACGCGGCTTAGCGTAGAACGTAGGTGGCGAACATATAAGATCAGCAATAGTCGCAGTGTTACAAGGCTCATAAAGAACTTAGAAAAGCCTTAAACTAAAAATAAAATAAATATATAAAAAGCAGTCATTGAAAAAGCAGTCATATTAACGATAAATTCTAACCTTTCCTTTATCCCTTCTCTTTGCTTAACTTATTTTGCTTATTATTTAATTAATTATGTATTAATACATGTACATATGTATTATGTACTACTCGAAAATTAGTTTATTTATATACTTTTGGCTTTAGTACCTACTCATAAAAACTATATTTTTTCCATAATTTAAAATTTCAATTACTATTTTATTGTATCGTATAGTACTTATATTTTTGCCTACTCTTCTTTTTACATGAGAATGTCGGTTGACTGGAAGACATCTTTATGTAGCATTATGTCTGCCATTGTACCTTGTGTTTATTGTGCAATAAAGAGATTTTTCATCTCCTATAATTAGGTTCACAAGTTTTTTATTTTATTTTAACTTCAATATATTATTCGGTTTTCCCCCCTTGACACACAGTCTTTTTGAAAAAGAAGGACCAATGAGATCTACTGACTGTTCTTATTTTTACAATTGCGTTACTCATCGAACGAAGGAAATTGCAGTATCGTACAGTGACTCCTCAATGACTTGCTGTGTTTTAATAAATATTCATTAGTAAATTTACCATAAACCATAAAGCTATGTATAAAACAGTTCAATTTTATTTTAATTTTATAGTATAAATTATAGAGTTTATATATTTTCCGCAAAAAATGGCTACGATGGTATGTAGGTAATTTAACATTAAATTAAAATGCATCACATGGACATTACATTACAATGACATTTACAATATGTAGAATTAAATATTGCAATAAATAACTATAAATAATATAATAGACGCACTTGTATCAAAAACAATCGCCTATTATAGAATAGAAACATTCATTTTTTTTTAATTTTAATTTTGCCTTGAGTATGCATCCCTGACGAGATCTACTGGCTGTTTCTATTTTTAGACGACTGCCCGACAGAAAACGAGTGCAATATGTCCAGGGTTCATCTGTGCATGTTTTCCGTTTTTTGTTCCACCGTAGCTTTTAAACGCTTGAACCGATTTAGAAGTGCGTGGTATTTTTAGAATCGCTATGTCCATAAGGTACCTTAACTGTCCAAATATCAAGTAAGTAATGGTCTAAAGGTCCAGATGTCCAGATGTCAATAAATTAACAAAAATATATCGTGTTTAGTGTCAAATGAATGGTATGATTTAAGACATTCCGTAAATATACATGTATATCAATACATTTATATGAATAAAAACATAAACCACAAAAAAAAACCGTAATAAAATAATTATCAATAAAATAGTATAGATACTTTCTATAATGGCAGTCGTGTTTTTTTTTCTAAATTTAATATATTTACTTGCTACTAAAGTGTGACTCAACGTGAGTCCACGGGAGAATCGACGGGGGTCTATGTAGGTTGGCGTGAAAAAAATGGGGGTTTACAAGTTGTAAGTGGGGTCCACGAAAAGTTATCTGGTTTCGATAGTAAAAAGAGAAAATTTTGGCTTGACCTTACCTTTCAATGTTTATTAAGCATTAATTTCCTTTTTTTAAATCTCCCTTAATATTTTTGAGTACAGTATTTTAAAAAAGCCAGCGACTGTTACTTGTAAAAACTTGCATATTCGATATTCAGTCCAGGGTTGGAACTCAGCCGCGATGCAAATTTATATCGTTAGATCTAATCTTCACAATTTTTGACGAGTTTTGGGAATATGGTAGTAATATAGCTCCCCCTGCCGCACCGAAACCAGTAAAATTTTGAAAGTAGTCTATGAGAAAAAAAATTTGAAAAAATTGACAAAACTAATTGACAAAACAAACTTCAATGTGCCACCCCATATTATGAAACAACTCGTAATGAAAAAAATACGGCTAATTATGTAATTACTTAGGATGTAAATGAATCAATAACTATTTTATCAGCGAATTGAAACAATATTACATCATATTTCGGGATCTGTTTCATTGTGAAATAATTATTACCTTACCAGTTTGCCAAAAAAAATAACGACCAGATATGAGATGATTTCAAAGCTTACAAAAGATAGAAGCATAATTTATTATGATGATAAATTCATAGACGGGCTGCTGTTACCTTACGTCCGATATCACAAGCTGATACCAACGCGACCCCCTTCCTCCCTCTCCCTCTTACCCCTCTCATTTGCCTGGCCCTATTTCAATAGCTAACTCTGCATGCAATGCTTACCAGAGAAGCACTCAATCTAATGCACATTATATTGATGAATAGCGAGTCAATTAAGCAAGGCGAACACGTGTAACCGAGCGAGGACGCAAACCGCGACCGCTGCGCGCTCTGTGGCGATCTCCACAAGTACACAAGGCATAGTTAATAACTCGTATGTACGCAAATCAGTTGATGTAGGTGATATATGAAAAAAATCGATTGTGTCACCCCAACATTTTCCCGGCAAGAACCAAGAACTGATTTCTTCTAAATAATAATTTCATAAATAAAATCGATCGCCCCCTCTCGGCCGGCGGATGGACACGTTTGGGTTCTGTTACGCATTCGGCTAAAGCGACGCGGTTCGTTTCTCGGCTAGCCTTGCGCGGCTTATAGTTACTATGTGATATTTATATGTCGGAACTTATATGAGATATCCCAATTAAAATTTCACAACGTAATTTCTGCCCAACAAGGCTGTGTATCGAATTTTAAGTATTTAAATTGAATATTTCGATATTGATATATAAACACCGTTTTCAACCACAAGATTTTCAACTCTTGCCATGGCCAAATGAGGCCAAATATCAGCTAAATCGGATTAAGCGTGTGGGCGCTATCGTGGAGGAATATACACAGAGACACAAACAGGCACACAGCAGACAGATAGACTCACAGATGTGCCTCAATATGGAAATGGTTTGAATAGTCTCAGGAGGGCTTATAATGGATATTTCTGTTTTTATGTCGAAAAAAATAGCGCGTTTACTATACTTTCCCTTCTGGGCGGTTGGTGGGCCAAAAAAGTAGAAAGATAATGCTAAATATTACTTAAAAAATCAATATTATCTGATAGGTCCAATTAAGAAGTTAATAATAATCCTATATGTAATTAATAATAAATGATTATTTTGATTAACATGAAAACAATGAATTGGCAGTAAAACTCTTAATAATATTATTACACCTACAGTGAAATTTAGTTTAAGGATGTAAATTAAATTCCAAAAAAGTTACATAAAGCGAACCGTTACATCATTGCCAGGAGTTTTTATTGCCAAAAAAAAAAACAATATTGCCACAAGAGCAAACACGAGTGTTAAACAAAAAAATCCGAGAATGAAGAGTAAGTTCGTCAAGAGGCATTTCATATATTTGACCCCTTCATTTTATAATAAAATTATATTCCTATGTAAAAATATTTCGTTTTTGTAATTATGTAAAATATGGTGATATTGCTAGGATTATTATTTAATTATTTAATCCCTAATTATGAAAATTATTTAAAATGTAATATTTGTTACGTAATATATATCGATTTTACCGTCTGATTTTCGCTTCTATTTACTTTATTTAATTTCTTTATATATGACATTTTTGCAATCTTTGTATTATATTAGGAACAAATGTGATTGTAAAAATATGCTTTACCATTACTTTACATTACATTTTTTTATTCTATTAGAATGACTATATTTCGGTTATTTTTATTTTTCTATTACCCACTATTTACTTACTAGAATATTTGTAAAAAGGACTTTTATAATATAATATTTTCAATTAATATGTTTAATATTATTTGTATAGATAGTGTAGCTACCCATTTGTGAACTATAAGTGTTCTCATGTTCCTACTCATTAACATCTGAGACGTTTTTAAGGTAGACATTTGGTCTACCTTAAAACCGTCTCAGTCTACTTAAGTAGAATTAATAAATAATAATAACCCAATGTAAAATTATATTAATATTTAATAAATAAATAAATTGAAATGAATTTAGATTTCTTCATGATTTTGAGTTTTATTTTACAGCCACCGCATAAGATGTTTGAATATATTCTGATTAATTATAATATCAGGTGGATGTAGCTATCGACTCAACCGAACAGTCAATGAGCTTTCGGCAATAAATTACAAATTTACAACATGAAATTAACGGCGGATACGGACATATATCACTATCGGACTGGTGACAATTCCACTCTATCTGACACTTGCAATCCAGGGGCAGAGAATAATAATATATTTGAAGACGATAAGATTTTAAGTAGTTATGTTAGGCTAGATTATATGTAACCATCTTTAGGTCATAGTAGAGAGTATATTAGAGAAATATTCGTTCGCAGGTTATCATTTTATACGGTCCATTCATATCTGAAAAATGTCAGACTGTGTCCTAATGCACTTCGAAATATTGACATAAATATATTCTAAATATAATGTGTCATGATATTGTAAAATTTAATAAACGCTTTAATTTTAATCTCTCAAATCTAATCGAAAGCTATATTTTTATATCTAAACCAGCATGGTAGGTTATCTGAGTATCGAGCTATACTGATTTATATTTTCTCGCTGACGCGAAAATGGTTGCTATAAGTTGAGCCCACCTCCGGCTATCCCCATCATTTTGCGGCGGATACTCAATATTTAAATAAAACATTCGCCGATTAGAATACCCCAGGGCACGGAGCCCTGCGAAAAGGGCAAAATGCCTAGTGTAAAACTTCACGGACCCATAACAGGACCCTTTGATTGAAATACGAATTAGGAATTAAAAAGATACTAGAACCCTACCCTTCGGATCTTTTTTTAATTTCTTAGTAATTCGATAGGGCCATATCGGCTTGAAAACGGTACGACAAGATTTTTATGCGTCACCTAGTATTTATCCGTGAACTTCTAGAAGCATTCCTCCCATAAAATATTATTACCATTCTTGAAACTAGATAACCATAATAATATACTTTTATTTTTATTATGCTTTGAGAGGATTTTTGCATGCTTTATAAGGTTTATTACCTACGCAAGATGTTTTAGCGATATATTTTTTGTACAAATTCCTCATACTATAAATTATACTTAATGTTTTTCTATTTATTGGTGCCGATATTTTTTTCTTTGTATTAAAAATGATAATTATAAATTACATTTTTAGTTACGAATATCTATAATAAGATATATTCTTGCCCCTCTTAACAAATTTTCATCACTTAAACTGAAATAAATTATTTTATAATATTATTATTAAATAAAAATGCATTTTGTAAAAAAAAATATTGACTAACAAGCGAAAAGTACATTTATCATAAACAATAAACTAGGTAGTTATAATACATTTGTAGTTTCAGGCATCTTAGAGATATGCGACACATCCAGATACCGATATGCGACACATCCAGATACCGACACATCCAGATACACATCCAGATACCAATGCTCACACTGCTCACAATCGTCCTGTTGCAGTGTGAGCATTACAGTGTTATCCGATACTTATTAGCAAATTAAGAATATGGGATAGTCGCTTAAATCGACGAGCTGTATACAAAAGTGTATGAAAGACAGGTGCCACTAACGGATTTCAGAATTTAAAAAAAAGTAATCATTGAATTCAGCTGAGAGATGATTTTTTTATATAAAAATAAATATTCCTTAATCTTCCAATTTAAAAATGCATTCTTACACATAAATAGAAAAACTTTTGAATAATTTTCTCTTACTTATTAAATAGTAAGTTATTTGTAAGAAACATTACTCTTTGTTATGTGGGCTCGACGTCCGATTATTGCCAACCGCTGAATTTCCGGCAAACCGATCGTTCGAATACGTGTAAATTAATTTTGATATATAGCTGCGACCAGTGGCGGCGCGGTGGTGGGATTTATCCAGCCACAATTACGATTAACATTTGCAATTTTGGATGGCGACAGAGGCGACTAACGATGATGCATGCCGACGCCACTGTACTGCGATAGCCGCCGGGAGAGTTTGCTGAGCTCCAGATTTTTTAAAAACAAAAATAATGGTAGTTCTATCGAGTCTAATATATTGAAGCTTCTGAAGGGAG
The DNA here is from genome assembly GCA_944548615.1 of Micropterix aruncella. NCBI lineage: Eukaryota > Metazoa > Arthropoda > Insecta > Lepidoptera > Micropterigidae > Micropterix > Micropterix aruncella. Next base: position 18,253,203 of record OX155962.1, on the reverse strand, counting down.
CCAACGGGCCCTTGCTGAGTTGGCCCCGAAGACCCATTTTGTTCAGGGTTGGTCACACTCACAGGTCAACACCCATCCGGCGGCCTCCACGCATGAAGTGCGCGCCCGGGTAGGACTTTGGCCTTAGGGCTAGTTTCCCCCAGGAGTCAACCTTCTGGCGCTCCTGGGCGGTCTGTGCACCGCACGGCGTAAGCCAATCGATTGTGCATTCTGACTAACAGTCGGGGGAGTCTGGAAGCAGTACTGTTTCCTATAGAGCGGAAGTGGTTGCTGAGCTTACGGCGACTGCTCTTGAACCGACCATCGGCTACCCGATGGTCCGCGTTAGATTCGGATTACATCCTTTCACCGCTTCGTAAGGGAGAGGACCGCGCAAGCGACCTCGAACTCGTAACCAGTCGTGAGACCGGAGTTATCTGGTCGCAACTGCAAGTAAGGGCGTGATTGTAAGCCCGCTGGGTAACATACCTGGTTATCTCGCGGATAAGGCGGTGGCCTCTTAAGGCCATGTGGCGGAGCTTGACGGTGGACTGTTTTGTCCTAAATCTTCTGCGTTCACTTCACGGGAGATAGATCGTACATTTCGTTAAAATTTCCTGAGGTGACGGGTTCGCACAATATGTAGTTGATAACTCTAGTTATTGAAGCTTAGAGATAGTTTTAAAATATACCTGATAATCCAGCCACTGATACTCAACAAAATAGCAAAGTGATACAAGGAAAGAAGAACATTACTCTAGTCTCCTTCACCTTAATTCTGAACTCGAGCACATTTCCATTATTAGGTTTATTTTGGTAACGCCGCGCGCGCCGGTAGATTAGTACCATATAGCCCATTCATGAAGCAGGTGATACTATCCTACACATGCAATACTTGCGTACTGGTACAACAGTGGACCGGGTCAGGAAGAATCGGGTAATATGATTTAATCTAAGCCATTAAATATATAAAAAGAATAAAAAACACGACTGCCGTTACATAAAGCGAACTATTGTAATTATATTTTTTTCATTAGGGTTTTTTAAGGAAATATTTGGGGTATATAAATTTATCCATATAGACAGATGTATATTTCAGAAATGTTCTCAATCAGGCCTTTCAGTTGACAATAAATACTATTTATTTATGTTAATTTATTAACATTTGGACATTTAGACAAGTATGTGTTAACATTTGGACAGTTTAGATACCCTACGATACTCGGGGTGACATAACGACTCTAACAATAACACACACATCTAAATCGGTTCAAGCGTTTAGAAGTTATGGTGGAATAAAAGATCATTGTTTCATCATTCATACGTACCGGTTTTTCCGAGTAGGTTTAATTTTCCAAAATGGCGTAGTTTTTAATTTTCCAAAATGTTGGATTGGAATAAAATCGTAAAAAACTAAAACGGTTATTTAAAAAGCGGTAGTATTTTGTGGTGTGTAATAATTAAACAGTGTATACTTTATTTTGTTAAATTAATATTCCAAATATCTCTTTGATACCAGGCCTACCGGATCTATTCTTGGCGAAAAAAAAAGAAAAAAAAAACTAAACTTTCAAATGCTGAATGTCAACACGCACTGCGTAACAGGGTGATTTATATTAAAACGCTCACTTCTCCTTATATGAGTGCGAGGATAGGGTAGGTACGTGCGTGGCACGTACCTACCCTATTACACTTGGGAGGACAAAGGGATTTATTTTTATTTTATTTTATTCCAACAAAAGAGAAAAATAGCGCTCGGGTCTTAAGTTAATAAATAATAATAACAATATTACGGCCAAAATAGTCTCCTGGTAATATACAGTTAATGTGCGTGATGTTGTGTAATAATATTTATATATTATGTTATATTATCATGTTCTCTCGATTTGTGAGTGTGTATGATAGAGTAGGATGAGTGTGTTTATATGTGTGATTGTGATGTGTGTTTAATGGGTGTGTGTAAGTACATCTACGTGTATGTGTCATAGTTGTGTATATATGAGAGTGTGTGATTCTGCACAGGTATGTATCTGTTCAAGCTTTTAAGGTCTGGTCTATTACCGCTCTGATAAACTCGTTTTTGCTCATTGAGAATATGTCTAGTTCCTGAAACGATTCATCGTAGGCTTCCATAATTCGATGCAGAGTTGAATTCCTTGCTTGATTTGTATGGAGTCTGGGTACATTGAATACCCTTGGGTGACGAGTTCGGCGCGATGGGACATTTAAGGCTATTCTGCTTAGAATTTGTGGGCTGTCGATATGATGCGAAAGTATATTGTGGAAGAACGTCATATCAGTCACTTTACGTCGCTGCTGAAGACTCAGCATTTCGAACCTTGCCAAGCCGTCAGAATATGAGGTATATTCAGCGAGGGTTCGATGACACAAGTGCCTTACGAAGGTTTTTTGAATACGCTCTATACGGTCAATGTGTACATTGTACTGCGGTGACCATATAGGTGACGCAAACTCCACTATACTGCGAACGTAGGCGTTATAAAGATTATAGGGATTCTAACAATAAGACACACTTCTAAATTGGTTCAAGCGGTTAGAAGATATTGTGGAATAATGAAACAGAAAACATATATAGATAAATTCTATACAGATAATACTTCTTTTTTGGGCAGTCGTGTGAAACTTTAAGGAAACCCGAGCGTTTAATGATTTCGGTTCACATATCATTTCGTAAGAATCCTTGATTACAAATCAATACTCATTAAATGAAGTCACCAGAACCAGAGTGGCCCAAGTGACATTTTGGTGATTTTAAATTTAATTAGAAAATCCATATAAAAATATTATTTAGAAATCTAGAGTAACTCGAAATTGATTTTTTCAGGAAAACACAGATAGCGCTACATAAAATATCTTTGTCCTTGTAATTTTATAAGCAATATTATTAGACCACAGTGAGCGGAGGTATACGCCATTATTGAATGTGCGGATATCAACATCCATAAGAACTACGCAAACCACCGTATCTATATCCACTCGGATAGCAAGTGGCTTGCTTTGGCGTACCAAAAAGCCTTGCAAACCTAATGCTCAAACAAATATGTTTAGAACAATCCGTCAACCACTGGAACAACACGCCAGGGTTGAATCATTCCAAAGCGCTATTATTAATGCTTACGACCGTAAGACGGCCCGTGAGGCCTTATCGCTAAATAGGAACAATCTACGCATACTGGTGAGGGCGCTCACGGGGCATTGTGGCCTGAACAAACACATGTTCAACCTCAAGCTACGAGACACAAAAATATGCAGATTCTGCCAAGGGGCAGAGGAAACTCCCCTGCACCTCATGTGCGAGTGTGGCCCGCTAATGCGTAAAAGATAAATTCACTTGGGTGGGCATTACCTCCAACCTGAGGAGGTAAAACAATCTGGAGCTAAAAGCCTGCTGAGGCTCTTAAATGACACGAGGCCAAGCGCAGAACTATAGTAGGTGGCGAACACAATATACCAATAATGGTCGCCGTGTTTTAAGGCCCATAAAGACCTTAGAAAAACCAAAAAATATTTTTTTTTAAAAAAACCGTTCCATTGTGGATAAGTCTTGACATGTTCAACCTCAAGCTCCGAGACAAAAAATGTGCAGGTTCTGCCAAGGGGCAGAGGAAACTCCCCAGCACCTCATGTGCGAGTGTGTTACAATTTTTTTTTTTTTAGATTTAATACTTTATTCATTTATTTGTTTGTACATTTAGCCCCATTGTTATCAATGTTATAAGTAACTCGGAAAAATTGAACACCGAAATGCAGCTAATGCTCAGTGCCCACCTAACTAGGACTTAAATGTCCCGTATCTAGGCGGGTCAGAGTAAATAACTGAAATAAGTAAAACAACTTACGTAACAATTAGCCTAATTAAAGTAACAAAAACTTTTTATTTTTATATTCAATGAATGTACTTAATTAAGATTGAACAATATATCAGAATAAATAAATCCTACTAATATTATAAACGCGAAAGTTTGTATGTATGTATGGATGTTTGTTACTCTTTCACGCAAAAACTACTGAATGGATTTTGATGAAACTTTACAATAATATAGCTTACACATCAGAATAACACATAGGCTATAATTTATAAAGATATAGCGTGAATTATCTAAAATATAACGATAACTGTCAAGTAAGTAGGAAAAAAATCTAAGAAATTGACATTCGAAATTTAAATTCTATCCCACTATCCTACTAATATTATAAACGCGAAAGTTTGTATGTATGTATGGATGATTGTTACTCTTTCACGCAAAAACTACTGAATGGATTTTGATGAAACTTTACAATAATATAGCTTACACATCGGAATAACACATAGGCTATAATTTATAAAGATATATGGTTTTCTATCATCATTATCACATTTTTCCATCACCACGCGGGTGAAACCGCTGGGCGCAGCTAGTAACACTATAAGGCTCATGTGAGGGACCACCCCTCACAAGACTCCAAATTATTCGATGTGAGGTGGTGGTGTCAACTTACGAGTTATCTCCGTATTTAAAGGCGGTTTTGATGATACAGAAGATATGTATTGATTGAATCGATTAAATATTGCCAGTTATAACGCTTGCCGAACAGGCTATGTAATCGCGGATGTAGTGACTCGCGGGCCGAATGACTGAATTAGTGAATGAATGCTTTGGTTGCTTTTTGGCCGGTTTATATAGGCCGTGAAATGATGCAATTCGAAATATTCTGAGTAAAAGTATTGTTTTATCGTGCTGATTCATAGCTGCTGCACGAGTCAAAATAATAGCTAAATTGTGTCAGTGGATTTCACTGGAAATCGATGCATTTGTTGATCGTATGTAGTGGACTTAAGGTCCGTTACACTCATAAAGACGTAGAAAAGCCCCTTTCAACAAATAAAAAATAAAAAATAATATACCACAGTGGCCCAGGTTACCCATATCCACAAAAATGATTTATGCATTTAGGCCACTCTGGTTCTGGTGGCCTCAAATAAAAAACATTAGCAAAATATTGGCCGGAAGAAGTATTTGCCTTTCATATCTAACAAAATTTAAAATGTCAGAAAGGGTTAAGTGAAAGTTCAAACAAGGGGTTGCAATCGCTAAGATGTTCGTTTAGAATTTTAAACAAAAATAATGCTGGTAATTAAATTTATGATCCATAAAATTAGGATTATGAAATTGTTCGTTAGGATATAGCAGCGGTGACGTAGTACCAGTGGTTCCCAAACTTTCCCGATGCGAATGCTTTAGTAGGTTAGGTCGCTTACGTTTGTTGGATCCCTTTGCTTGATTAGGAGGCGGGGGGGGGGGGGGGGTGATAGTGTGAGATTTCCCCCTCGAGAGTAACCCACAGGCGATTATTTAACCACTTATTGAAGGTGTTATCAAATCCTTTGCTTGGGGGATTTATATCGAAATTATGCGACTGTTAAATCCTGTTATGGTACAAAATCTAATCAAATCTTATAAAGAATTAAGTCGACAATAATAATCCGAAATCAAACACCTATATTTATTTAAAAACAATAAGAAAAAGCAAGGATAGGTATAATTAATATACGTGCAAATACCCATTACTGGCTGAATATAATATGTTATACATGAGTATATATTTCAAGGTATATCAACAAAACAACGAAAGAATGTTCATGTCATGAAATTGTTTAAATATTCTATCTATAATTGCCTTGAACATCAGCTTTATATCGGCGGTAGGTGTTCTTGTTAGTGTCGGGAAAATATATCAATAACGAATTCGTAGGGTCTGTTAAAGGCTCACATATATTTATATTTTATTGTATATCAGTTGTTAATAATAATATAATTTTGCATAATAAATAGGATAGAAACGAATTTACCGCGTGAAATTTGTAGCACCCGACGTTTCGGTGACGTTGCAGCCGCCGTTGTCTAGGGTAGATTGAAAGAGCTGTCAATCTGTTGTTCCGCGGGTAGGCCGCATACCGCTGCCGCCACTGCGTAGGTTATAACGGTGGTGGGGGCCGGACTCGAAGGGCTCGGGCCGGGCTTCTTGAGGCCTGTACAGGATGTAGTACCACCGCAAACCCCAGGTGTGCATAAAGTCGAATGCAGTTGCGGTCTAGCCTACGTTGGATAAACGAAACGGCCCATAGCCACGCGACTGACAGAACACAACAAAACTGTTAAAAGTCGGCGATCTGCGAACATATATTGGATAGCAGAATTAGCCACTGGATGCAGTTTCAAAATCCCATTGTTCTATCCAAGGTACATATTTCTACTTTCCTCGCATGATCCGGGAAGCCATTGAAATAAGAAGAACCCCGAACTTCTATAGAGACGACGCGACGGTTACAAACTCTCTTCTACGTGGAACCCTCTTCTTAAAATGTTGCCGTCGCCGAACGCCGAACGCGAGGACGTAAGACAGGATACAGTGAGTGATGTGTGCAAGACGGATTTTCGAAATTCGCGCGCTTTGAGCCCGGCCCCCCTCCACCGTTATAACCTACGCAGTGGCGGCAGCGGTATGCGGCCTACCCGCCGAACGACGGATTGACAGCTCTTTCAGTCTACCCTATATAGACAACGGCGGCTGCAACGTCACCGAAACGTCGGGTGCTACAAATTTCATGCGGTAAATTCGTTTCTATCCTATTTATAATGTCAAACAATCGCGATAGTCTTCGATTTTATATTTGCATAATAAGTTGTGGAGATTGTATTCGTGAAACTCTTATGGAGAACTCACGGAACCGCTAGGCTCCATCCACCGAACCATTGCTATAGAGGATATTCGGGTTCTTATGATAAATCAAAATCATGAATATAAGAATATCATTACCGTCAGTAGAAAATATATACATAAATAGCGGATGCATTAATATTTATAAACAGGATGAGTTTTAATTAACCGGAATCCTTTAACGGGGTAAATCAGTACGAGCGAGTAAGCAACTTTTGTAAAAAAAATTGTGGAAAAAAAATCTTTTTGTTTTTTTTTTATTTCAAAAATTTATTCTTTTGAAAAGTAGTACAAAAGGCGCTAAGCACGATGCGCCATCTAGCGGTAAGTAAAATGTGACTAATAACGTTTATAAGCGATTTTCTACCTACGGATGGATGGCGCAGCGCACTCAAACGCTTGTCAAACTTTTATTTAACTCAAACTTTTTTAAATCAAAACTTCCTTAGTTGGTCGTACTGATTCGCCACCTTGAAGAAGGCTGGTTAATTAAAACTCACCCTGTATATACGGGGTGAGTTTTTAATAACCGGCATCCTTCAAGGGGGTTAATCAATACGAGCAACTGAACGAGTTTTGATAAAAAAATTGGTGGTTTATTATATATTTTTTATTTTTGATATTTGTCTTTAATTTCATAAATGTGAAGAGCTTGACTGTTAAATAAAAGTTTGGCAAGCGGTTGAGCGCGTTACGCCATCTATCCGTAGGTAAAATATCGCTAAGAAACGATATTAGCGATATTTTACCTACCGCTAAATAGCGCATTTTTATATTACTGCAAAAAATAACTTAAAAAAAACACATTTTTTTATTAAAAGTTGTTATCTGCTCGTACTGATTCACCTCCTTCAAGGATGCCGGTTAATTAAAACTCACTCAGTATGTACCTAGATAAAAACAAAATAGCGATGCACCGTGATATTACGATTAGTGGGGAAAAAATACGATAAAATATATTACATTTATATAAGAATGAAGAGAAACTATATCTATTTTGTTCGTCTGTAAGAAGAAGTTGAAAGGCACCTAAATCCGACTTGATAAATAGCCTCTCTCACCTCTTTGTTTGCAAGCTTTTCTGCCGTTCGCAATCTAAGTTAATCCGATAAAACGGTTTTACCGGTAAGCAAGTGACAACCACCCCATCGGCACCGGTTTAACTGACGGTATACAACCGTGTTAATAACAGAATTCCTATTGGCGCTACGAAACGGACCTGTCGATAACTGAGAGGATTAGCGGTCCGGCGCCAGCTTGATTTATTGCACTGGACGCATTGAGATTACTCGTGATATATGGCAATACGTGAATTATACGATTACATTGCTATATGATATAGAGAAAATAAATGTAGATATCAATATTACACAAAACTGAAAAAAAACGTTTTACATTGTAACGTTGCCCGATTAACCTTTTAAATGCCTATATGAGTAGTACGGATAAAAGCTGAAAATAAGTGTTCTGGAAAGCCGAGAAAAAGATGAAAATGATATTTGTGATACTTATAAATAAGTGGGCGCCATCACGGCTCCAGGAAGTGGCTATTCGGGACGTTAGCAGAACGCAGAACCAGGACGCCGTCTATCCTGAGAACGCAGAGGGGAGTGCGACGCGGGCCAGGATGCACCGTGCTAGACTCAGCGCTGGGCCTGGATCATATCCTGATTCGCCTCGCGCGCAGAAAGGAGGGCTTTCCCGTGTGAAACGACGACCTTAAAGTTACTATAGGATGTTCTCGAGATTGAATAATTATATATTTCCTATTACCTGCCTTACCGTATCGCAGAAAGTATCCCAGCGGTAGCAGCCGTCGTCCCCTGATACTCAAAGTACACAAATTGGAGTCTAGGGAAGGGTGGTCCCTCACAAATCTATTCATATGTCTTCCTATATTAGACAGCGACATTTATTTGTATAAATTTTTAATTTTTATTTTACATTTTGTAATTAAGGTTACATAAGGAAAACATGGAAGTTATAAAACTGATACAGCTCTTAAGAGTTTTTAGCTGATGCACTCTTTTGTTATAGCTGTTTTGGTTGTCCTGTGAATGGTATGGTGCTAATAGAGGCACGTCCACGTCAAAATTCTGAATATTAGCGATGCATTGCTGTTGGAATAGGTTCTTTACTACAGTCAATAGAAATAAACTCATCAAAACGTGGTTTTTGAGAGAACGTTTCTCGAATGTTCTGATAAATTGCAGTTTCATTTTCTCATCGACTCGCCAATTTCTGCCTGCTATTGTAGTATAAAAATAGTATGTTGTTTTGTAAACAGCGTTGTGACCATTACAACAAGTGTTCACTTAGGATGATTTGTGATACTACTTTATTCCGAAGTAGAAGAAACCCGATTATGCACCAGCATATTTATTTTTTCAGTATCTCTCAACAATTATAAAATATAGTCTCCTTGCTTCTCAGCTTGAGTCTATGCCTCAAAGTTTTAGAAGATGTATTATTCCTTCCGATACACAAACCTGTGTTCATCTAGCGAATCGCTCAGGTTACAGATATCGGGTTTTCTGCATTTTTTCTCGTGAATTTTGTACAGGTCACTATATTAAACTATTCTTGCACTTGTTTCACATTCCGTACTCTATCTGTCATTCTGATTCTTTAGTGATTATCCGCAAAGATTATGAATTGTTGTACCTTCCATAAAGCTCGTTTAAATATATTAAGATTACACAGATTTTATCTTAGATGGAACAGTAAAGCTTCTTAGACAGTGCGGTGACTCATAAGTGAGAGGCAAGGACGCTATATTAAAATACATAATGGTAATTTTCAAATAATATACTCTTAAGTATACAAAAATCGTTTATATTATTTATGAAATTGCCTTCGTTATTACGATCATTACCAGATTTGATTAAATCTGGCAATCATCAACCATCAAAGGTTTTGCTAATTTTCCTCACAGTTTAGATATACCGAAAAACTGGACAACGTGGACAACCCGTATTTCACACAGAATGTATCTTTTCACGTACCACCACGAGTGGCTCGCTTTCCCCGTACCTTCGAATTCCCACGCGTCTGTACTAGGTATGACCAGAATTCCAATATGTACCGCTTAATGTCAACTTACGATAATCATTTCCAGAATATCGACCTCTTTAACATGAAAGAGAATAAATTTAAGTAGAGCATATACTTAAAATTAATCGAAAATGCGACATAGATATTTCACATGGGATACTTACGTCTTAGGGACTATTTAATTTTACATTCTTTGTTCTTTAACTTATTTTTATTAAATTAAAAAAGGTTTATATGATTGTCTTATTTTTTGTACTTCACATTAATACTTAAAATCTATTGACACCCATTCCTTCCTTTTCCTTTCCTTTTCCTCTCCCAACCACCACAGTATGCACTGTGCGTATTTCAGACTTAACTAAACTATTGTTGAAAGCATGGCATCGGCCAGACATATTGTATTTAATGTAAATGCAATGTAATGTAATGTAATGTAATGTAATGTAATGTAATGTAATGTAATTTAATGTAATTGTAATATTTCTTGTAGCGCTGTATATTTTCCCTGTTAAATAAATAAATAATTCAACCCTCTATTGAATTTTGCCTAACTTGACATGGAATTTCTTCTTTAACGGTTTACACTTCTTTGACATATTTTTTTGTGTGGCTCACTTACTTGACTATCACCAGTTAATTGCTAATCTTCCGAGCTAAGTATTTCGAACGCTGTTCACCCCAGTCGTATCCATCTGTCGGTTTCTGTGATGAAATTTATTTTGTTTTGCTATTGTCTTCATTTGCATCCGCATCCGCATTCGTAGATGCGGATGCTAGTGGATTATTTATAAATGTGAAGCGATGTGTGTGGATACAAATGTTTTAAATAAAATAAAAATATTTATTATAATACCTTCCCGGCAAAGGGTAAGTTTTGTGATTGCACTTCTGTGAGTGTGTATGAGTGTGAATTCCTCCACGGCAAGTGTTGATAAGATTGTGGTGAAGTCGGTCCACCAGTCGGGCGCGCTAGTAACACTTAATCTCGAAATATTAGACTTAAAGACTTGAACTGAAATTTGGTACAAAGATGCCTTGTTGGGCTGAAACTACATGACGAAATTTTGGTTGGAATATATAATATATCATATAAAAGCGACACAAATAATTCTTAAATTACGACATATTTCAGAAAATTCTTCATCATATTGGAATAATACCATAATAATACCACTTAAAATACTAAAAATATGTTACTAAATTACTACTAAAATACTAAGAAAAATCTACTGGGTGGGGGGGGGGGGAGAGAAGACGTGCGTGGGGAGAGGATTGGGTGTTGTCGCGAGGGGTAAGGGTTAGGAGGGTTGGCACGGATGGGGCTACAAGGGGATTGGCTTTGGGGGGGGGGGGGGGTTCTACTTGTCGGGAAAATCTAGGGGTAACCCAACCGATATTTTTTATATAGGTACATACAGGGCCTTGAGGTAAAAAACAGACAAATCCTCACCTGCTCTGACAGCAGAGCAGCACTGGACGCTCTGGCTAAAGCCACCACAGAATCTTCTGTGGTCTGGGACTGCATGCAGGAGCTCAACAAATTGGGAAAATCCAACAAAATCACCCTAATATGGATACCGGGTCACCAAGGCATACCCGGAAACGAAGAGGCCGATAGACTGGCAAAACTGGGCACACTGGATTGCCCAGTGGAGCCAGCCGTAGGGGTCCCCTTCGCTACAGGTAAGAAAATCATCAGGGACTGCTTGGAGCAGGAACATCGGGATTCCTGGAAACAGAGTCAGGGATGTCGCCAGGCAAAAGCCATGATGGAGCAACCACTACAGAAGAAAACCAAGGCCCTACTTGACATGAGCAAGAAGAACCTTAGAACCACTATCGGTCTCCTCACCGGACACACGAGCCTTAGAGCTCATCTATTCAACCTTGGCTTGACTGAGGGCAAGGATTGCCGAATATGTGGCGAGGAACCTGAAGACAGCATACACATTGTTGGCCGCTGTCCAGGGCTCGCCGCCAAAAGACACAGTTTACTGGGACGAGCCTTTCTCGAACCCAGCGATCTGCCCAACTTGAAGGTCAGTGACCTACTTAGTCTGGTAAGAAGTACCGGGCTACTAGCTGACAATTGACCTAACCACACAGTGGGTAGTTACAAAAGACCTTACAGATCTAGGTGACATCAAGGGCTGGAAACAAGCCCCCCACTCCATCTACTACTACTACTACAGGGCCTTACCAAATTATTCGACACACCATACATTAAAGTACAAATTTACGCTTTTAAGAAACCTAGAACGTCTTTCGGCATATTAAAAGTTTAAACTATTAGGAAAATAAGCAAAACCTTTAATGGTTGTTGGTTACCAGATTTGGTTATTTTGAATAGTGTTTAATGACATGTCTTTGTTGTTTATTTTAACGAAACGAGCGGCGCTGTTTATTTCTCGGCTGGATTTGATTAAAATATATGGCGGAATTTAAATATTATTAGTGTAGCTTGTATATGATATATTTTAAACAAAATTTCACAATCTGATTTCGATTCAATAAGCGATATGTGTACCAAATTTCAAGTCTTTAAAACCAATACTTCGAGATTGATATATAACTAATGCTACTGGATCAATTTCATGATATAATTCAATGATATATAATATATAACTAGTTGACCAATTTCAACTAAAATGATGCCATGACCAAATGACGTTTGCATACCAAATTTTAGCTGAATCAGGTTAAGCGTTTGGGTTCTATCGTGAAAGAATATGTACACACAGAGAGACAGACAAACAGACTTCAATCTAGAATAAATGGTCTTAGTTGTCTTAGCTCAACGTCGATATTTCCGTCTTCATTTCGATTTTTTTAGCGCGTTTGCAATACTTTCCCTTCTGTTAGGATGGCAGGCTGTGAAAGTAAAATCTTACTTTTCATATTTAGAGATAAAACAGGTAAAACAAATAATTACTAAAATTCGCGCAATAAATTTCCGCCTCATTAATTTAAATTTGCATGCGTTAATGTGGGATTACTAAACGGGATGACACATGCTAATTGCAGAGCTATAATAAATGGTAAGTTAAAGCACAAAGCTTTCGGCTTTCATGCATTAAAAGTATTGTTCAGTAACAGCTGAGTTTGTTAGAATAGCAAGCAAATAATCAAAAGAATAGTTATGATGCAAATCTGGTATTGAGTTCTATCTATCGGCTAATTCTGTCGTACGAATAATTTTGTATATTGTTTACTCATATAAGTATTGGAATTTCAATAATATAATCAAATTAGTGTATCAACTATCTATAAATATAATGAAGTGACCGTAAGCAATGTCAAATAATGAAAAGTAATGCAACATTAAGGCATAGAGACATGATTATAAGTCGCCCATTTTGGCTAAAGCTTGTTCTTAAGTTGACATAAGTCTACACGAGTTGAAGCATTCTTGCATGTATATACTAAGAATTATATCACATTGAAAAATAATTATTAGATGTATCAATGTGTGTTTGAAAAAAATGTAAATAGTATGTTAACATTGTTAAAAACAGTAAATAATAGCCATTAAATAATAATAATAGCCATTAAATAATAGTAAATAATATCCATAGACGAAAAAAATACAAACCCTTGTAAACATCATATAAGCTTTATGTATACATTTACATTCATAGTATACATTTCCCCTTCGGCTACGTAACGACCAAATTTAGTTGCACATCAGAGTACCGTTTACTACGTAACGACCAATATTGGCGGCTTGCTCCCGGAGCGCATAGTAATATTATTTTCTAATTCGAACGCATCCTAAAATCCATACCAAATATCTTATTATTACCATTGATACATAGCGTCATTTCGCGAATATTTCTGGTAAAATTCCATTGTCAAAAATCATAATTTTTTTTTTTCAAGAAATTATCAAAATTTTTATTGGTTTTTATAAGCTAATATCAAAATATTTTTGTACGTAAATAAGCAAAACGAAATATTTTTTTTTTGATAGAGTATCTAATAAGGATCACGATAGTATTTACAATTTTCTAAATAGGGTTCCGTATTTTTCCGTAAGACAAGTACAAGTTAGAAATGCCAAGTTTTTTTTCACTTTTTGCACTTTCTCATATTTATTCATAATTATCTAATTGTTGAACAAAATGCTACTATATACAAAATTTCAATGCAATCATTGCACAGTTATTATTTTTGTGATTGCTATAATAGTTCCATAGTTATAGTACTTTTGTCGAGCACGGCGATAATGCAAGAAATTCCAATAAATTGCCGCGGTCTGCCATGAATTATGCCGCTAACGAAAGGTTAACTCAGGTCTGAGTGCTTGAGTGTAAAAATTCATATTCATAAAAATGAGCTTACAAGATATTTTTGTAATAATATAATGGCTGGCTGAACAAGCACAGCATCGTTTGAAAAAAAATATTACATTGAAAATTGTTTTTCGCTTAAATTCAACTCTATTGGAGTAATTTTATTTTGAAAAATGATGTTCTTGGTTTTTAATATATATGGATGAAGGGTGATCGTTCACCTGTAACAAAGGGACTCCCACTAAACCTACATAGCACAGTCGAAAGTTGTGCACGTCAGTACAGTCCGGGAAATTCCTAGCTGCCATGTGAGTATCATTTATTATTTTTTGATTTCTACATCCAAAGCATCTTCCTCTTCGTCTGCAAATTCATCTTGAGTTGATGATAAAAAATTATAATGAAATGTATAAATATATTTAAAATAATGTAATAATATCAAAAGCAGATATTGAATATACCACCACATAAATTAACCCAAGGTCTTCAAAATAGGCCTAATCTATTTGTTTGTAGACAAATAGACAATTTTAGGAGAAATAAATGGTAGTAGGTACCTAGTTTGAAACTTGGCATAGATGTTTTTTTAAGGCGTATTGTGAAATATACTATGTGAAATATAATATATATATATATATATATATATATATATATATATATATATATATATATATATATATATATATATATATATATATATATATATATATATATATATATATATATATATATATATATATATATATATATATATATATATATATATATATATATATATATATATATATATATATATATATATATATATATATATATATATATATATATATATATACCTATATATATATATATATATATATATATATATATATATATATATATATATATATATATATATATATATGTATATATATATATATATATATGTATATATATATATATATATATATATATATATATATATATATATATATATATATATATATATATATATATATATATATATATATATATATATATGATAAGGTTTGTAAAGAAATCCGTTTATAGGATGATATTTTTATTTAAAATAAAATTAGTAAAAGCTACTTAAAAAGTAGCGAAGGTAATCCCAGCTTGTATTGGGAAATGCTTATGTTTGAATGAGATATACTTACGGATGTGCACGACTTTCGACGGTGCAATGTAAGTTTAAAAATCCTTTTGCAGTCGACTAACGATCACTATTCATCCATATATCTCATAAATAGGGCTTATCCTTATGCAACACAAAATGCCTTCAATTGAGACGAATTTTAAGCGAAAAAATAAAAAATTAAACTATTGATCACTTCGGCAAAGCCGTTTTCTAAATGAAAGTGACATTACGAAATATATTTTCGGATATCTCAATGACGGCGAGTTCATTTCCACATTTCCAGAGAAAAAAATACGTATCCATAGAAAAAAAACATAATCGGTAATATCCAAAAATCATTGAATTCTTTTTTATACATATACGAAGTTTACTTTTTTACCATAATAAATATCGAGACGCAAAAATGTAGTCTGAATGCCACACTTATCTGAATTACAGAATAATATTTTTGCTGGACTACCATGGTAAAAAGTGAGGGGAAAAAATATTGGAATGATTTCATGACAATATGTTAATAGTCAACCGCAGTCGCAATTACATTGCCACAGGAGGTAGTAATTACAGTACAGTAATTCCCTTTAACTGGTGCAAATAAATGATTCATTAATTTCACACCTGAGTTTACAAATCTCCGTAAATATTTCATATCCGCTTCACTATTTCCGGGACATATCACGGCGCACCAAAATCCGCACACCGCGTGGTAATCCGCAAAAAAACCAGCCGCTTGCGGAGATATTGCGGAAAAAGCGGAAGCGCAATTGAAAAACCCGAATAAAAAAAGTCACTCTCGTCCGGCCATTACAAAAGCATATTGACAGAGGCGGCAGGCGTGTGATTAATAGACCTGTTACATTGTCTACCGGCCTCCGGTTTGCGCGCCTCCAATACGCCCCTGGATGAATTGATGTATTTGTTCCTCGGCGCTTTTGCTAATGGCAGGGTCGTTCAGATTTAAATTCCCAATTATGTTATAGCCTTGTATTTTAATAGCAGTTAAAACGAAAATTAAAAAAGTATAGCTTCGGAAAAAATAACACTACATCTGGTTTCCAAAAAAAATCCATTTTGTGGTGTAATAAAACAGGTTGAAAATATTTTTTACAATTTCAGTGACTTTAAACAACCCATATACAGCCATTAATTTTCAATCCAATTTGAAAAAAGAAAAGTTTGGTGCTTTTGAAATTATAGTATGCACGAAAAAGCAAACCACCCGGTGCCTTATAGAACCATGACATCAAAATAATATCATATTACAAAATGATATGTCTTCACCATACTCATTTCTACCTTGTCAAACTTTCTATCTACATATATAAACAAAGGCACAAGACGTTTCGCAATGTATCCAATTCCTGATTACCCGTCAACGAGTCCCCAAGCAATAACACAGATATAATGAATGACAATATATATATATATATATATATATATATATATATATATATATATATATATATATATATATATATATATATATATATATATATATATATATATATATATATATATATATATATATATATATATATATATATATATATATATATATATATATATATATATATATATATATATATATATATATATATATATATATATATATATATATATATATATATATATATATATATATATATATATCTATATATATATATATATATATATATATATATATATATATATATATATATGTGTATATATCTATATATATATATATATATATATATATATATTTATATATATATATATATATATATATATATATATATATATATATATATATATATATATATATATATATATATATATATATATATATATATATATATATATATATATATATATATATATATATATATATATATATATATATATATACATATATATATACATATATATATATATATATATATATATATATATATATATATATATATATATATATATATATATATATATATATATATATATATATATATATATATATATATATATATATATATATATATATATATATATATATATATATATATATATATATATATATATATATATATATATATATATATATATATATATATATATATATATATATATAATATTTGATTGGTTTTTTGTAAAATTTCTTTTTTTAAGAATTCGTTTAAAGGATGACACTTTGATGAAAAAATAAAAATAACAAAAGCCACTTACATAGCTGGAAGGTTTTCCCGGACTGGATTGGGAAATGCTTATTGTTTAAACGAGATGTATTTTTGGATGAGTACCACTTTCGACGGTACACTGTAGGTTTAATGGGATCCCTTTATCGCTAGCGAACGATCACCCTTCATCCACATCTCAAAAACAAAGCGTATCCTTTTGCAAACCAAAATAAAATGTCTTTATTAAAGACAAATTAAAGCAAAAACAATGAAAAACGGGAAAACCTTCCAGCTATGTAAGTGGCTTTTGTTATTTTTATTTTTTCATCAAAGTGTCATCCTTTAAACGAATTCTTATATATATATATATATATATATATATATATATATATATATATATATATATATGTATATATATATATATATATATATATATATATATATATATATATATATATATATATGTATATATATATATATATATATATATATATATATATATATATATATATATATATATATATATATATATATATATATATATATATATATATATATATATATATATATATATATATATATATATATATATATATATATATATATATATATATATATATATATATATATATATATATATATATGATGATTTTTATAGGATGATATTTTGGTGTGGTTTTTGCAAATGTACTCCTTGTCGACATAAACAAGCATATAATTAACATATTATACAATATCGTCTCTGATATATTGCTATCTCCAAATTGAATGTACTAATGTGTGATAGGATACTAAATTCATTAGGGACTAGCATGGAAATTATTATAAATTCCGCGAATTTTCTCTTGATACCGGACTATACTCGTCCGGGATAATCACATTGATAAGCTATTGATCTATGGCGCCCCGAACCAATCATCACTCCGCAACCTTAGGCTAATGTTATTTAGCTTATGTTCTTTCGATTTTGATGTATGTGACAAAGATGTGGGCATATACGGCTGATTGTAAGAGAGCATTTACCCAACAAAAGCGAGCCGTTAGTTTTGTGGCTCGCGTTCCTCGAGACACTCCCGACGGAGACTTATTACGATGCCTAAATATCTTGACCTTTCCATGCAATAATATAATGAATGAGACCGGATTTGTCTGTAAAAACTTACATATCTTTCGACCAAGCTTCCACTTATACTCAACAAGTCAATGCCACGTTCTGCGCAACAAATAATATTGTGTTTTCTCAAAAAAAAAGGAAACTGTGAGATTTCGCGACAGCGAAATTCGTGTACTTTGTATATTATGAACTTCTATTTTGGGGGAACGTCGCTACAAACAACTAAAATTCATACTGCGAAACGAGCTCTTCGGAGCATAATTCAGTTTCAAACAGAACTTTCTGCAAAACTGTTTTACTGTAGATAAAATAATGATAATTTGTTCACCTTGGGTATATATCAGACTGCTTAATTTATGTCTGCTAGACGCCATAATAATATAATAAAAATACACAAATAAATGTGGACATAATTTAAGGTCCCATTTATGTGTACCCAATGTAAAGTTTACGGAAGTTATTTATAATTAGGTTTTAATTTCATATCGGTGGCGAAATATTAAAGATTTTAAAAAATAAAACAGCAAGAAGATGTTGATTAGGCGACCATATTATAGTATAGCTGAGTTCGAGGAAAATTGCTTTTATAAATTAGTATTTCAGAATATGACTAGAGTTTTTTTAGGTTTCAGAATTATTGCATTTTTATGACTCTTGTGAGTAGTTTACATTATGCATAAAATAACAGATTGATTATCTGTTAACTATCACATGATTATGAGGTAGTTGTCCATATTGTTAATTTTCCTAACGTTTAGCTTTACTTGTTGACTATTCAAAATTTATTGAATTGACTATTTAAAAAATATTGGCTTGGTTATTTGTAAAATTAGGAAATACTGAAGGTGTAGATATTTTTCTTTGCAATTACTAAATTATTCTGACAAAATAATTATTATTTTTATATTGAATCCAAAATGTAAATTTTACACGTTTAAGCGCGGTTATTCCGTCAATTGGACATAGATGATAAATTAGTTTTTTAATAATAAGGGTAAACAGAAAGCGCATGCAAAATAATACATTTTTTTTCTGGCTGATGATATTTTTCAACAATAGTTTCATTGAATTAGGTCTTAAATACCTACAGTGCCTACAATAAAGGATGGAAGAAGGAAAAGGAAGAAATGGGTAGTGTTGATATATATACTTAATTATATGCAGCACAGGGCATAATGAAATATTATACTTTCTATCAAAAGAAAAATATGTAAAATACAAAATATAATTCGTTTAAAGAAACATAACTTTAAAAAATTACAAATAAAAAAACAAAAGAAATGATTCCTAAGTCATGTAGGTATAACAAAATGAGTTAATAAATTGTCATAAAATAATAAGAAAAAAAATAAACATATCAGAAATACCGAAACTTCAGGTGCTACAAATTTCACGGGGTAAATTCGTTTTCTATCCTATTTAAAATATCAGAAATAATCATGAACGATGGCTGAAACTAACCTGAAATAAAATGCCGACAAACTGTAACATAAATAGCGTATTTTAAATTTACATTTATTATAAATGTAAGGTTAAAACCCCATAATGCGAGCAAAAATTTACCTAATAATATTTGTAAATTGCATAGGATAATTGTATACAAAACATGCTTAGACCATTTTTATCCCTGCTATCATGTATATATGAGATGACCTTGTTTTGCCTACTGGAATATGCATTAGTGAAAACAATTACAGTGATGAAAATGGAAAACTAAAACGATGCGGCGAACACAATACGCCATCCGGGTAAGTTTTAGCATCCGAAGCGGTCGGTCAGTTTTATTGTGATGTAAGCCCCACGCCAGTTTCGCCAGATGCAGCCCATATTTGAAAACGTGCAGCCCGAAATGCCCGGTAAATCCAGCAACGTTTCCGGCGATTAAAACAATCACCAGGAGTGATTTGATAGTTAAGCCATAGGTAGTATTCGATCGTTATTGAAGCTATCCAGGTGCCATTTTCTATTATTATGTAGATGTGTGGGTTTTTATGGTAGGATTCCAATCGCTTAATATTTTCGATTGTTTCGATTTTTAATTCAACGGAAAACAATTTATAAATGTTTTACAGTTGGATAAAGAGAAAATAAAAGTAGCCAGGTAAGGATGGGCAGCGTTCGGATAACTACGCTATATCTTCTCGTCATATTTGACGCAGACCGTCAAGACGAAGTCTACAATCAGTGCATATTACCAGTGATGACATACGGCACTAAGACGTGGTCGCTAACTATTGGCTTCATACACAAGCTCAAAGTTGCGCAACGAGCCATGGACAGAGCTATGCTTGGAGTTTTATTGCTTGATAGAATCCGAAACGAGGAAATCCGTAGAACAACCAAGGTCACTGACATAACTCGTAAAATTAGTAGCTATGGGCAGGCCATAAGGCCATATACGAGTAGCTTGCAGAACCGACAACCGTTGGGAAAAAGTTTTTTAAATGACGACCACGAACCGGAAGACGCTATGTAGGATGTCCCCCCCCCCCCCCCCCCATCCTAGATGGACCGATCACATAGCCACGGTCCATGGAGGCGGCTCAAGACCGATCGTCATGACATTCTATGAGGGAGCTCTATCTCTAACAGCCAGCGTCTACCGGCTGGTGATGATGATGATGGCGAGACTGGTAAGGAACTCGAGGATATATATCTTGATTTGTGTTCCTTTTCAAGGCGCTACTTATGACGGAATATAAAAAATATTCAAAAATAACACGACTTACCTCAGAATTAACCTTTTTACCTGATATACCGAAAAACATATTAAACGAGAAATAAACTATGGGAGGGTATTTTTGATTTAATTAAATCGAAATCTCTAAACATTTAATACTCTACGAGTATGTGCCTTAATCTATAGGTAAAAAATGATATTTTTTTTTTTTTGTTTAACATTCCCGTTCCGACTGCCGATAATGTGTACGGCACCAGAAACACTGCAACGGTATAAGAAAACATTGTGTGTGTCCACTTTCATCCAGTCCGCCAAAAAACGACGAAAATTTAGACAAATTACTACAGAAGGGCCGCCAGCAGTCAGGTTTATTACTTACGCCAATAAAGCGTACAGCCCCCTTTATTTTCTTATTTCCAAATGCTAGCATCGATTTACATAGAAAGACTTTGTATATTGTTTCGCGTGTCGCTATAATTCCGTTTTAATTGTATTATATCAAATAATCCTCTAAATAAATGTGTGTCTAAGGAATCTGGCTTTCAACTGCACCTGCAATCCAGACAAGCGAAATAAAAGAAACTACCCCAGAAAAACTACACCTTACCACTTGGTAGCTCGAATTGACTTACTTGAAATCATGCCAAGTAAGTCAAGTCAAATACAAGTACATTAGGCAATGGGAGTAAGGAATAGGGATTGATTTTGGAAAGCGACTGCTTGCAATGATTTATGAGCTATTTAGAGTAAGGTTTGTTTTTTCCAAAACAGTATAAGTATTTCACTATAACAGAGGCGCTCGATCAGGGCACTACATACAGGGGCTCATCAAGGGTTTGTTTATGGGCCAAATACTATGTAGAAATATGAGCATTATCTTTAGATATAAGTAAACTCTTCCTTTCGTTAGTCACCCATCCCAGTACTTACCTCGATCACCTGGATTACTCCGTGGTTATTATTCCTCGACTCAAAATTTAAATATAGATCGCAAAGGAAAGAAGTTTAAAAGTCGTATTGTCAAAAACC